>CM053030.1:116464256-116836756 GCA_028564925.1 Lithobates sylvaticus | reverse complement strand
ATTCATACCCCTTTAAATTTTCCACATTTTGTCATGTTAAAACCAAAAGTGTAAATGTATTTCTTGGGATTTTATGTGATAGACCAATGCAAAATGCCACATAATTGTAAAGTGGAAGGAAAATGTTAAATGGTTTAATTTTTTTTTTTTTACAAATAAATGTGAAGTGTGGCGTGCATTTGTATTCAATACTTTGTAGAACCACCTTTCGCTGCAATTACATCTGCAAGTCTTTTTGGGTATGTCTCTACCAGCTTTGCATATCTAGAGTGAAATTGTTGCCCATTCTTCTTTACAAAATAGCTCAAGCTCTATCAGATTTGATGGAGAGCGTCTGTGAACAGCAATTTTTTAAGTCTTGCCAGAGATTCTCAATTGGATTTAGGTCTGGACTTTGACTGGGCCATTCTAACATTTTAGTCGACTAAAATCTCCATTACATTTTAGTCAAGTAAAATCATTTTAGTCCAAAAGTGGAGTTGAGTGTACTGTGCTTACCTTTGTATGAATTTCGGGATGAGTTTGCCGGAATGTCCGCAAATGACGCTTCAAGTTTGTTGTATTTCTACCAGCGAGTGTCACACCACATGGTTTGCAAAGGGTTTTGTTAGTAACATCGCTGCTCTGGATTGTTTGAGGACAGTGAGGAGGCCTGTCATGCTGCAGAGTTCTCTGGGACAGTGGTCTGAGGAGGCCTGAAATGCTGCACAGTGTTCTGGATGGTGGTCTTAGGAGGCCTGTAATGCTGCAGTGTGCTCTGGACGGTGGTCTGAGGAGGCCTGTAATGCTGCACAGTGCTGGATGGATGGTGGTCTCAAACAGGTCTGAGGGATGGCCTGTAATACACAGTTCCCTGGATGCTGGTGGTCACAGGAGGCCTGTCATAATGCTGCACAGTGCTAGATGGATGGTGGTCTTAGGTCTGAGGGATGGCCGTAATGCATGTGTAGCACTGAACCCTGAAGGAGCTGCTGGTTTTATTTGGGCTTACCGTATTTCACTTGCTTCTCCGTCTAGGGGATCCCGTGGAAAGTGGCCCAAATTAATGTCTAAACTGACACTGAATCCGCTTTTGGGTTATTTAGAAAAAGAAGACAATGTCTCGTAATAAAGGGTAGATGGTTAGGGGTGAGTTCAGGCACTTAAGATTGCAGGGTGAAGATACTAGAAGAATCCAGAGGATATTACTGTTCCACAAACTGGATTAAATTACCCCCCCGGATAGACCTCTCTCACTAGGCCTAGCAGCCGGTAGGATGCTCGGTAAAGTCTCTGCCACAGACTAACATATGGTACCAGCCTTGCACACTGCCTTCTCCTGAATGAGTCCTCCCCTGGGTTACTTCAGTTGCTGGGCCTCTCCATTCCGATGAGACAGTACCGGACCTTCCTTTGGATCAGTAGGCTCCGAACTTTAGTCAGGCCTGTCCCTTCAGTTACGTTGCCTCGGGCTAGCAAGCCCAGAGACACAGGATGCATGGTTCCGTACCCCACCCCAGGAGGGCATAGGACTGGGTCAGGAGGACCACCAGAACCGAACAGACAGAAAATAATAAACCCCGCCAACATGGCTTCGGTACCTTAAATACCACCCCCAGAATGCAAAGCAGGAGAACACTCCCACTGGGCTGGATCAGAGAGATAAGTGGCATTCAATGCATCCAGCTAGACTGCGTTTCTACCCTTGGCGGCAGTGACAGCGACACCTGCAGTCAAGGAGAACTCAGTGCAACCCAGCTGGACTGGTACTGAAACCAGAAGATTAGTGAAATTATCCTGAAGCCCATCTGTGGCTTCAGGCAACTTAATTTTCAAAAACAATAGCGCCTGCTCATCAGGAGCCAGCGCTACACATGTAATGCATACACAGTGCTCTGGGATGGATGGTGGTCTGAGCAGAGGCCTGCTGTAATTGTAAAGAACTACACAACTTCTACTCTACACACTCAGTCTGCTTTGCTCTCCGTCTGCTCTGGACGCCTGGCGGGGCGGTCATCTCGTGAGTCGGGACTCTGGAGTGGGACATACTCAGTCTTGTCGGGACTTGGGAGCCCTGGCTAGCCTGTAATGCACAGGGGTGCTCTCTCTGGTCTCTGGCAGTCGTCACGGTGCAGTGGAATGCACTTGCTTGCTGGGAGCGGATTGTGGAAGCAGGCGGAGCTCCGTAAAAAAACAGAAGTTTGTTCACAAGGGTAAATGTTCCTGCCCCACATTTTCAAGATGAAACGGATTTGATTTTCGTCATAGTTTTTGTCAGTGGACGAAAATGTGGTGTACTTTTTGTTTAATTTTCATCATCACTTTAAAAATGCTGCTGACTAAAAACTTTGACGAAAATGTTTTTGTTGATGAAATTAACACTGTTTTTACACACACACACATCCAAACAACAGATTAATCGAAAAATAAAAAAAGAATCCCACAAATCCATGTGCAAAACTTGAACTGTACACAGTGAAAATGTGAAATGTAAAAATAAGTAAACCAGTCCAAAGTGTAATACTTTCAGTGCAGGAATCTGTGTATCCAGTGTATAAAAAGGGACATCTAGGCTTGATGAAATCCCATTCCATACAAATGACAAACCTGCTTACCAGATACAAATGGCCCCAATGCAAAAGATGAGAATGGTGGGGTTGATTTACCAAAACTGGAGAGTGCATCTGTGCATGGTAGCCAATCCACTTCTAACTTCAGAATTGCCGGAAATTAAAAAAAATAAAAATAAAAACATGGCGTGGGGTCCCCCTTCAATCCGTACCAGGTTCTTTAGGTCTGGTATGAATTTTGAGGGGAACCCCCATGGCAATTTTTATTAATAATTGGTGTGAGGCCCCCCAAAATCCACACCATACCCTTATCTGAGCATGCAGCCCAGCAGGTCAGCAAAGGGGGAGGATAAGCAACCGCCCCTCCTCCTGAACATACCAGGGAGGCATATTGGAAACTGGAAGCCCCCTGTAACAAGCGGACCCCCTGATCCCAGCTACCCCCCTATGTGAATGGGTAGCGTGTCGATACAAGGGTTTTTTTTTTTTTTTTTCGTTTCTTCCTATTTCATTCAATATTCAACGGGAAGATATAGATATAAAAATGTCTAAAAATATATATATATATATATATATATATATATATATATATATATATATATAATATATATATATATATATATATATATATATATAAAAAACTACTTTATCTGGACTATTAACATGGAAAAATGGTTGATGGTAGTCTATAGTTATATATAAAGAATATAAAGCAGATGCAAAATAAAATATATAAAAAAAATGGGGAAAAAAATCAATAAATTAATATAATGGAATATGTGTTAAGGTAGGGGTCAGTGGCGCTATGTGTCAAAAAGGCTTTCACATTATAAGTGTGCCCTAATAGTATAAGTAAAGGACTAATGAAAGTAAGCTAAGGGGTATATTTATAGTATGTACCTACTCCTGAGGAGTGAGTACACTAGGGTGGTGTGAGATAAGTGATACCCCTATGTGCACCAATTACTCACAGTATACACCTATGTAAAAATAAATGAAAGAATATATATATAGCATCCAAGTGAAACAGGCTAGTCAATGTCCTGTATAATTAATGGCTATATGAGTATATAATATCCAGCATCCTGTGCAACTAACCCACATATAAAAAACTACAATATTTTAAAGTTTTTTTTCTACTTTTTTTTATTGTACTTTTTATAATACCGATGGCATGCAATTTTGGGGCATTGAGGCACCCAAGCTACACTGGAGAGGCTCAAACTACATGAGGGAAATCAGCAAGAGAATCATGGTGGATACACCAGCTAGGTTCCCTTGCGCCTGGAGGGTTGAACAAGGAATTAGACCTAAAATGTTTTCCAAGTAATTACTATATAATTTTTAATATGTGCCTATTTTTTTTACCAATTATAAAGAGTATTTTTCTGTTGGGTGTTCTGACCATATCATTAATATGGGTTATTCCATTATATTAAAATGGTACATACCACCGCGCTTAGGTAGGTTTTAAACAGTTCCTGCCTCCCCAGAGAAGGAGACTCTCCTAAGAGGGCTCCCAAGAGGTATAAGTGTTAAGGTAGGGGTCAGTGGCGCTACGTGTCAAAAAGGCTTTCATGTTATAGGTGTGCCCTAATAGTATAAGTAAAGGACTAATGAAAGTAAGCAAAGGGGTATATTTATAGTATGTACCTACTCCTGAGGAGTGAGTACACTAGGGTGGCGTGAGATAAGTGATACCCCTATGTGCACCAATTACTCACAGTATACACCTATGTAAAAATAAATGAAAGAATATATATATATATAGCATCCAAGTGAAACAGGCTAGTCAATGTCCTGTATAATTAATGGCTATATATATGCGTATATAATATCCAGCATCCTGTGCAACTAACCCACATATAAAAAATCAATAACTATGTGAGTTCCTAAAAAATTCCCAAAGAAACAGACCCAAATAATCAAAGGAGTGATCCTTGTATGTGATATAGTGCTTATAAATCGCAATAACTAGTGATAAGTGTGTTAAAACACATAGACAGCAACTACAGTGGTGTGAAAAAGTGTTTGCCCCCTTCCTCATTTCCTGTTCCTTTGCATGTTTGTCACACTTAAGTGTTTCGGAACATCAAACCAATTTAAACAATAGTCAAGGACAACACAAGTAAACACAAAATGCAATTTGTAAATGAAGGTGTTTATTATTAAAGGTGAAAAAAAATCCAAACCATCATGGCCCTGTGCGAAAAAGTGATTGCCCCCTAAACCTAATAACTGGTTGGGCCACCCTTAGCAGCAACAACTGCAACCAAGCGTTTGCGATAACGTGCAATGAGGCTTTTACAGCGTCCTGGAGGAATTTTGGCCCACTCATCTTTGCAGAATTGTCCTAATTCAGTTACATTAGAGGGTTTTCGAGCATGAACGGCCTTTTTAAGGTCATACCACAACATTTCAATAGGATTCAGGTCAGGACTTTGGCTAGGCCACTCCAAAGTCTTAATTTTGTTTTTCTTCAGCCATTCGGTGGTGGACTTGCTGGTGTGTTTTAGGATCATTGTCCTGCTGCAGAACCCAAGTTCGTTTCAGCTTGAGTACACGAACAGATGGTCGCACATTCTCCTTCAGGATCTCTTGGTAGACAGCAGAATTCATAGTTCCTTTTATCACGGCAAGTCTTCCAGGTCCTGAAGCAGCAAAACAGCCCCAGACCATCACACTACCACCACCATATTTTACTGTTGGTATAATGTTCTTTTTCTGAAATGCAGTGTTCCTTCTACGCCAGTTGGACACACACCTTCCAAAGAGTTCCACTTTTGTCTCATCGGTCCACAGAATGTTGTCCCAAAAGTCTTGGGGATCATCAAGATGTGTTGTGGAGAAATTGAGACGAGCTTTGATGTTCTTTTTGCTCAGCAGTGGTTTTCTCCTTGGAACTCTGCCATGCAGGCCATTTTTGCCCAGTCTTTTCCTGATGGTGGAGGCATGAAAGCTGACCTTAACTGAGGCAAGTGAGGCCTGCAGTTCCTTGGACGTTGTTGTGGGGTCTTTTGTGACCTCTTGGATGAGTCGTCGCTGCGCTCTTGGGGTAATTTTGGGCAGCCGGCCACTCCTGGGAAGGTTCAACACTGTTCCATGTCTTCGCCATTTGTGGATAATGGCTCTCACTGTGGTTCGCTGGATTCCCAAAGCTTTGGAAATGGCTTTATAACCCTTTCCAGACTGATAGATCTCAATTACTTTCTTTCTCAATTGTTCCTGAATTTCTTTGGGTCTCGGCATGATGTGTAGCTTTTAAGGATCTTCTGGTGGACCTTACTGTGTCAAGCAGCTCCTATTTAAGTGATGCCTTGATTGTGAACAGGTGTGGCAATAATCAGGCCTGGGTGTGGCTAGAGAAATTGAACTCAGGTGTGGACAACCACAGTTATAGTATGTTTTAACAAGGGGGGCAATCACTTTTTCACACAGGGCCATGATGGTTTGGATTTTTTTTCACCTTTAATAATAAACACCTTCATTTACAAATTGCATTTTGTGTTTACTTGTGTTGTCCTTGACTATTGTTTAAATTGGTTTGATGTTCCGAAACACTTAAGTGTGACAAACATGCAAAGGAACAGGAAATGAGGAAGGGGGCAAACACTTTTTCACACCACTGTATATCAGCAGATGTATAGTGTATCAAGTGTCCTGTATGTCTGTACTCTAGACAAAGCAATGATATGTAGCCAAATGCTGTGTGCAATGTGCAAAAAATTCCTAGTATCAAAAAGGGTCAGAAACACCCCCAAAAGCAAAAAAAAAACAGTAGTAACATTAAACCCAGAGACTCAAAAGTAAAAAGAAAAAACACAAACCAGAGGCCTATAACCTCTATAAGCGGCGCAATATCTCAGTGAAGGTATTAACATTACCATATACCAGTGCACATTGCAAAATATAATTAGTAGACCCAAAGCTATATATATGTAAATTGCTAATGACTAGAACATTTTTTTTTATAGACAAGGATGAAAAAAATATATAAATAAGTTGTGATGAAAAAGTGTCCACAAGAAAAAAATTATTAAATATTGTAAGTTGATGAAAAGCAGTCCAGAAATAGTGGTTATATATCGCTGTATCCAAACATAAGAAAACCCAAAGGTAAGTGACTCTCGTGCTTGCTAATACTCCAGGTGACTTGGGTGCTCCCCCTCAAGGCTCCCCACTCACCAGCTCCCTGCACCCCTGCAGGGGTAACAAGCATGCAAATGGCCAGTCTCCTCCACTTCTCCCTGCTCCAGATCCTTTAGATGAATTCCAAGCGTATAAATCGTCCTGTTTTATTAGAGGAGAATGGGAGCAATGAGATGGGCCTCAAGTTATTCAGGTTGGGGTCCAGGGAGGGCTTTTTAAGTATGGGAGTGATCTGCACATGTTTTAGAGGGGAGGGGGAATGTGCCACTAGAGAGGGAGGGTTTGAAGATGAGTGAGGGAGCATAGGATAGAAGAAGAGGGTGACCGTAGTAGTTTTGAGGGAACAGGATCCAAGGCACAATTGGTTAGGTGGGCATCTGGAAATGTTTTGTAACCTCTTCAATAGTAGCCAATTCCAAAGAGGAGAGTGTTGAAAGTGCTGTTAGGCAAGGTATGTTGGGCGGGGAAGATGTATGCACAGTGGAGGTATCCTCACGAATTGCATTAATCTTGTCTTTGAAGTGATTGGCAATCTCTTGGGCAGTGAGTGAGTGGGTAGTGGGGGACGAAGCAGAAAGTTAAAGGTTGAGAAGAACCGACGGGGACTGGATGACAAGGTATTAATAAGAGAGACAAAGTAGGTTTTTTTGGCAGCACAGAAGCAGGAATTGTATTTTAGAAGGGCAGATTTATATAGGGTGAAGTCTTGCAGGCATTTGGTTTTATGCCACAGTCGTTCAAGAGCACGGCAATGTCTCTTGAGATTTCTAGTGTTGTCAGTTTGCCATGGTTGTAATGGTCGGGGCCTGATTCTGCGTGTAGTTAGAGGAGCAAGTGCATCTAGTGATGAGAGTGAACTGTTGTAGACAGATGGACAGGACAGGGGAGAGATCATGTCATATAGATGGTCAGTAGCAGAATAGAGAAAAGATGGGTTAAAGTGGCGAAGGTTCCTACAAATAAGTGTTTGCTGCTTGGAGGGATAGTTGGTTGGAGGCAAGGATACAGTGAAACTGATGAGGTTGTGATCAGAGAGAGGAAAGGGGGTGTTGGTGAGGTTGCAGGGATTGCAGAGATGGGAGAATACAAGGTCAAGGGTATTACCATTGGAGTGTGTGGAAGTAGGTGTCCATTGGGTTAGGTCAAAAGAAGAGGTTAAGTTGAGAAGTTTAGCTGTAGTTGGGCTGTTAACATTGACAGGAATGTTGAAGTCGCCAAGAATTATAGTGGGTATTTCAGAGGATAGAAAGTAGGGTAGCCAGGCAGCAAAGTCATCAAGAAAGCGCGGTACAGGTCCGGGAGGCCGATAACTTGCTGCAATCCTCAGAGAAATAGGAGAAAACAGATGGATACAGTGCATCTCAAAAGAAGGGAGGGATAGAGAGGGAGGGACAGGAAGGACTTGGCAGGTGCTTTGTGGGGATAGAAGGAATCCAACTCCACCACCTTTTTGTCCATTAGGTCTGGGGGAGTGAGTCCAATGGAGGCCACCATGGGATAGGGCAGAAGGAGAAGCAGAGTCCAAATTTTGAAGCCAGTTTTCAGTTATGGCGAGTATGTTAAAGCCATGAGAGATGAAGAGGTCCTGTACCGATGTAAGCTTGTTACAGATGGAACGGGCATTCTGGAGGGCGCATGAGATTGGTGGGCTGCTTTGAGGAAGCAGGGGTATAGAAATTAAACTGAGTGGATTGCGGTGGTTGCCAGAGGGGGAGAGGTATAGGGTATGTGGCTTGCAGTTAAAAAAATGGCGGACCAGGATTAGGTGAAATGTCACCCGAGACTAGAAGGAGGGTGAGGAAGGCAAGATGGGAGTGGGATGAGCTTAAGCGCACATGTTTAGTGGTCCTGGTGTTAATGTCAGCCTGTGGGTGCAGCAAATTCAGGAGATGATGGGTGGAGTAGTAGGGAGAGGGTAGGAGTGAGGGAGATATGTGCATGCTGCAGGGTAGAGAGGAGGGGTAGAGTAAGGATAATTTGAGGATAGACACTGATGTGAGAAGGAAGAGAAGGAGCATGATAATAGATAGAGTGGAAATCTAACTTAATGTCAAATGCTGGCTTGTAGTCTTTCAGAGTGGAACAGAGTTCTTGTTGTATCCTCTTCCAGCTTTAGTTATCCTGCTTTCGGTAAACTGCGTTGGTGAAACTGCGCATCACTCGTGACAGAGCCACCATGTCTGCGCCTTGCCTCTTTCTGCGCCACCCCATAGGCTGTTTTAAATTTATAGGGAGACTGAGCAGGCATGCATTTCTCAATTGGTCATTATGGGGTCAGATTTGAGGCACCTGAATATGGGTGAGGAGATAGGCAAGACCAGACACAGCCTAGGGTCATAAAGCTAATTACCCCTCTTGATCACTCAAGCCAAATGGGGTGGAGAATCAATCACTAATAATGTTGCTATGGCAGTGTGTTTGTTGTATAGCTAGCATTAAATATAGAAGTTTAGGGGGCGTGGCCTAGCACCGGACCGAGATGGCCGCTTAGAGAGAGAGCTCCGCCATCCAGGGAGACAAAGAAGCCCTAGCAGCAGCCTAAAACCTCCAGTTGGCCCCACAAGATGACGGCTAAGAGTCACTCGGCCACCCGCTCGCAGATGGACCCCTCGACACAACTTAGCAGGAATATTCCGGCCATGTTCCGGACCTGCCAGACGGAGCCACAGGCCGCATCGCAAGCCGGGGACTGTAGTTATACAGGAGGCGCGGCGGCGCCCGCACCGCTGCTATCACAGTCAGGCGCTTCCCCCACACACTCATCGCCCTTCCTATGCCTGGCGGACCTGCAGAGTGTGGCTGCTGACATCAAGAACACACTAACAGCAGCCATCTCAGACCTAAGAAGTGACATGAAAGCGGTCGCAGCAAGAGTGGAACACGTGGAGGCGGCGGCCATGACACACGGAGCGGCACTGCATCAGGTACAACAAGTCATTAACGTACATAGCCAGCACCTTATGGACATGCACAGGCACATGGAGGACCTTGATAATAGGGGGCGCAGGCGGAACTTGCGGGTCAGGGGGATCCCCGAAACTGTAGAAGGCCCCCAGCTCCAAGCGGCAATCTGGGCTATCTTTAACACCCTCCTGGGCAGACCACCCGACTCCCCAGTGGAGATGGAACGCTGCCATAGAGCCCTGCGGCCCAGAGGGAGAGACACTGACCCACCCAGAGACGCAGTATGCTGCCTAGTCAGCTTTGCACAGAAAGAAGAAATACTGCGCCTGGCTCGCAACCATGGCAATCTAGAGCACGAGGGGGCACGTATCCAACTGTTTCAGGATCTCTCCGCCATAACACTGCAGCATAGAAGAGACCTCCGGCCCTTACTGCAGGCACTGAGAGACAGACACATCTCCTACAGATGGAAGTTTCCATTTTGCCTGCAGGCGACAAATGGCAACCGCACGGCCCAGCTGAGAACGCCAGCAGACCTGAGGCCGTTCTGCGAGACCCTAGGTATCCCAATGGTACACGTACCTGAATGGTACGGAGCATTCTTGCAGCAGGAGCCCTGGATTCCCACACAGCCGGGCGAGACTCCGAGATCCCAGAGGAGCAGGCAACGCAGGCGTAGGTCCTCGGCTGACTCCTCGCCAAGACGCAGGGGCGACATGGAGACAGATGAAAGCCCACGAGCATCGCCATCTTACGCGCGACGCAAAACCGATCACTGATACAGCACAACGGAGAGGTTCAAGCTGAAGACACGGAAGGCATCTATCCCTTTGCACAACCCACGACATGCTTCCTGCGGTTTGCGGGAAGCCACCTACTGGTAGTAACCTACCTTACGCTTGCCCACAGAGACAGTCATTTGGGGCCCCACATTGCTACTTGCAAACTGTGCTGGACGTCACTCATTGCTACAAGTGGTGAGGGCACCCCCAAACCCCTGCAGAAGTGAATCCTTGCTGAATAAGGAGACAGGTGACCTCAAGTGGACTTTTCAACAGACCCTACGCCGGGCAAGAACCTACCTGCAGAAGCAAGAGGTGGACCACGTCTCTACAGCCACACGGGAAGAGGCACCAGCTTCCCACCCCCACCTTTTGGTCCCGGAAGCCCTGCATATTTTTCTTTTTTTTTTTTTTTCCTTTTTTGTCTCTATTATTATTTTTCTGGCACACCCTTGGTATACAGGTACTCTTTTTTTGCCTCTTTTTGTGTTATCTTTGTCGGATGTCTGACCAAGTAATGGTCACCTAGCTGGTCTACCTATGGGCACTGCATGAAGGGACATGCTAGGTTTATCTGGGGGCACATCGCAGATGCGAGAGTACACGACCACAGCTGTCTGATCGGGACGGGGCACCAGCAGTTGGTTTCTCCACGGCGGTCCGTCCCTACACGGACCCCCGCGGCGACTCCCCGCGCCTCCATATTGCTTCATTGGAGACGTGGGGAGTAAATATTCCCTGACCTGAGGGTAAACATATGTGGCCCAGGGACTGGTGGGTGGTCCCCCCCCCCCCCTCTCTTACAAAATGGTGTCTGTGCATAAGGGATAGAATGACTGAGGGAAATGTCTCAGCTTAATGTTTTATAGTACCTTTGGCAGAGTGGGATATCTTACCTTGTTCTGGGCTTTAACCTGCTGCTTAAAGGAAACAAAGCCTTTAGACGAGCTTCCTCTTACTAATGCCCCGCGGTAGCAGTGGTGCGTGGGAAGACGAGGTCCCGGGATCGACGGGAGGGGACATCCCCTCGTTGTTGACCCTCCTGGTATCTGGGTTGCGGGAGGGCCTTAGTTGGGGCGGCGGCTTGGGTGCTGGGGGGACCGGTCCCCGGTGGTGCCACCTTAAGGGCGCTGCAGGGGGCCAGGACCCCCACCTGCCCAGGGCGTTGCTCCCGGGCGTATTGTTACGCGAGACGGTTTATCAGCCATAACCAACCTAGCAGTGCCTTAGTTGCCGGGCTTGAGGGCTGTATCTGGTTATAACTTGATGTGTTTTATGTTTAATGTTTATATGATGTATAACAAAGGTTTCGTTAGATACATGTACAGCTTTATCTCCCCTTGTGATATGTTAGTCAGTAAAGGGGTGGTGGGCTGAGGAGACTCCCCATCGCGGCTTAGGGAGAGCTGCTTTAGGCTCTCCCCACACAATTGAGCACAGGTTTTACACGTTCATGCAGGCATTTAAGCCTGGATTCCTGGATGGCTGACAATAGATACTTCCTAAGTTTCGGTGTAAGGTTACACTCCCACCACAAGGAGGCAGGAACCCACCTTGAACTCAGCCGGCAGGCCCCTACCCTGTTCCTGTATCTTTCTAGGAACCCCTCCAGGTAGACCAGCTGGTCTGTCTCTACCTCCGGAAAATACCTGGTGACACCTTTAGGGGTGACACTTATATTATTTGCCCCTATTCAGTGGAAGCTCGCTCTCTTCTTCTCCCTCTCGTTTGTCCCTCTCTCCCCTTTTTCCCTTCTTTCGGGGCAGCTCACTGCCCCTCTGCTCCTTTTACCTACATCTTATACCACCTTCCTTCCCAAACCCAGCCCACCCTCCCCCCCCCCCCCCCCCCCGAACGCAAGCCCCAACGCCCCCGGACGGATTGGGGGAGGCACAGACAAACAAGTATACCTTAGTAACCATGTCCTCAGTAAAGCAAACAACCATGCCCCTGTCCCTCAAAGTATACTCCCTGAATGCAAAGGGTCTTAACACACCGGAGAAGCGGAGCAGTGTCTTGGACGAGGCACATCGCCTTAGAGCCCAGGTAATGTTTCTTCAAGAAACGCATTTTAAATCGAGCTCCGTACCCCGATTAACCAATAGCAGATACCCAGTGGTGTTTCATGCGACCTGCCCCGACTCCAAAACCAAAGGGGTCTCGGTGGTAATGGCAAAGTCATTCACATTCCAGCTCACGGACCAAGTCCTTGACCCAGAGGGCAGGTATATATTCCTGAAAGGGACTTGGAAAGACAGGCCGATCACATTTGCTAACATCTACTGCCCAAACACCAGACAGGTGTCCTTTCTAAAAGAGACCCTATCCCGACTAACCCTGTTCAAAACGGGCCTTTTGATCCTAGGGGGGGACATCAACATGACTCTTAACCCGCTCCTAGACACTTCATCGGGTACCTCATCCATACCCTTTGCAGCCCTGCGTCAAGCCAAGATTGCGCTGTCATCCCTTACACTGCATGACTCTTGGAGAACGCTCCACCCCCAGGAGAAAGACTTTACGTTTTTCTCACCCCCGCACAACAGATACTCTAGGCTTGACTACCTGTTCATTTCCCAGACGGACTTGTCCTACCTGCAAGACGCCACGATAGAGAACATGTATATCTCGGACCATCACCCAGTGACCCTGACCTTACAGTTCCCGCAGCGGGAGACAAAGACCAGGACCTGGAGACTGGACGCCTCTATCCTCACGGACTTAGGAGATTTGACGAGCATTACAGAATCCATGACGGAATACTTCCAACAGAATGACACCCCGGATGTGTCCCCTATGACCCAGTGGGAAGCACATAAATGTGTCATCAGGGGCAAGCTGTTAGCTATTGCGGCGAGGAGAAAGAAAGCACACCAGGCCCTGTTGAAAGATTTGACTGACAAAATAACCCTTCTAGAAGCCCAACATAAACGCTCTCTGGCAATTGGTGTAGCCCGGGAACTAGCAGAAACTAGGGTGGCACTACTAGAGGAACTTTCTAAACGGGCTCGGAGGAGACAGGTTCTATCCCAGAAGCTTTTCTATGAACAGGGTAACAAACCCGGCAGACTGCTAGCCAGATTCACTCAGAAACGTACCCTAGCGAACACAGTCCACCATATCGTAGATCCCCTAGGTGTGGCCCACTCTAAAAATGAGGATATTGCTAAACAATTCAGTACAATTAATAGCAACCTTTACGATATAGAGCATAATGAAGGTAGGCCCATCCCGACAGAGACCAGACGGGAGCTCATGAGAGACTTTCTGCACAAGTATAGCCCCCGACCATTGCCCACCACTGACTGGCAGGCGCTGGAGGAACCGCTTTCCATGGAGGAATGGGAGAGGGCATTGAAGGCCATGAAACCGGGCAAGAGTCCGGGCCCTGACGGCTTTTCCGTACAGTACTATAAAAGCTTTGCGGAAATCCTAGCACCCCGATTCTTGAAAGCCTTCAACACGTTGGCGCACACACCAGCTAAGTCTAAAAGCCTACTTGAGGCTTACATCACAGTTATCCCCAAAGACAACAAAGACCCGACTGACGTAGCAAACTACCGACCCATATCGCTCCTAAATGTTGATGTTAAATTGTTCGCTAAAATCCTGGCCACGCGACTATCTTTCTATGTGCCGGCGTGGGTGGGACTGGACCAGGTAGGTTTTGTCCCTGGACGTGAGGCCAGGGACAACACCATCAAGGCCCTCAATTTGCATCATTGGCTCACGTCCACGGGAAAAGAGGGGTGCTTTCTTGCTATGGACGCGAGAGAAGGCGTTCGACAGAGTGGCCTGGGACTATATGGAAGCGGTCCTGGGAACCCTGGGCCTAGGAAGCAGAATGCGAGCGCTGATCAAGGCGCTGTATACCGGACCAGGAGCCAGAGTCCGGGTCAACGGCCACCTGTCGGACGCCTTCCCCATCCATAATGGGACCAGACAGGGATGTCCCCTGTCCCCCCTGCTGTACATTCTCACGCTGGAACCCCTCCTCAGATGCATTAGAGCGCACCCAGACATAAAGGGAATAGAGGTGCACCAGAGGGAGTACAAGATTGCCGCTTTTGCGGATGATATCCTGCTCTTTCTCTCGTCTCCGCTGACGTCCCTGCCCAACTTAATGCCAGTGCTAGAGCATTTCAGGAATATTTCAAACCTGAAAATAAATTTTTCAAAGTCGTACGCTCTGAACGTATCCTTACCCCCCACAACGGTCAAAAGCTGCCAGGATAACTTCCCATTTACTTGGAAATCAGATGCGATAACCTATCTGGGAATCCAACTTCCGAGTAAGCTCAAAGACCTCTATGACAGTAATTTCCTCAAAGAACTGAAGCTCATTCAACAAGACTTGCTAAAGTGGGACGCCCCTACTATCTCCTGGTTCGGTCGGGCCTCTATATTAAAAATGACGGTGCTGCCCCGTCTATTATATAAACTACAGACAATCCCGATACGCCTCCCTCCCTCTTTCTTTACTATATATAAACGCATGTGCAGACACTTTATCTGGGGGGCCAAGGCAGCTCGCATAGGGTGGGCTAAATTGGTTCTCCCGAAATCGGGGGGAGGGATTGGGCTCCCAGACCTACAGAGATACTACTGGGCGGTTCATCTAAGCCGGGTAGTTGATTGGAAATTACATGTTAAGTGTAAAAGTTGGGTGCGCTTGGAAAAACTGATTGCGGGAGCTGATTTGCAGTACTCTCCATGGCTACCGAAAGCACACGTGCCACAGGAAGCTCAATCCCACCCGCTGATAGGGGCGACTCTGGGCGAATTTGACAGGGCATGCAAAGCCCATGCACTTTCCTCGCAAGTCTGCCCGATCACACCTGTGAAAGGCAACCCAGCCTTCCCTCCGGGATTGGAGAGTAGATTCCTCCAAGCGGAATGGCCACACACACAAATGTTGGCCAAACACTTTTTCTACAGGGGTAGGTTCCTCAGGCAGGGGGAACTAGCGGCGCGCTCGACTACGAAATCATTCCCATTTTGGGCTTATCTGCAGCTAAAACATTTCTTAGATAACGCCTCCAACAGAGAGAACTTTGCCAGAACCCCCACATTGCTGGAATCTCTGTGCTCTAGCTCCGCACCCCAGAACCACTTGATATCGGAGATATATGCCTCAATGTTCGGAGCACCGTATGCCTCTCTAGAGTCAGACCATACTTACTGGGAGTCGGAGCTGGGCATAGAGATTGATGGTAAGACGTGGGACCGAGTCCACCTCTATATCCACAAAGGTTCCATGAATACCCACACGCAGGAAAATGGGTTCAAAATTAAATCAAGATGGTACAGGACCCCCGAAATTATCCACAAGTACATACAGACTGTCTCCGACCGGTGCTGGAGATGTGAGAGTGACCTAGGCTCGCTCCTCCACATCTGGTGGTCCTGCCCGCTAATCCAACCGTACTGGCGTAAAATTCATGCAATTATATTGGAAGTCTCCTCCCTACCGTTAGAATTCTCCCCGGCCCAATACCTTCTGCACATATCCAAAATTCCGCGCAGGAAATACCAAAAATCAATCGCACTGCATATGATCAATGCAGCTAGGTTGTGCATCCCTGTACACTGGAGGTCCAAATCTCCCCCGTCATTAAAAGAATGGGTAACCAGGATGAACCAGATAGCGATGATGGAGGAGCTGATTAGCACGGCCCATGATAGGATCGATACATATTCTGCAATCTGGTCACCCTGGCTTGACTATCGCCAGACACAAGGCTGCCAAGACCTGATCCACGGTAACCCCCCTTAGGGCAAGACAGCACGTAAATAGCTTGGTACACCCAGAGGAGGGTAGTTGGTGGTGACCCCACCCCCTCCTCGGTAGACTCTGAAACGGTGCCTCCCCAGTCCTTCCTGTATCCCCCCCCCCCCTTCTTCCCAACCTTCACTACCCATTCTCACCTCTCCCCCCCTCTTCTTTCTTTTTACTTTTTCTTCCTCCACCCATGTCCTCCCAGACTATCTTACTCTACCCTGCATCTAATATCCTTCTGTACTGTAGGCAATGGTCTTGCACACTCAACGCTGCAGTAAAGAGTGTCGACCATAAACGTTGTCGCTTCCCGGGCCTTCACAATAGGAAAATGAAAAAACTCCGATTGCCACGAGTGGAAGCGACGCAGGTCACCAAACAAGTATATCCCTCGCATTCCTAGTCTGTATGCAGGCCCAGATGCCACCGATACGGAGGCCACTGTAATGGCATACTTCCCTGACACCTCGTCCCCCTGAATCATATCGCCCCCCTGACCCAGGGAGGGCCCCTAGATGCGGAATTATCCCTGCCAAACTATACAGTCAGGACGGGCCGAATGGCTGACATACCCAGGGACTCTAGGTACAGGACCAAGTGATGTAATGTTTTTGGAACTATGTGCTTATGTTGGTCAAAGTTATTGTGACTGTTCTGCTTATTACATGACACGACAAGTGATGCATATATGTTTATTTTGTACACGGCAATACTGCTTTGATTATTTTGTTATGTTGAAAATTCTTAATAAAAATCTTTATGGAAAAAAAAAAAAAAAAAAAAAGAAGTTTAAATATATGGCAGCAGAAGACATTTACCAAAAGATATGAAGCAATGTCAGATTGTTCAGCAGAATAGCATGTACAGATGGATAGAAGACATTTACCAAAAGATATGATATACGCTGTGGCAGAGCGAGGCTCTGTCCCTTTGAAATTAGAGGTAAAAGACAGAGTTTGCATATCTGCGGACTGCAAGACTACAGAGTGTAGAATTTAAATGGAGAAAACTGCTCTGTTTTCTCCAGGTTTTGCTAGTTCTGGATGGGAGTCTGTAGTTTGGAGATCCCTGAGAGTCATGGGTGGGATGGGATCTCCAAACATGTGTCCGGGTCTTGAGGATAGCAAGCAAGGTGTGTGCTCAGCTGCACACAGACCATATGAGGGGCTGGTGAGTGGAGTATGGTGGAGTGTGAAGACAGACCTGTGATTATCCCTGTGTAAGGGGGATTCTTTGCCCAGAGACTGGGAAAGGCTGGACAGCCTTGATAGTCGGGAAGACTAAGGAAGCCAGTGAGTCCAGGGGGCTGGAAGGAATCAACTCTGTTGAGAGCAAGCAGAGGAACTTCTGACAAGAGAGAGCCAGGTGGCTTGGTATGTTTTTCATTTGAGTGCTTAATGAAGTTAAACCCCTGCGTGGGATTTCTGGATGGACTTTTGTTTTTGTTTTTTCCCTTTTAATAAACGTGAGCTACCAGGCCCTTAACTATATATGCCTGTCTGATGAGGACTCACTGCACCAAAATGCATCTATCCACTTGAGCTAAACACCCCAATGTCACAAGTGGAGAATGCGGGCATGTAGACGGTGGAAACCGGGTCCTTGCTCCATGGTGAGTCGCATCAGGAATTACTGCTAGCTGTGTGTGGCAGCCAGGCGAAAAGCATTGCGCAGAATTTTATTTGATGGACTGTGTTGCATGCAGGTTGTGTACCTGTGAAAGAATCATTTTTTTTATTCCTTTGCTGAGAACTGTTACAAGTTGCTGTGTGCAAGACTGCAAGGATGGGGTGGTCAAAGCAGAAAAAGGAAGCAATCCTTGCTAAAGCCAGGGAGCGGCTATTGTGGCTAGAGGGTATTTCACCACATGCCCCAGCCACACCAGAGAATTTGTCTGAGTGTGACATCGCTGTGACCTGGGGTAAATTGATCACGTCACCCCCAGTTAAAGGGGTAGTGAAAGAGGACATTGTCCCTGGCAGCCTGAGCCCAATGGTGCCACAGCCTGAGGCAAGGAGGCCTCTGCGCTGCATGCGTTGTAGTGAGTGGGGACATGCTGTTGCCAATTGCCCCTTGTCACAGGAATGTTCGTGGAATAAGCAAGCTGATTGTGACCAGTTGTGTCCTCAGAAGTGGTATCCCATGGTAACGGGTGAGAGCCAATCATGGAGAAGATGCCAAGAAGTGAGCCCAGCATGGCCTGAGATGTCTCCACCTAGAAGGGCCAATCCAGAAGGCCTAGGAACGTGTGAGACAGTGAACGATTGGTTCAAACAGAACCGCAAAGAGTTGGGCGCAGTGCAAGGGGCTGCGATTTTGGTCTCTGACTATATGCAACCCATGCTGCCTACAGAGGAGGTTGGGGACTTCCTTGTAAGATTTGAAAAAGTTGCTGTAAAGAGAAAATGGCCTAGGGACCGGTGGCCAAAATTGCTGCAAACCTTATTACGGATAGAGTCCCGGACGGTTTACCATTTGATGGATGGGGACCACGATGACTACCGCAAGTTTAAAGAGAAAATCCTTCTTAGAGGAGAGTTCCATCATATCATGGGCTGCCAGCAATGCTCCAGGATGGGAGAAGTGTCACCGGAAGTGGTCAGCCTAGAAAGGAGAGCTCATCAGCCTCACTCTTGCATGAGGTATAGCCAACCAGATTTGGAGTGCAAGACTGTGGTTCCTTCTAGCAACAGGGATCTTGTGTTACCTACAGGGGGCATCAGTGGGTCCAGAAAGGCTGCAGTGTTGCTCCATGGCCACATGGGGGAGTCAGCCTGTGGAGACACCACACCTGTGAGACAGCGCACACAAGTGACGGCTATTACACCAGCTGCAGGAACTGGTAAGACTTCAGTTTATGGTACTGAACCCACTGAAGTGGGAGTATGTTCAGTGGGGAGATCCACAATACCAATGGACATAGACTTGCTGCAGTGTGCTACCCGGAGCAGTGGGGAGGCACAGCGTAAAACCCAACTAGCCGCAGGGCTAAAGACTGGAAAGGACATGGACTATGCATGTGCCTGCAGAGTGCTGGAGAAAATAAACTAGGGGTGACCAAAATTGTCCTTGTGTCATGTTCCCTAGTGACAGGTGCTGCAGAGTTGCCCAGGGAAATTTCCAAGAAGCCCACAGTGATGGAGCCGAGAGTTTCCCAGGTCAGCTATGGAGCTGCCCAAGTAGGTAAAAGGGCTCCTTTGTAGAGAGCGGGCGCTATGAGGAGTCACTCAGGGGTTGTGGTGGCTCATAGACAACCCACAAAAGCAGTAGCTATGTCTCCGTGTAATGAGAAAATTGATGGTCATGCCAACAATAGTGTTGGCCAATGTGATGTTATTGGTGATGACATTGAAAAATGTGTTTCCTATAATGTTATGACTGAGTCACACAGTGTGTGTGGGTGCAGCCCCACAACCCTAAGTGTAGCCCAGTGGACAAGGAGGTAATTCAGCCTGCAAAAGCTGAGTGGGCAAAGCTGGATGTGTCAATAGTGCCACCAGAAAAAGGTGGTCAAAATGGTGTAATGCACCTAGCTTTAGGTGAAGCATCAACCCAATGCAACATTGGTAAAAGTGTGGTGTCACAAAATGATATGTATAGAAGTGACGAATGTGCAGTTGTAGCTAATGAATCCCAGGTTTCTGTGCGACCTTCTACAGCAGGTGATGCAACGCTGTGGAACACCCATGAGGGAACCACAATAGACTGGGACAGCTGGGCTAAACAATTGCTAGCCATGCTGGATAAGGCTAGCTTAAGTAACAAGGGTGTGGACACAACTGCTATGCCAGAGAGGGGGATCGCAGAACGGCCGGTGGTTGAGGGCGCCTTGGTCCCTGCAAAGGTTGCTGCCCTCCAGTCTGAAGAAACGGTTCAGGGCACTGGCATCGCAGATGTGTTGTCCACAGCCCTACAGCTAAATGTTGTGTGTCAAACTGATAGTGTGACTTGTAATGACCTGCAGCGGCTCACTGACACTGAAAGGATAAGTGTGAGACATGTGTCTGACAGCGCTCCAGGGGAGCAACAGGATGTGATGATGGGTACCTCCAAAGAGGTGGAGGTCACTTTAAATGTCTCACCTTATAAACCTGCAGTTGATGAGCCCCTCCATGTCTTGAACATGTTAAAAGACCCTATAAAGGTCTGGTGTTTAGACATGGGATGTTTATAGATGACAGAAACCTTACTGGAAATGCTAGCGTTGGTAAAAACGCACTTACTGTACACTTGGGTGTCTCCACCGCAGTTGGACCAGGTGGTGCTGCGTAGCACCAATGGGTGGAGCCAGGTGGTACAGGCCGTGCTGAGAAACCTTGACCATGAGTGGAATTGGTGGCACCAATGGTTAACCATTTGGCACATGATCTCCATATTCACTGTGAGCATACTTCAAGTTATTGATTGGTATGGAAGGCGCACAGGAGAACTGTTTGAGATATCAGAGGTCTCTCCGTCTGATGCAGTGACTAGAAACCTCTCTGCTGTAGTTGTCCGAGGTGAGGCTGAGCAGTGGTCAGTAGAGGGCGCAGATACTGCCTCACCCGCTAGGCCTCATGAGAAGGAACGGCCCAGAATAGACTCAGCAGTAGCGGAGATGATTTCTGTCACTGGCCCGGAGTTACAAGTTAAAGTGCCCGGAGACACTGTGGGAGAAAGTGCTAATATTGGTTGCTGTAACAATGTAATGTGTACACCTAAAAAAAATAATTTATGCTTGGGTCAGGGTAGTTTTTTAGAACAGGTACCCATGGAGTGTTGGACAACAGGTGAGGTGGAGCTGTGCTATGGTCCCGTGGGATGTAGTCCCTCGCCTGTGTGTAGTCCCTCCTCAGGTCTGGTTCTAACAAACACTGAGTTAGAAAGAACTGCTATTGGAAGCTGTGATCTGTTTAGGGTTTGTGATGCAAACAATGATTTGGTTGTACCTGAAATACAGATGGTGAAGGGTAAAAAGGGTATCTGTAAGTTGAAAGGAGGGATCAAGGAAGGCAGAGTTCCCCAATGAAAACTGAATAAGCCCAGGGACCCCAAAAGAGGAAGGCTGGGTATAGGACAATATAGGAACCTGTTAAGATCCAGGGTGGGATGTTCCTGGAAGCGCACCCGGAAAAAGGGTTGGGCCTACATGGCTGAAAGCCAGCACAGAGGTGTCCCAACCATGATGATGGGTGCTGGTGTTCCTCCCTCCGGATGGAAAAAAAGGGGGGGGGATATGTGGCAGAGTGAGGCTCTGTCCCTTTGAAATTAGAGGTAAAAGACACAGAGTTTGCATATCTGCGGACTGCAAGACTACAGAGTGTAGAATTTAAATGGAGAAAACTGCTCTGTTTACTCCAGGTTTTGCTAGTTCTGGATGGGAGTCTGTAGTTTGGCGATCCCTGAGAGTCATGGGTGGGATGCGATCTCCAACCCTGTGTCCGGGTCTTGAGGATAGCAAGCAAGGTGTGTGCTCAGCTGCACACAGACCATATAATGAGGGGCTGGTGAGTGGAGGATGGTGGAGTGTGAAGACAGACCTGTGGTCATCCCTGTGTAAGGGGGATTCTTTGCCCAGAGACTGGGAAAGGCTGGACAGCCTTGAGGGTCGGGAAGACTAAGGAAGCCAGTGAGTCCAGGGGGCTGGAAGGAATCAACTCTGTTGAGAGCAAGCAGAGGAACTGCTGACAAGAGAGCCAGGTGGCTTGGTATGTTTTTCATTTATGAGTGCGTAATGAAGTTAAACCCTTGCGTGGGATTTCTGGATGGATTTTTGTTTTTTCCCTTTTATTAAACGTGGGCTACCAGGCCCTTAACTATATATGCCTGTCTGAGGACTCACTGCACCAAAAATGCATCTATCCACCTGAGCTAAACACCCCAATGTCACAAGGCATATATATAGCCATTAATTATACAGGACATTGACTAGCCTGTTTCACTTGGATGCTATATATATATATTCTTGCATTTATTTTTACATAGGTGTATACTGTGAGTAATTGGTGCACATAGGGGTATCACTTATCTCACACCACCCTAGTGTACTCACTCCTCAGGAGTAGGTACATACTATAAATATACCCCTTTGCTTACTTTCATTAGTCCTTTACTTATACTATTAGGGCACACCTATAACATGAAAGCCTTTTTGGCACGTAGTGCCACTGACCCCTACCTTAACACTTATGCCTCTTGGGAGCCCTCTTAGGAGAGTCTCCTTCTCTGGGGAGGCAGGAACTGTTTAAAACCTACCTAAGCGCGGCGGTACGTACCATTTTAATGGAATAACCCATATTAATGATATGGTCAGAACACCCAGGGTTTTATTAACAGAAAAATACTCTTTATAATTGGTAAAAAAAATAAGACACATATCCTCATCTGTGTGACATCATTATATTAAAAACTATATAGTTAATTACTTGGAAAACATTTTAGGTCTAATTCCTTGTTCAACCCTCCAGGCGCAAGGGAACCTAGCTGGTGTATCCACCATGATTCTCTCTTGCTGATTTCCCTCATGTAGTTTGAGCCTCTCCAGTGTAGCTTGGGTGCCTCAATGCCCCAAAATTGCATGCCATCGGTATTATTATTATAAAAAGTACAATAAAAAGAGTAGAAAAAAAACTCTAAAATATTGTAGCAGCGCTAGATATCCGGATAAATAAATCTGAATGCTAAGTGAATTGGATAAGTGAATAAATAAGTATCAATAAAACAGTCCAGCAATATCCAAGATGAGCGGGTGGAGAAAACCGTTCTAGATTGATGTGATATAATCTGTTAGGCCATCCACCAGCACACTTCACCACGTGTAGTAGGTTCCCCTATGGGGATGCACTCACCAGAAATAAAATGATATAGGCATGTAATCTCCAATTAAATCTCCACTCTCTCCTTTTTAGCAATTCTCCTCCATGTCTCAGGTCACCCGATCCCAGATGCCAATCAGATCATGTCAAAAGAATATACATCCACATAGTGTGATATTGCTTAAAACTTTTATTGAAACCTCCCCAAAATATGTTGCAAAAATACCCCTTATGTAGTTGTGCGTACCAGAAATACAAATAATGTAGGCCTGTCTCCTTTCCGGATCCACTGGATGAAGTTCCACTCTGTATAGCACTGGCGTGTTACTTCCTTTAGCCGGTGAATGGAACGCAGGCTTGGAGTGCAAAACGTCACTTCCTGGTTGTCTGGTTCACGTCACTGACGCGTTTCGTCACTTCCGACTTCGTCACGACGTGAACCAGACAACCAGGAAGTGACGTTTTGCGCTCCACGCCTGCGTTCCATTCACCGGCTAAAAAAAGTAACACGCCAGTGCTATACAGAGCGGAACTTCATCCGGAAAGGAGACTGGCAGAGTGCAAACAATTTTATCTTTACATTTGCCTACATTATTTTGTATTTCTGGTACGCACAAGTACTTAAGGGGTATTTTTGCAACATATTTTGGGGAGGTTTCAATAAAAGTTTTAAGCAATATCACACTATGTGGATGTATATTCTTTTGACATGATCTGATTGGCATCTGGGATCGGGTGACCTGAGACATGGAGGAGAATTGCTAAAAAGGAGAGAGGAGTGGAGATTTAATTGGAGATTACATGCCTATATTTTATTTCTGGTGAGTGCATCCCCATAGGGGAACCTACTACACGTGGTGAAGTGTGCTGGTGGATGGCCTAACAGATTACATCACATCAATCTAGAACTGTTTTCTCCTCCCGCTCATCTTGGATATTGCTGGACTGTTTTATTGATACTTATTATCCATAGGTTTTATAGCTGCCGATTCCATTCAGATTTAATGTTTTATTATTCAAAAGTTTTTTGCTGTTAGTGTGTTACCCAATTTGTCTATAATGAGATTGCTACAAGAAAAGATCATTATGTGTACACAATATAACACTGATGTATTGATTCACACAATGTAGCATAATTATATTGATTTGACACTAATTCTTCAGAAAACACGGTCTTTTCCATTACACACCGTATACTGCCATTACTATGAATGTAACAGTTTGGCAAATATATTTTTGGATTTCCACATGTGTTGCTCAATGGGCTTTATTCAAGGAATTTGGCTAATATATACATTTCACATGGAGGGCAGGCTATGCCCATACATTTGGAGTCTTTCCAAAGGAAAAAAAATAAAAAATAAAAAAAATAAAGAAAAGTAATAATAAGAAAAAAAGATTTTTCTTCACTTCACTATACCTCATCTTTTTACTTCACTTTTGTTTACGTGTTCACACACACACACACCTTTATGGGAAATACACTTTTTTTTAGCAATTCCTTTATTCACCTATTCATTTATTCATTTATTTATTTTCATTTGCTTAATGTTGGTTCATCCATACATATGATTGAACCATTGCGACTACACTTTACACACTGTTTAAAGTCAACTAATAGCAATACACCTGCATAATGCACACACTTTTCAGGACTCCACTATAGTCTGAGTTTTTTTAAGTAATTCAACGCACTCACCCATGCATTCTGGCTTATTTACTCATTTATCTGCACTACCTGCACTATAGTCTTTGAGTTTTTTGAAGTAACTCAATGCACTCAACCATGCATTTTGGCTTATTTACTCATTTATTCACACAAAAAAGAATTGTAGTTAGTTCATTTACACAAAATAGAATTGTTTCACATGACACTTCAAATTTCCCTATCTTTTCACTACAAGATTTTAATTTGCTTGTCTTTTTTAATTGGTTATACTCGGTCTCATGGTCCATTTCAGCTGCACATCTTGAAATCCAATCAACACCAGACTCTGCTTGTTCGCCACAGCTTTATTCAATCATGTAATTATGTGACCTATACGTTGTAACCATATATATTTGATGTCCATTTGAGAGTATATCAGCTATGAGTAAGCACTGAAATACAGTGCAAAACGCGTCAGCTCTGTACCCCCTTTTTGCCGTGTTTGGATTGTGGTGTCTTTTTGCTTTTAAATAAACCCTTTGGATTTTATTTTCCCGGTGTGCGGCTGTCCGGAGTTCTTCCTTTTGATTTCCAATCGTTGTGCTATTAGCCAGCACCTGGGGCTCCCACACAGGAGCAGGAGCATTCGCTTGTAGGGAGAGCCTTGGAGCGGTGGTCGTTTGTTTTCAACTACATTTTATATGGTTGGCTCTCCATGTTCTGCAGGGAGGTTCATTGTGCCCCCTCTTGCTACCCTCAGTTGCTCAGTGTTCAGCGGGCATTTTTTTTTCTCCTCTCAACGGATATGTTAGGAATGTATACGTTTTGCTATATCTTCATTATATTTATAAATCTTTTTTTTATTTCTTAGCTTTTTTTCCCTTTTTCCCCCCTTTTTCTTCCTTTTTCCCTTATACTCTGGAGGCAAATGATTTCTTACATGGTCCTTGTTTAAACATAAACATAATTAAAGATCCTTTAATACCATGGCTCCATTGAATATTCTATCCCCGAATGCTCAGGGATTTAACATTCCACACAAACGCACTAAAGCCTTTCGTACCTTTACATCCAAAAAAACACACATATAGTATGTCTTCAAGAGACCCATTTTACTACACAATCCACTCCCAAATTCTTTAGTAAAACTTACCCACAAGTATTTACAGCCTCGGCTTTCACAACACAATGTGGCATGCTTATACCCCATTTTCACTAATAAAAGAAATTAAAGATCCAGAAGGCCGATATTTGATTCTTAAAGGGCATTTACTAGATACCGCTATCACCATTGTGTCATATTATGCCCCCAACAAGCAACCTAATTATTTTCTCTCCCATTTATTACAAACAATAGACTATCATAAAATAGGTATTGTAATTTTATGCGGAGATTCCAAATCAGACTATTTTTCCATTTCTGGATAAATCACCAATTCCACAGACCCATAGATCAGACAAACAATCTTTCTCAAAACTAATCACAAAACATAATTTAGTAGATTCCTGGCATGAATTGAATCCTACCAAGAGACAATATACACATTACTCATACCCTCATCGTTCATTCTCTAGGATAGACCATATATTTTTGTCCACGGGTATGGTGCCGGAAATCTTAACTTGAAAAATTGTCCCCATTCCTTGGTCTGACCATGGTGCAATCTACAATACTATAGCCTCCATAATCCCAAAAGCGCGTGATCCAACGTGGCCATTAAGAGATTTTCTGCTCAAAAATCCAGTACATAAAAATTATATTGAACTTAAAGATTACCTAAAACATAATTCTACACCTGACATCTCCCAAATCACTTTATAGGAAGCACACAAACCTGTTCTGTGGCATATGTTTACAACAAGCTAATATATTCAATAAAGAACAAAAAGCCCTTTGCCACACTTTAGAAACAAATTTCAATACATATTATATGGCATTTCAACATAACCCTTCCCCTTCATCCAAAATAAAACTAGATCAAGCCAAATTGGAATTTGATTTATTGCTTACTGAATCTTCAGACAAAACCATCAAAAGATCACAACATAACTTTTATATGGACGCAAATAAGCCAAAGACGCTTTTAGCCCGGGCACTAAAATCTTGCCATAATCCAACCAAACCTATTCGTCTTAAAATATCCACAAACAACCCATTGAAAATCTTACAAAAATGTAAAACAGTTAAAAAATGTATACTCATCTGACAATGAGTTGGATCCATTTAAAGCAAAAGATTTTCTCTTCTGAAGTTTTCAAGAATTTGAAACTAAATAAAAGGCCTGGTCCGGATGGATTTTCTGCTCTTTATGATAAAACATTAGCAGATATTTTATCACCGATTTTGACAAATACTTTCAATTCTCTCTTGGAAGGTCATTCTTTGAGGAGGGAAACCTTGACTGCAATCATTTGCATGCTCCCCAAACCACATACGGATAATTCAATTTGGTCAAATTACGGCCCTATTTTTTATTAAATTTGTACGTAAAAATTTTGGCCACAATTCTAGCTAATAGATTAAACAGGATTATAGGTAACCTTATACACCGTGACCAAGTAGGTTTCATCCCTATTCGACAAGCTGGCGATAATATCAGACGTGCAACACTTTTGTCACATGCCGCTAAAATACGTTGTATTCCCACCCGTTTTCTTTCTCTAGACATTAAGCACTTGACACGATATCATGGTCTTATATGAACTTCACCCTCAATAAATGGGGCTTTGGTCCACATTTTTTGCAATGGATTTCTGCATTATATTATGAGCCCAAAGCTTACATTAAATATGCAGAGTACAAATCGGATGAGTTTAATTTAGAGAGATGGATGCATCAAGGATGTCCACTCTCGCCATTATTATTTGCACTACTCATTGAACCTCTAGCACAAAGAATTAGGATGGAACCTACAATCACGGGTATTGAATTAGGTGGATGTCATCACAAAATATACTTATTCGCAGACGACATTCTCCTTTTTCTGTCCTCACCACAAGTTTATGCCCCAAACCTTATGGTTGTACTACATGAATTTTCACTCATCTCAGGCCTTAAAGTTAATGCCCAAAAATCTTTAGCACTAAAAATCTCACTCGACGAAATGGAAAAACAATCTATACAAAATTTATTACCCTTTAAGTGGGTAGAGCGTGGCCTTCCATATTTGGGTATCCAACTTACTTCTAATCCCTCAGATTTATTTGCAGCTAATTACCCAGCTTTATTGAAAAATATTACAAATTTGTTATCTGGTCATCATTACCGATTTTGTGGTTTGGAAAAATTAACATTATAAAAATGAATATACTTCCCAAATTTTTTTATTAGAACACTCTGAATCCATATTCCCACTTATTTTCTTAGATGGGGGAAAATAAAACCCCGGCTACATAAGAAAACCCTAGTTCTCCCTAAATCTATGGGTGGTCTGGGATTTCCAGATTTTACAACATACTATAAAGCAGCTCAAATAGCACCATTAACGAAATATCATTCGACTACAGAGATTCCTATGTGGGTATTCATTGAAGCTTTAGACTGCAATCCTCTTCCTATAAACAATATATTATGGTTATGACCTGCAGATTGTAAAGCAAAAAAAAAAAATCTAATATCTAGGCATTCTCGATCTATTTGGGATAGACAGAAAATCTCACATGGTTTACAATCCTCACATAACCCGCCACTATCTCTTCACAAAAATCCGGCCTTTTATCCAGCTTGGACATTTCCCAGAACTTTTAAAGCTTGGTCTAAGGCTGGCATTACTTGTCTATATACTATAACTTCAACAACCTCAATACGACCTTTCCCAGAACTATGCGAGACCTTTGGGCTCTTCCAATCCAAAATATTCAGATAGCTTCAAATCAAAAATTTTTATACTCCTCTCCTCAATTCTAGTGAAAACGTACTTTTGACGGCAATTGCTGCTGATTTGACATGTCAAATCGCATGTCAAAATACACCAGTGTGAACCAGAGCTATGATCAATATAAATACCTTTCTGGGATTGATACAAGAGTTCAGGGCTGCTAATGCCTATATCTCCTTATGGTGTGCAGGCATACTAATTATTTACTGATTCATTTAATAGCAGCAGCTGAAGGGTCTGTGACCTATTTTAACAGATTCATGAGTGCTGAGGGAAAGTGAATGGTTGCTGTTCAGTGATTACTTTTATTGTTTTAGACTTTGTACTATTTTACCAAAAGTATTGGGACGCCTGCTTTTACACGTGCATGAACTTTAATGGCACCCCAGTCTTAGTCTGTACGGTTCAATATTAAGTTGGGCCACCCTTAGCTATAACAGCTCCAACTATTCTGGGAAGGCTGTCCACAAGGTTTAGGAGTGTGTCTATGGGAATGTTTGACCATTCTTCCAGAAGTGCATTTGTGAGGTCAGGCACTGATGTTGGAAAGAAGGCCTGGCTCGCAGTTTCCATTCTAATTCATCCCAAAAGGTGTTCTATCGGGTTGATGTCAGGACTCCGTGCAAGCCAGTCAGTCCATAAAGTGTCCTTTGGTATGAATTTGCTTGCATATGCTCAATCTTTCATAAAAAACATGCTTGTGTTCACATATCCAAATGACTGCTTCCTTAATTAGTGTTCACCACTATGTGCTCCAGTCATCCACATGCATTAGTGATAATCCCCTCATCCAATGTGCCCTCACCTGGGGGATAAGACCAACCAGTAGCAGCCCACGCATTAGGGGCGTGTGACAGACCTAGCCAAGACAGACTCTTTTGGAGGGGACTGAATGTTAGCCTCTTGCCCACCGATCATGGGCCCTGGCATTTGGGGAAATGGTGCCCTTTGTGAGAAGGTTTTCTTGGATTTGCCCAAAGACATTTCTTGGATGTTAATTCTTAACAGTAGATGGTCATTGAAAGAACTGATCTCATTGACCTCCGGAGACAGACTGTCCGGTCACCTAGGCTTCCTTAAGTGCTGTCTTGATTAACATGTTAATTATGTAATTGTCTTTAAAGTTGTTGCTATAGGGGAGGGGGGCGGGAGTATCCATGAGCAGCCCTACCTAATTATCTAACCCCTTGTGTTAAAAGTGTATATAAAGACTGTATTCTGGTTCTAATAAAAAGTCCATGTCAGCAGTGAAACAAGTCTCGTCTTCTTTTGTGCTTGGGAGCGGTTGGAATATCTGGTATCTATATTCAGACTGGGAGGAAGTGGTATATGAAGAAAGCACTCAAGCGGAGTGTCCCTTACATTGGTGGTCAGTGGGAAGAATGTCTGTCACATACCTGGTGGTGCGAGCCCGAGTTTTCAGAGAGAGACCTCCCTTGCGTCTCCCACTCCTGGTTCCCTGGTAGGGTAACAGGAGACCCAGGAGTGAGGAGGAGCACGGGTGCCTGGCAGGATCAACAGACCGGTGGAGCGACACAGGGTCAACTCAGCGGACAAGGTGGGTAACTGGATCAGCACAGCAGACTGGATAGCAGAGCAGGCTGGATCTGGATGGACAGGCAGGATCAGTACAGCAGACTGGATAGCAGAGCAGGCTGGATCTGGATAGACAGGCAGGATCAGCACAGCAGACTGGATAGCAGAGCAGGCTGGATCTGGATGGACAGGCAGGATCAGCACAGCAGACAGGATAGCAGAGCAGGCTGGATCTGGATGGACAGGCAGGATCAGCACAGCAGACAGGATAGCAGAGCAGGCTGGATCTGGATGGACAGGCAGGATCAGCACAGCAGACTGGATAGCAGAGCAGGCTGGATCTGGATGGACAGGCAGGATCAGCACAGCAGACTGGATAGCAGAGCAGGCTGGGTCTGGATGGACAGGCAGGATCGGATATCAGGCTGGCAGCAAGGTACAGGAGGATAAAGCAGATGAATAGTCACAGGCAGGCCGGGTCAATACAGGACAGAGTTATCAGGATCAGGTTACAATCACCACAACGCTGTAGAGCAGACAGCGGGGACCGTCTGCTCTGGCCGGATTTAAATAGGCTATCTGGCGCCAACAAGAGCGCGCACCTGTCTACCTGTGTGCGCGGCCGCAGACATGCCCGCGCACCGGCGCGCATGCGCAGTGGCGCCCGTGGGCTAGGGTTCAGGTTTCTGGCAGGATCTTCATGACAATGTCTCTTAAATTGGTGGTCAGTGGGAAGAATGTCCCTTACATTGGTGGTCAGTGGGAAGAATGTCCCTTACATTGGTGGTCAGTGGGAAGAATGTCCCTTACATTGGTGGTCAGTGGGAAGAATGTCCCTTACATTGGTGGTCAGTGGGAAGAATGTCCCTTACATTGGTGGTCAGTGGGAAGAATGTCCCTTACATTGGTGGTCAGTGGGAAGAATGTCCCTTACCTTGGTGGTCAGTGGGAAGAATGTCCCTTAAGTTCCGCTCTGTATAGCACTGGCGTGTTACTTCCTTTAGCCGGTAAATGGAACGCAGGTGTGGAACGCAAAACGTCACTTCCTGGTTGTCTTGTTCACATCGTGACGAAGTCAGAAGTGACGAAACGCTTCAGAGACGTGAACCAGACAACCAGGAAGTGACGTTTTGCGCTCCACACATGCGTTCCATTCACCAGCTAATGGAAGTAACACGCCAGTGCTATACAGAGCGGAACTTCATCCAGTGGATCACGGCTCATCGCGGCCGTTTACCACGTATCACATGTAAGCAAACCGGCGTCATTTGATGACGCCGGTTGTTCTCCCCTCCTCTCTCTGTACAGATCGGTACAGTGTGAAAGGAGAGGGGGAGGGATCGGTGGCAGCAGTGCTGTGGGCGGGATCTGTAGTGCCCACAGCCTGCCCTGCAGTCACCACCGATCCATCCATCCATGCTCAGCCATCCCTCCATACCCTGCAATACACAGCAATAGCCTGCAGTGTATTGCAGGGTATGGAGGGATGGCTGAGCATGGATGGATACCCAGCAGTACTCTGCCATACCCTGCCATACCCTGCGATATTCTGCCATACCATGCAATACTCACTACGATCGAAGCCAGGATAGTTTTTTTAATTTTATTTCAGGCTTTCCAGCCTAGAGGTGAGATGTGGGGTCTTATTGAGGACCTGTAATGCCATATTCCTATTACAAGGGATGTTTACATTCCTTGTAATAGGAATAAAAGTGATCAAAAAAATGTTTTGGGGGAAAAAAAAGTGTCAAACTAAAATAATGTAAAATGAATAATAATAAAAAAAAAAAAAAAAAAAAAATTTTTAAAGCGCCCCTGTCCCCGTGTGCTCGGATGCAGAAGCGAACGCATACGCAAGTCCCGCCCACATATGAAAACGGTGTTCAAACCACACATGTGAGGTATCGCTGCGAACATTGGAGCGAGAACAATAATTTTGGCCCTAGACCTCCTCTGTAACTCAAAACATGTAACCAGTAAAATATTTTAAAGCGCCGCCTATGGGGATTTTTAAGTAGCGAAGTTTGGCGCCATTCCACGAGCGTCTGCAATTTTGAAAGGTGACATGCTAGGTATCTATTTACTCGGAGTAACTTCATCTTTCACATTATGCAAAAACATTGGGCTAAATTTACAGTTTTGTTTTTTGTAAAGCACAAAAAAACTTTTTTTTCCCCAAAAAACGCGTTCGAAAAATTGCTGCGCAAGTACCGTGCTAGATAAAAAGTTGCAACGACCGCCATTGTATTCTCTAGGGTCTTTTCTAAAAAAACATATATAATGTTTTGGGGTTCTATGTAATTTTTTAGCAAATAAATTATGATTTTTACATGTAGGAGAGAAATGTCAGAATTGTCCTGGGTGCTCCAGAACACCTGATGGTGCTCCCTGCATGTTGGGCCTCTGTATGTGGCCACACTGTGTAAAAGTCTCACACTTGTGGTATCGCCATACTCGGGAGTAATAGTAGAATGTGTTTTGGGGTGTAATTTGTGGTATGCATATGCTGTGTGTGAGAAATAACCTGCTAATATGACAATTTTGTGAAGAAAAAAAAAAATCTTGATTTTGCAAAGAATTGTGGGAAAAAAAATTACAACTTCAAAAAACTCACCATGCCTATTTCTAAATACCTTGGAATGTCTTCTTTCCAAAAAGGGGTCATTTGGGGGTTATTTGTACTTTTATGGCATGTTAGGGACTCAAGAAATGAGATAGGCCGTCAGTACTTCAGGTGTGATCAATTTTCAGATATTGGCACCATAGCTTGTGGACTTTATAACTTTCACAAAGACCAAATAATATACCCCAATTTGTACTTATTTTTACCAAGGATATGTAGCAGTAAAAAATTTTGGCCAAAATTTATCAAGAAAAATTACAAATTTGCTAAATTTTATAACAGAAACGAAGAAAAATTCATTTTTTTTACCGAATTTTCAGTCTTTTTTCTTTTATAGCGCAAAAAATAAAAAACCCAACGGTGATTAAATACCACCAAAAGAAAGCTCTATTTGTGTGAAAAAAAAGGACAAAAATTTCATATGGGTACAGTGTTGTATGACTGAGTATTTGTCATTCAAAATGTGAGAGCACCGAAAGCTGAAAATTGGTCTGGTTATGAAGGGTGTTTAAGTGCCCAGTGGTCAAGTGGTTAAGCACTCAAATGAAAAACATACCAAGCCACCTGGCTCTCTCGTCAGCAGTTCCTCTGCTTGCTCTCAACAGAGTTGATTCCTTCCAGCCCCCTGGACTCACTGGCTTCCTTAGTCTTCCCGACCCTCAAGGCTGTCCAGCCTTTCCCAGTCTCTGGGCAAAGAATCCCCCTTACACAGGGATGACCACAGGTCTGTCTTCATACAGCACCAGCAGCAAGCTGCTCACACTCCACCATCCTCCACTCACCAGCCCCTCATTATATGGTCTGTTGTGCAGCTGAGCACACACCTTGCTTGCTATCCTCAAGACCCGGATACAGGGTTGGAGATCCCATCCCACCCATGACTCTCAGGGATCTCCAAACTACAGACTCCCATCCAGAACTAGCAAAACCTGGAGAAAACAGAGAGCATTTTTCTCCATTTAAATTCTACACTCTGTAGTCTTGCAGTCCGCATATACCGTATTTATTGGCGTATAACACGCACCGGCGTATAACACGCACCCCAAGTTTAGGAGGGCATTTTAAGGAAAAAAAGTTTTAGGAGGGAAGTTTAGGGAAAAAAAACACTTACATTTAAGCATCATTTGCAGCTTGCCCAGCGTCATTTGCAGCTTTGCCCAGTGTGATTTGCAGCTTGCCCAGTGTGATTTGCAGCTTGTCAGCGTCATTTGCAGCTTGTCAGCGTCATTTGCAGCTTGCCCAGTGTCATTTGCAGCTTTGCCCAGTGTAATTTGCAGCTTGCCCAGTGTGATCTGCAGCTTGCCCAGTGTGATCTGCAGCTTGTCAGTGTCAATTGCAGCTTGCCAGCGTCATTTGCATCTTTCCCACATTTAAAATTGCCGCCTAGAAAGACCGCGCGGCCGGAAAAGGCGGAGCGCCGGCGGAAAAGCCCGAGCATTCTGTTCGGCTCCGCTCGCAGTCCCGCCTCCCTGCTGTTTCGGAAGCGAGCGCAGGGAGGCGGGACTGCGAGCGGAGCCGAACAGACAGATCGGTCTTTTTCGGCGGCGCTCGTTTTTTTTCGGGCGGCGCTCGTTTTTTTTCGGGCGCTCGCTGTTTTTCGGCGCCGTTTGATTTTTTTGGGGACTTTTTTTTGGGGGTATCGGCGTATAACACGGATCCACGACTTTCCCCTGATTTTAAGGGGGAAAAGGTGCGTGTTATACGCCAATAAATACGGTATGCAAACTCTGTGTCTCTTTTACCTCTAATTTCAAAGGGACAGAGCCTCACTATGCCACATATCACCCCCCCCCCCCTGTTTCGATCCGGAGGGAGAAACACCAGCACCAATCATCATGGTTGGGACACCTCTGTGCTGGCTTTCAGCCACGTAGGCCCAACCCTTTTTCCGGGTGCGCTTCCAGGAACATCCCACCCTGGATCTTAACAGGTTCCTATATTGTCCTATACCCAGCCTTCCTCTTCTTTTGGGGTCCCTGGGCTTATTCAGTTTTCTTTGGGGAACTCTGCCTTCCTTGAGCCCTCCTTTCAACTTACAGATACCCTTTTTACCCTTCACCATCTGTATTTCAGGTTCAACCAAATCATTGTTTGCAGAACAAACCCTTTAACAGATCACAGCTTCCAATATCATCAGTGCCTTCTAACTCAGTGTTTGTTATAACCAGACCTGAGGAGGGACTACACACAGGCGAGGGACTACATCCCACGGGACCATAGCACAGCTCCACCTCACCTGTTGTCCAACACTCCATGGGTACCGGTTCTAACAAACTACCCTGACCCAAAACATAAACCATTTTTTTTTTTGGGTGTACACATTACATTGTTACAGCAACCAATATTAGTACTTTCTCCCACAGTGTCTCCGGGCACTTTAACTTGTACCTCCGGGCCAGTGACAGAAATCATCTCCGCTACTGCTGAGTCTATTCTGGGCCGTTCCTTCTCATGAGGCCTAGCGGGTGAGGCAGTATCTGTGCCCTCTACTGACCACTGCTCAGCCGCACCTCGGACCACACCAGCAGAGATGTTTCTAGTCACTGCATCAGACGGAGAGACCTCTGATATCTCAAACAGTTCTCCTGTGCGCCTTCCATACCAATCAATAACTTGAAGTACGCTCACAGTGAATATGGAGATCATGTGCCAAATGGTTAACCATTGGTGCCACCAATTCCACTCTTGGTCAAGGTTTCTCAGCACGACCTGTACCACCTGGCTCCACCCATTGGTGCTACGCAGCACCACCTGGTCCAACTGCAGTGGAGACACCCAAGTGTACAGTAAGTGCGTTTTTACCAACGCTAGCATTTCCAGTAAGGTTTCTGTCATCTATAAACATCCCATGTCTAAACACCAGACCTTTATAGGGTCTTTTCCCATGTTCAAGACATGGAGGGGCTCATCCACTGCAAGTTTAGAAGGTGAGACATTTAAAGTGACCTCCACCTCTTTGGAGATACCCATCATCACAGCCTGTTGCTCCCCTGGAGCGCTGTCAGACACATGTCTCACACTTATCCCTTCAGTGTCAGTGAGCCGCTGCAGGTCATTACAAGTCACACTATCAGTTTGACACTCAACATTTAGCTGTAGGGCTGTGGACAACACATCTGCGATGCCAGTGCCCTGAACTGTTTCTTCAGACTGGAGGGCAGCAACCTTTGCAGGGACCAAGGCGCCCTCAACCACCGGCCGTTCTGCGATCCCCCTCTCTGGCATAGCAGTTGTGTCCACACCCTTGTTACTTAAGATAGCCTTATCCAGCATGGCTAGCAATTGTTTAGCCCAGCTGTCCCAGTCTATTGTGGTTCCCTCATGGGCGTTCCATAGCGTTGCATCACCTGCTGTAGAAGGTCACACAGAAACCTGGGATTCATTAGCTACAACTGCACATTCGTCACTTCTATACATATTATTTTGTGACACCACACTTTTACCAATGTTGCATTGGGTTGATGCTTCACCTAAAGCTAGGTGCATTACACCATTTTGACCACCTTTTTCTGGTGGCACTATGGACACATCCAGCTTTGCCCACTCAACTTTTGCAGGCTGAATAACCTCCTTGTCCACTGGGCTACACTTAAGCCCCATACACACGGTTGGACAATCCGCGGACCAGGTCGGTCGGATCCTGTCCGTCATACTTTGTCTGATGTTGGTTTTGCGTACACACGGTCGGACAAAGTTGTCGGAAAATCCGATCATTCTGAACGTGGTGACGTTTGTTGCCTACGACGGGACTACGTAGAGGCTAGTAGCCAATAGCTTTGGTCTTGTAATGTGATCTGAGCATGCGTAGCACTTTGTCCGGTCGGACAACCGTACACACGATCGGATTTGGTGTGATCGGACCGTGTTGTCGGCAAATCTTTCCAGCAGGAGATAAGACTTTGTCCGTCGGACAATCCGACGTACACTGTCCGATGGTGCATACACACGGTCTGATTTTTCAACAACATTGTCCGATCGGACAGAATCCATGAAAAAGTCCGACCGTGTGTATGGGGCTTTAGGGTTGTGGGGCTGCACCCACACACTCTCACTGTGTGACTCAGTCATAACATTACAGGAAACACATTTTTCAACGTCATCATCACCAATAACATCACATTGGCCAACACTATTGTTGGCATGACCATCAATATTCTCATTACACGGAGACATAGCTACTGCTTTTGTGGGTTGTCTATGAGCCACCACAACCTCTGAGTGACTCCTCACAGCGCCCGCTCTCTGTAAAGGAGCACTCTTACCTACTTGGGCAGCTCCATAGCTGACCTGGGAAATTCTCGGCTCCATCACTGTGGGCTTCTTGGAAATTTCCCTGGGCAACTCTGCAGCACCTGTCACTAGGGAACATGGCACAAGGACAATTTTGGTCACCCCTAGTTTAATTTCTCCAGCACTCTGCTGGATTATAGCAGGCACATGCATGTCCTTTCCAGTCTTTAGCCCTGCGGCTAGTTGGGTTTTACGCTGTGCCTCCCCACTGCTCTGGGTAGCACACTGCAGCTAGTCTATGTCCATTGGTATTGTGGCTCTCCCAACTGAACATACTCCCACTTCAATGGGTTCAGTACGATAAACTGAAAAAGTCTTACCAGTTCCTGCAGCTGGTGTAATAGCCTTCACTTGTGTGCGCTGTCTCACAGGTGTGGTGTCTCCACAGGCTGACTCCCCCATGTGGCCATGGAGCAACACTGCAGCCTTTCTGGACCCACTGATGCCCCCTGTAGGTAACACAAGATCCCTGTTGCTAGGAGTAACCACAGTCTTGCACTCCAAATCTGGTTGGCTATACCTCATGCAAGAGTCAGGCTGATGAGCTCTCCTTTCTAGGCTGACCACTTCCGGTGACACTTCTCCCATCCTGGAGCATTGCTGGCGGCCCATGATACGATGGAACTCTCCTCTAAGAAGGATTTTCTCTTTAAACTTGCGGTAGTCATCGTGGTCCCCATCCATCAAATGGTAAACCGACCGGAACTCTATCCGTAATAAGGTTTGCAGCAATTTTGGCCACCGGTCCCTAGGCCATTTTCTCTTTACAGCAACTTTTTCAAATCTTACAAGGAAGTCCCCAATCTCCTCTGTAGGCAGCATGGGTTGCATATAGTCAGAGGCCAAAATCGCAGCCCCTTGCACTGTGCCCAACTCTTTTCGGTTCTGCTTGAACCATTTGTTCACTGTCTCACACGTCCCTAGGCCTTCTGAAGTGGCCCTCCTAGGTGGAGACATTGTCTCAGGCCATGCTGGGCTCACTTCTTGGCATCTTCTCCATGATTGGCTCTCACTCGTTGCCATGGGATACCACTTCTGAGGACACAGCTGGTCACAATCAGCTTGGTTATTCCACGAAAATTCCTGTGACAAGGGGCAATTGGCAACAGCATGTCCCCACTCACTACAACGCATGCAGCGCAGAGGCCTCATTGCCTCATGCTGTGGCACCATTGGGCTCAGGGACAATGTCCTCTTTCACTACCCCTTTAACTGGGGGTGACGTGATCAATTTTCCCCAGGTCACAGCGATGTTACACTCAGACAAATTCTCTGGTGTGGCTGGGGCATGTGGTGAAATACCCTCTAGCCACAATAGCCGCTCCCTGGCTTTAGCAAGGATTGCTTCCTTTTTCTGCTTTGACTGCCCCATCCTTGCAGTCTTGCACACAGCAACTAACAGTTCTCAGCAAAGGAATAAAAAATGATTCTTCTTTCACAGGTACACAACCTGCATGCAACACAGTCCATCAAATAAAGTTCTGCGCAATGCTTTTCGCCTGGCTGCCACACACAGCTAGCAGTAATTCCTGATGCGACTCACCATGGAGCAAGGACCCGGTTTCCACCGTCTACATGCCCGCATTCTCCACCACTTGTGACATTGGGGTGTTTAGCTCAAGTGGATAGATGCATTTTTGGTGCAGTGAGTCCTCATCAGACAGGCATATATATAGTTAAGGGCCTGGAAGCCCACGTTTATTAAAAGGGAAAAAACAAAAACATAAGTCCATCCAGAAACCCCACGCAGGGGTTTAACTTCATTAAGCACTCATAAATGAAAAACATACCAAGCCACCTGGCTCTCTCTTGTCAGAAGTTCCTCTGCTTGCTCTCAACAGAGTTGATTCCTTCCAGTCCCCTGGACTCACTGGCTTCCTTAGTCAAAGAATCCCCCTTACACAGGGATTATCACAGGTCTGTCTTCACACTCCACCATACTCCACTCACCAGCCCCTCATTATATGGTCTGAGCACACACCTTGCTTGCTATCCTCAAGACCCGAACACAGGGTTGGAGATCCCATCCCACCCATGACTCTCAGGGATCTCCAAACTACAGACTCCCATCCAGAACTAGCAAAACCTGGAGAAAACAGAGAGCAGTCTTCTCCATTTAAATTCTACACTCTGTAGTCTTGCAGTCCGCAGATATGCAAACTCTGTGTCTCTTTTACCTCTAATTTCAAAGGGACAGAGCCTCGCTCTGCCACAGCGTATATCATATCTTTTGGTAAATGTCTTCTATCCATCTGTACATGCTACTCTGCTGAACAATCTGACATTGCTTCATATCTTTTGGTAAATGTCTTCTGCTGCCATATCTTTAAACTTCTATATTTAATGCTAGCTATATAACAAACACACTGCCATAGCAACATTACTAGTGATTGATTCTCCACCCCATTTGGCTTGAGTGATCAAGAGGGGTAATTAGCTTTATGACCCTAGGCTGTGTCTGGTCTGGTATTGCCCATCTCCTCTCCCATATTCAGGTGCCTCAAATCTGACCCTATAATGACCAATTGAGAAATGCATGCCTGCTCAGTCTCCCTATACATTTAAAACAACCTATGGGGTGGCGCAGAAAGGGGCAAGGCGCAGACATGGTGGCTCTGTCACGAGTGATGCGCAGTTTCACCAACGCAGTTTACCGAAAGCAGGATAACTAAAGCTGGAAGAGGATACAACAAGAACTCTGTTCCACTCTGAAAGACTACAAGCAAGCCAGCATTTGACATTAAGTTAGATTGCCACTCTCTATCTGTTATCATGCTCCTTCTTCTCTTCCTTCTCACATCAGTGTCTTCTATCCTCAAATTATCCTTACTCTACCCCTCCTTTCTACCCTGCAGCATGCACATATCTCCCTCACTCCTACCCTCTCCCTACTACTCCACCCATCATCTCCTGAATTTGCTGCACCCACAGGCTGACATTAACACCAGGACCACTAAACATGTGCGCTTATGCACATCCCACTCCCATCTTGCCTTCCTCACCCTCCTCCTTCTCCTAGTCTCGGGTGACATTTCACCTAATCCTGGTCCGCCATTTTCCAACTGCAAGCCACATACCCTATACCTCTCCCCCTCTGGCAACCACCGCAATCCACTCAGTTTAATTTCTATACCCCTGCTTCCTCAAAGCAGCCCACCAATCTCATGCGCCCTCCGTAATGCCCGTTACATCTGTAACAAGCTTACATCGGTACAGGACCTCTTCATCTCTCATGGCTTTAACATACTCGCCATAACTGAAACCTGGCTTCAAAATTTGGACTCTGCTTCTCCTTCTGCCCTATCCCATGGTGGCCTCCATTGGACTCACTCCCCCAGACCTAATGGACAAAAAGGAGGTGGAGTTGGATTCCTTCTATCCCCACAAAGCACCTTCCAAGTCCTTCCTGTCCCTCCCTCTCTATCCCTCCCTTCTTTTGAGATGCACTGTATCCATCTGTTTTCTCCTATTTCTCTGAGGATTGCAGCAATTTATCGGCCTCCCGGACCTGTATTGCTCTTTCTTGATGACTTTGCTGCCTGGCTACCCTACTTTTTATCCTCTGAAATACCCACTATAATTCTTGGCGACTTCAACATTCCTGTCAATGTTAACAGCCCAACTACAGCTAAACTTCTCAACTTAACCTCTTCTTTTGACCTAACCCAATGGACACATACTTCCACCCACTCCAATGGTTATACCCTTGACCTTGTATTCTCCCATCTCTGCAATCCCTGCAACCTCACCAACACCCCCTTTCCTCTCTCTGATCACAACCTCATCAGTTTCACTGTATCCTTGCCTCCAACCAACTATCCCTCCAAGCAGCAAACACTTATTTGTAGGAACCTTCGCCACTTTAACCCATCTTTTCTCTATTCTGCTACTGACCATCTATATGACATAATCTCTCCCCTGTCCTGTCCTGGCCACCTGTCTACAACAGTTCACTCTCATCATCACTAGATGCACTTGCTCCTCTAACTACACGCAGAATCAGGCCTCGACCATTACAACCATGGCAAACTGACAACACTAGAAATCTCAAAAGACATTGCCGTGCTCTTGAACAACTGTGGTATAAAACCAACTGCCTGCAAGACTTTACCCTATATAAATCTGCCCTTCTAAAATACAATTCATGCCTCTGTGCTGCCAAACAAACCTACTTTGTCTCTCTTATTAATACCTTGTCATCCAGTCCCCGTCGGCTCTTCTCAACCTTTAACTCTCTGCTTCGTCCCCCACCCCCTCTACCCACTAACTCACTCACTGCCCAAGAGATTGCCAATCACTTCAAAGACAAGATTGATGCAATTCGTGAGGATACCTCCACTGTGCGTACATCTTCCCCGCCCAACATACCTTGCCTAACAGCACTTTCAATACTCTCCTCTTTTGAATTGGCTACTATTGAAGAGGTTACAAAACATTTCCAGATGCCCACCTAACCAATTGTGCCTCGGATCCTGTTCCCTCAAAACTACTATGGTCACCCTCTTCTTCTATCCTATGCTCCCTCACTCACATCTTCAATCCCTCCCTCTCTAGTGGCACCTTCCCCTCCCCTCTAAAACATGCGCAGATCACTCCCATACTTAAAAAGCCCTCCCTGGACCCCACCAACCTGAATAACTTGAGGCCCATCTCATTTCTCCCATTCTCCTCTAACAAAACAACAGGACGATTTATACGCTTGGAATTCATCTAAAGGATCTGGAGCAGGGAGAAGTGGAGGAGACTGGCCAGAGGGAGCTTATTTGCATGCTTGTTACCCCTGCAGGGGTGCAGGGAGCTGGTGAGTGGGGAGCCTTGAAGGGGAGCACCGAAGTCACCTGGAGTATTATCAAGCACGAGAGTCACTTACCTTTGGGTTTTCTTATGATTGGATACAGTGATATATAACCACTATTTCTGGACTGCTTTTCATCAACTTACATTATTTAATATTTTTTTCTGGTGGACACTTCTTTCATCACAACTTTTTATTATTATTTATATATTTTTTTCATCCTTGTCTATAAAAAAAATTTTCTAGTCATTAGCAATTTACATATATATAGCTTTGGGTCTACTAATTATATTTTGCTATGTGCACTGGTATATGGTAATGTTAATACCTTCACTGTGAGATATTGCGCCGGTTATAGGCCTCTGGTTTGTGTTTTTTCTTTTTTCTTTTGAGTCTCTGGATTTAATGTTACTACTGTTTTTTTGCTTTTGGGGGTGTTTCTGACCCTTTTTGATACTAGGAATTTTTTGCACATTGCACACAGCATTTAGCTACATATCATTGCTTTGTCTAGAGTACAGACGTACAGGACACTGGATACACTATACATCTGCTGATAGACAGCAACTATATGTGTTTTAACACACTTATCACTAGTTATTGCGATTTATAAGCACTATATCACATACAAGGATCACTCCTTTGATTCTTTGGGTCTGTTGTTTCTTTGGGAATTTTTTAGGAACTCACATAGTTATTGATTTTTTATATGTGGGTTAGTTGCACAGGATGCTGGATATTATATACGCATATATATAGCCATTAATTATACAGGACATTGACTAGCCTGTTTCACTTGAATGCTATATATATATTCTTTCATTTATTTTTACATAGGTGTATACTGTGAGTAATTGGTGCACATAGGGGTATCACTTATCTCACACCACCTTAGTGTACCAACTCCTCAGGAGTAGGAACATACTATAAATATACCCCTTTGCTTACTTCCATTAGTCCTTTACTTATACTATTAGGGCACACTTATAATGTGAAAGCCTTTTTGACACGTAGCGCCACTGACCCCTACCTTAACACTTATATTCCATTATATTAATTTATACATTTTTTCCCTATTTTTTTATATTTTTTTATATATTTTATTATGCATCTGCATTTATATTCTTTATATATATAACTAACTTTATATATATATATATATATATATATATATATATATATATATATATATATATATATACTATATATATATAAATATATATATATTTAACTTTATATATATAACTGTAACTTTATATATAACTGTAGACTACCATCAACCATGTTTCCATTTTGCCATGTTAATGGTCCAGTCCAGATAAAGTAGTTTTATATATATATATATATATATATATATATATATATATATATATATATATATATATATATATTTTTTTTTTTATACATTATATTGTTATATATATATATATATATATATATATATATATATATATATATATATATATATATATATATATATATATATATATATATATATATATATATATATATATATATAAAAACTACTTTATCTGGACTGGACCATTAACATATTTTTTTTTTAGACATGTATTTTTATATCTATATCTTCCCGTTGAATATTGAATGAAATAGGAAGAAACGAAAAAAGAAAAAAAAAAACCCTTGTATCGACACGCTACCCATTCACATAGGGGGGTAGCTGGGATCAGGGGGTCCGCTTGTTAAAGGGGGCTTCCAGTTTCCAATATGCTTCCCTTGTATGTTCAGGAGGAGGGGCGGTTGCTTATCCTCCCCCTTTCCTGACCTGCTGGGCTGCATGCTCAGATAAGGGTATGGTGTGGATTTTGGGGGGCCTCACACCAATTTTTAATAAAAATTGCCATGGGGGTTCCCCTCAAAATTCATACCAGACCTAAAGAACCTGGTACGGATTGAAGGGGGACCCCACGCCATGTTTTTATTTTTATTTTTTTTAATTTCCGGCAATTCTGAAGTTAGAAGTGGATTGGCTACCATGCACAGCTGCTCTCTCCAGTTTTGGTAAATCAACCCCACCATTCTCATCTTTTGCATTGGGGCCATTTGTATCTGGTAAGCAGGTTTGTCGATTGTATGGAATGGGATTTCATCAAGCCTAGATGTCCCTTTTTATACACTGGATACACAGATTCCTGCACTGAAAGTATTACACTTTGGACTGGTTTACTTATTGTTACATTTCACATTTTCACTGTGTACAGTTCAAGTTTTGCACATGGATTTGTGGGATTCTTTTTTTATTTTTCTATTAATCTGTTGTTTGGATGTGTGTGTGTATGTGTGTAAAAAACAGTGTTAATTTCATCAACAAAAACGTTTTCGTCAGTTTTTAGTCAGCATCATTTTTACAGTTATGATGAAAATTAAACAAAAAGTACACCACATTTTCGTCCACTGACAAAAACTATGACGAAAATCAAATCTGTTTCATCTTGAAAATGTGGGGCAGGAACATTTACCCTTGTGAACAAACTTCATTTTTTTTACGGAGCTCCGCCTGCTTCCACAATCCGCTCCCAGCAAGCAAGTGCATTCCACTGCACCGTGACGACTGCCAGAGACCAGAGAGAGCAGCACTATGCATTACAGGCTAGCCAGGCCTCCCAAGTCCCGACAAGACTGAGTATGTCCCACTCCAGAGTCCCAACTCACGAGACGACCGCCCCGCCAGATGTCCAGAGCAGACAGAGAGCAAAGCAGACTGAGTGTGTAGAGTAGAAGTTGTGTAGTTCTTTACAATTACAGCAGGCCTCTGCTCAGACCACCATCCATCCAGAGCACTGTGTATGCATTACATGTGTAGCGCTGGCTCCTGACGAGCATGCGCTATTGTTTTTGAAAATTAAGTTGCCTGAAGCCACAGATGGGCTTCAGGATAATTTCACTAATCTTCTGGTTTCAGTACCAGTCCAGCTGGGTTGCACTGAGTTCTCCTTGACTGCAGGTGTCGTTGTCACCGCCGCCAAGGGTAGAAACGCAGTCTAGCTGGATGCATTGAATGCCACTTATCTCTCTGAACCAGCCCAGTGGGAGTGTTCTCCTGCTGTGCATTCTGGGGGTGGTATTTAAGGTACCGAAGCCATGTTGGCGGGGTTTATTATTTTCTGTCTGTTCGGTTCTGGTGGTCCTCCTGACCCAGTCCTATGCCCTCCTGGTCTGGGGTACGGAACCATGCATCCTGTGTCTCGGGGCTTGCTAGCCCGAGGCAACGTAACTGAAGGGACAGGCCTGACTGAAGTTCGGAGCCTACTGATCCAAAGGAAGGTCCGGTGCTGTCTCATCGGAATGGAGAGCCCCAGCAACTGAAGTACCCCAGGGGAGGACTCGTTCAGGAGAAGGCCGTGTGCAAGGCTGGTACCGTATGTTAGTCTGTGACAGAGACTTTACCGAGCATCCTACCGGCTGCTAGGCCTAGTGAGAGAGGTCTATCCGGGGGGGTAATTTAATCCAGTTTGTGGAACAGTAATATTCTCTGGATTCTTCTAGAATCTTCACCCTGCAATCTTAAGTACCTGAACTCACCCCTAACCATCTACCCTTCATTACGAGACGTTGTCTTCTTTTTCTAAATAAATAACCCAAAAGAGGATTCAGTGTCAGTCTCGACATTACTTTGGGCCACTTTCCATGGGATCCCCTAGACGGAGAAGCAAGTAAGTGAAATACGGTAAGCCCAAATAAAACCAGCAGCTCCTTCAGGGGTCAGTGCTACACATGCATTACAGGCCATCCCTCAGACCTGAGACCACCATCCATCCAGCACTGTGCAGCATTATGACAGGCCTCCTCTGACCACCAGTATCCAGGGCACTGCATTACAGGCCATCCCTCAGACCTAAGACCACCATCCATCCAGCACTGTGCAGCATTATGACAGGCCTCCTGTGACCACCAGCATCCAGGGCACTGTGTATTACAGGCCATCCCTCAGACCTGTCTGAGACCACCGTCCAGAGCACTCTGCAGCATTACAGGCCTCCTAAGACCACCATCCAGAGCACTGTGCAGCATTTCAGGCCTCCTCAGACCACTGTCCCAGAGAACTCTGCAGCATGACAGGCCTCCTCACTGTCCTCAAACAATCCAGAGCAGTGATGTTAATAACAACAAAACCCTTTGCAAACCATGTGGCGTGACACTCGCTGGTAGAAATACAACAAACTTGAAGCGTCATTTGCGGACATTCCGGCAAACTCATCCCGAAATTAATACAAAGGTAAGCACAGTAAGTACACTTAACTCCACTTTTGGACTATAATGATTTTAGTTGACTAAAATGTAATGGAGATTTTAGTCGACTAAAATGTTAGAATGGCCCAGTCAAAGTCCAGACCTAAATCCAATTGAGAATCTCTGGCAAGACTTAAAAAATTGCTGTTCACAGACGCTCTCCATCAAATCTGATAGAGCTTGAGCTATTTTGTAAAGAAGAATGGGCAACAATTTCACTCAAGATATGCAAAGCTGGTAGAGACATACCCAAAAAGACTTGCAGATGTAATTGCAGCAAAAGGTGGTTCTACAAAGTATTGAATACAAATGCACGCCACACTTCACATATTTATTTGTAAAAAACAAAAAATTGAAAACCATTTATAATTTTCCTTCCACTTTACAATTATGTGGCATTTTGCATTGGTCTATCACATAAAATCCCAAGAAATACATTTACATTCGTCCCCCCCCCCCCCCGGTGTCACATTTGGCACCTTTCAGGGGAAGGGGGGAGCAGATACGTGTCTAACCCAGGTATTTGCTCCCACTTCCGGGCATAGATCGCCGCAGGCTCTGTGGTGATCTACGCCATGTCTGTTCCCTCCTCCGCCCCACACACTGTCTTCTGGGAGACACACAGGTCCCAGAAGACCGCAGGGACCAGTGAGGACACGACTCGCACATGCGCAGTAGGGAACCAGCCTGTGTTAACCCGCAAGGCTTCACCCTGATTTCCTTACCGAAGATGGCGGCGCCTCCACCTGAGACCCGTGGGACAGATCGGCTTCGGGTGAGGACATCGCGGGCACCCTGGACAGGTAAGTGTCCATATTTGAAAAGTCAGCAGCTGCAGTATTTGTAGCTGCTGACTCAAAAAAAAATAATTTGTCTGAATTCCGCTTTAAGGACCGGAAGGTTTTACCCCCTTACTAACCAAGCTATTTTTTGCGATATGGCAGTGCGTTACCGTAACTAACAATTACGCAGTCATGGGACGCTGTACCTAAATAAAATTTATGTCCTTTTTTCCCACAAATAGAACATTCTTTTGGTGGTATTTGATCACCTCTGCAGTTTTTATTTTTTGCGCTATAAACAAAAACAGAGCGACAATTTTGAAAAAATATATATATTTTTACATTGTGCTATAAAACATATCCAATAAAAAAAATTTAAAAATCTAATTTCTTCATCAATTTAGGCCAATATGTATTCTGCTACATATTTTTGGTAAATAAAAATCCCAATAAGTCTACAAACTATGGGATATTTTTATGGAATTCTGTATTCATCAATTTTTTTTACTAGTTATGGCGGCGATTTTTAGCGGGACTGCGACATTGTAGCCAACCAATCAACACTACGACAGACACTAACTGACATTTTTTTGGGAACCAGCGACATTACAGTAATCAGTGCTAAAATATGCACTGTTACTGTACTAATGACACTAGCAGGGAAGAGGTTAACACCAGGGGCGATCAAGGGGTTAAGTGTGTTCCCTGAGAGTGTTTTCTAACTGTGTGGGGGATGGAGTGACTGGGACAACACAGACATCCATGTTCCTTAGCAGGAAGACAAGCTCTCTATGTCCTCCCCTGTCAGAATGTCAATCTGCATTGTTTACATAGGCAGATCCCCATTCTGCCTCTGTGGGGAACGATCGCGGGTAGCCGGTGGACATCGCATCTGCGAGATCCACTGATTGCTTCTCACTCTGGCCAACCGGCGCGCACACGCCAACACCGGCTAGTGCACGAAACGACATACACGGGGCAAAAAAGTAAAAAATAAATAAAGATTATATATACAGTATATACACACACACACAATAAATATTTTTATATATATATACACACACACACACACACACACACACAGTGCCTTGAAAAAGTATTCATACCTCTTTAAATGTTCCACATTTTGTCATTTTACAACCAAAAAGTTAATGTATTTTATTGGGATTTTATGTGATAGACCAACACAAAGTGGCACAAAATTGTAAAGTGGAAGGAAAATGATAAATGTTTTTCAAACTTTTTTACAAATAAATATGTGAAAAGTGTGGCGTGCATTTTTATTCAGCCCCCCTGAGTCAATACTTTGTAGAACCACCTTTCGCTGCAATTACAGCTGCAAGTCTTTTTTGGGGATGTCTCTACCACATTTAGAGAGTGACATTTTTTCCCATTCTTCTTTGTAAAATAGCTCAAGCTCTGTCAGATTGGATGAAGAGCGTCTGAACAGCAATTTTCAAGTCTTGCCACAGATTCTCAGTTGGATTTAGGTCTGGACTTTGACTGGGCCATTCTAACACATGAATATGCTTTGATCTAAACCATTCTATTGTAGCTCTGGCTGTATGTTTAGGGTCGTTGTCCTGCTAGAAGGTGAACTTCTGCCCCAGTCTCAAGTCTATTGCAGACTCTAATGCCGTGTAGACTGAATTCCGTCTGACTTTTTGACGGACTTCCATCGAATCGGACTTGTCTACACACAATCACACCAAAGCCTGACGGATTTGACCGTGATGACGTACGACCAGACTAGAATAAGGAAGTTCATAGCCAGTAGGGCAGCACAGTGGTGTAGTGGTTAGCACTTTCACCTAGCAGTAATAGGGTCGCTGGTTCAAATCCCGACCACGACACCTTCTGCCTGGAGTTTGCATGTTCTCCCTGTGCCTGCGTGGGTTTCCTCCGGGTACTCCGGTTTCCTCCCACACTCCAAAGACATGCTGGTAGGTTAATTAGATCCTGTCGATAAAATTGGCCAAAATATGTGTATGTTGTATGTGTTTGTAAGCGTGTCAGGACCCCACAGGGCAAGGACCACACTATACCACAGATGGACACCAGTGGCAAAAAAAGCGCCCTGAGGCGATTCAGTTCGCATAGGTTGCGCTATACAAGTCATTCATTCATTCATCATTCATTCAAGAAAGTAGCCAATAGCTGCCCTAGTGTTGGTTTTCGTCCGTCGGACTAGCATACAGACGAACGGATTTTTCAACCGGACTCGAGTCCGTTGGAAAGATTTGAAACATGTTCTAAATCTAAAGTCCTTCTGATTTTTCGGCAGCAAAGGTCCGATGAAGCCCACACACGGTCGAATTGTCCGACGGATTTGTTCAGTCGGACCTTTGCTGTCAAAAAGTCCGGCCGTGTGTACACGGCATAACAGGTTTTCCTCTAAGATTGCCCTGTATTTGTCTCCATCCATCTTCCTATCAACTCTGACCAACTTTCCTGTCCCTGCTGAATAAAAGCATCCCCACAACATCATGCTGCCACCACCATGTTTCACGGTGGGGATGGTGTGTTCAGGGTGATGTGCAGCGTTGCTTTTCTGCCACACATAGCGTTTTGCTTTTAGGCCAAAAAGGGCACCTTCTTCCACATGTTTCCTGTGTCCCCCACATGGCTTCTTGCAAACTGCAAGTGGGACTTCTTATGATTTTATTTCAACAATGGCTTTCTTCTTGCCAATCTTTTATAAAGGGCAGATTTATGGCGTGCACGACTAATAGTTGTCCTGTGGACAGATTCTCCCACCTGAGCTGTGGATCTCTACAGCTCCTTCAGTGTTACCATGGGCCTCTTGGCTGCTTCTCTGATTAATGCTCTCCTTGCCTGGTCTGTCCATTTATGTGGACGGCCGTGTCTTGGTAGGTTTGCAGCTGTGCCTTATTCTTTCCATTTTCCGATGATGGATTGAACAGTGCTCCGTGAGAAGCTTGGGGTATATTTTTATAACCTAATCCTGCTTTAAACTTCCCCACAACTTTATCCCTGACCTGTCTAATGTGTTCCTTAGCCTTCATAATGCTGTTTGTTCACTAAGGTTCTCTAACAAATCTCTGAGAGCTTCACAGAGCAGCTGTATTTATACTGAAATTAAAATTACACACAGATGTTTATTTGTAAAAAAATGTTGAAAACCATTTATCAATTCCCTTCCACTTCACAATTATTTGCCACTTTGTGTTGGTCTATCACATAGGGGTATGAATACTTTTTGAAGGCACTGTATATGTATATGTGTGTATATATATATATATATATATATATATATATATATATATATATATATATATATATACACACATACATACATATACATACACACACACACACACACACATAGTATGCAGCCACTGTGCCCCGCAAATGCAGCCAACTTTGCTCCATCAATTGCAGCCTTTATGCCCATAATATGCAGCCAACCCGCTGTCTGTCCGACACTTACCCTATCGTGGTGGCATATCAGGCAGCTGGTCAGGCGGTTAGCTGTGGGACGGTAACTCGGCAATGGATGCGGTGTTCTCCCACTCCTCCATGCATGTCTTCTTCCTGTATTCCTTGGCGCCAATGGGATCGCCTCTGCCTTCAGCCAATCAGGTGCCTCCTGATTGTCTGAGAGGCAGTTATGTGTTAGCAAAGCAAATATTTGATTTGCTAACACACCTGGGTGCACTTCGAGCATAATGGTTTGCGCTCGCAGTGCACCTTTTTTGTAGCCTATTAGAGCCTATGGCTGTAATCAGGTGCTTCATAAACACCCACTCGCTGCTGTAATTCAGGCGCCAGGCGCTCAAAAAGGGGTCGGACGCCTGGATAGGGGATGGCTACAGCAGCCGTGGATAGATTCATGCAATGCATGAATCTATCCATAGTACACAGAGGGGGTGGCTGGAGAGAGGGGGTGGCGCCCAAGCACCGTTAATGGACGCACCGCCACTGATACGATGTAAGCATCCTTTGCCTTCAAAACACCATCAATTCTTCTAAATACACTTGCACGCAGTTTTAGAAGGAAGTCGGTTGTTCCAAAGATCTTGGAGAACTAACCACAGATTTTCTCTGGATATAGGCTGCCTCAAATCCAGACAGACTTGATGATTTTGAGATGAGGGCTCTGTGGGGGGAACCATCATTTCCAGGATTCCTTGTTCTTCTTTATGATGAAGATAGTTCTTAATAGGGATGGGCCCGGTGTTCGTTTCGAACCCACGTTCGAATCGAGCACCGGGCGTTCGCCCGCTCGGTGAGCCCAGAACTATTTGGGCCGTTCGCATCACATTCGTGTGATGCGAGCGGCCCGCAATGCATTGCGCCAGGCGCAGTGCATTGCTGGCTGATGATTGGCCAAGCATGCACTGTGACCCCGCATGCTTGGCCAATCACAGCGCCGGCAGCGAGGAGAGCAATAATTGGCTACAGGCAGGACGCCTGTAGCCAATTATAGCTCAGGGGCTTTAGTACACGCCCCACTGTATAAAAGGCCGCCGCGCCGTCGGCCTAGTGCACATGTGTTCCGGCTTTGATTGTGTGAATAGGCAGACTGCTGATTCATTGCTAAACCATTGCTGATTCATTGCTGCTGATTCATTATTACTGAAGTGAATACTGATCATTTCTGCTGATTGCACTGCTGCTGAGTGGTGACATTATCTGCTGCTGAGTCTAAGTGCTTTCATTCTGGGGATTAGTCTGGTGTGTGCGTGCTGTTAGTACAGAATTTCAGTAGCACCCATTGCAGTGCTGTTAGTACAGTATTGCACCATAACCTTCTGTCCCATTGTGATCTAAGGCAGACAGGCAGGGATTTATAGGAGCTAGTGTGTGTGTGTGTCAGCACACATAGAAGCTAGTGTGTGTGTGTCAGCACACATAGGAGCTAGTGTGTGTGTCAGCACACATAGGAGCTAGTGTGTGTGTGTCAGCACACATAGGAGCTAGTGTGTGTGTGTGTGTCAGCACACATAGGAGCTAGTGTGTGTGTGTGTCAGCACACATAGGAGCTAGTGTGTGTGTGTCAGCACACATAGGAGCTAGTGTGTGTGTGTCAGCACACATAGGAGCTAGTGTGTGTGTGTCAGCACACATAGGAGCTAGTGTGTGTGTGTGTGTGTCAGCACACATAGGAGCTAGTGTGTGTGTCAGCACACATAGGAGCTAGTGTGTGTGTGTCAGCACACACAGGAGCTAGTGTGTTTGTGTGTCAGCACACATAGGAGCTAGTAACAGGTCTGACTGCTGTGCTCCAAGTACAGTATCTGTGAGGGGTTGCAGTGTTGTGGCACCAGCACCAGTGCCTAAGGCACAATTTTTCAGCCCCTGTTGGCGTGTAATTACAATTTTTTATGCAATGCTTTGCAACAGGTCTCATTGCTGTGCTCAGAGTACAGTATCTGTGATGGGTTGCAGTGTTGTGGCACCAGCACCAGTGCCTAAGGCACAATCTTTCAGCCCCTGTTTAACAGGGGCGTGTAATTACAAATCTTGATCTAATAGTTCACAGCAGGGCCCATTCCTGTGCCCACCAAGAGTAACTGTGAGGGCTTACAGTCTTGTGGCAACACCGTCCACCACCAAAGGCCCAATTTTTCTGCCCTGTTCAACAGGTGCATGCAATTACAAATCTTGATCTAATTATTCACAGCAGGGCCCATTCCTGCGCCCACCAAGAGTAACTGTGAGGGCTTACAGTCTTGTGGCAACACCACCCACCACCACCACCAAATGCCCAATTTTTCTGCCCTGTTCAACAGGTGCATGCAATTACAAATCTTGATCTAATAATTCACAGCAGGGCCAATTCCTGTGCCCACCAAGAGTAACTGTGAGGGCTTACAGTGTTGTGGCTACACCAACATCTAATGGGGCAAATTTCTGCAGAGTATATACGGCAGGCCCCTACTTTCAAACATCCAACTTACAAACGACTCCTACTTGCAAACGGAAGGAGAAAACAGGAAGTGAGAGGAAATCTACCCCTAGGAAGGGAAATTCTATCCTGTTAGATTTAATTTGGGAAAAAGGTATCTCCTCTCTACTGATGCTTTATCACCAATCCTTGTTTCAATTAAAACCCCACTTTTCCAAAAACATTTGTCATTGGGACGGAAAGTGAGGTGAAATGTTCTGAACAGATGTGCAAAGACAGCAAATGTTACAGGGGTGATAACCCCTCCCTATGTTCTCCAAAAAGCTTAAAAATAGATTTTTTTTGGATGGAGCTACACTTAAAAATGTACCTGTTCAGATTCTACTTAAGAACAAACCTACAGTCCCTGTCTTGTTTGCACCGCCTGTATACTGCTGTTCAGAGTATATAGGGTTGTAGGTATAGGGTTTTATTTTGGGTGCGGGGTTCCCCTTAATATCCATACAAGTCCCAAAGGAGCTGGGGTGGGGGGGGGGGGGGTTTGATGGGGTAGCCATGCCATTTTTCTCAAGGATTTTCAGCCATATTGCCAGGACAAGACATGACATTAAAGCCGCAAGCGGTTTTAAATGGCTTCTTTTTTTCCTTTACAAATGTCATTTTGTGCAGGGACAGTTCTAAACACGGGAAACACATGCCACTTCACAGGCATACTTTAGACACCCCCCAGGTACCATATTTAAAGGAATATTTCACTTTTTTTTTTTTTTTTTCACTTTATGCATCATTAAAATGACTGCTCCCGAAAAAAGTTATTTTTGCATTGATATATGTCCCCTGGGGCAGGACCCGGGTCCCCAAACCTGTTTTATGACATTAACATGCATATTGGCCGTTATAATTAGCACTTTTGATTTCGAACTTTCGCGTCCATTGTAACGAATAGGGTTCGAAAATTCGCACTAACTTTCGGTCCGTTCAAAGGTTCTGGTGCGAACCGAACCCGGGGGTGTTCGGCTCATCCCTAATTCTTAATGACATTGGCTGTATGTTTGGGGTCCTTGTCCTACTGGAGAATACATTTGGGGTCAATCACATGCCTCCCTGATGGTATGGCATGATGGATAATATCTGCGTGTATTTCTCATCATTGAGAACGCCATTGATCCTGACCAAATCTCCAACTTAATTTGCAGAAATGCAGCCCCAACTTGCAAGTCATTAGAACAAATGCGTAGCGCATATAAGAGACATTGATGGCAAGTAGAGCAGAAGCAGAAGTCAAAAATACCATCGGCGTAGTTTAAGGAGTGTAAGAGTTGCATATGGTTGGTCTCTCTCTACCATGTGGGAATAAACCTCATGGAGCAAATGCGAAGTGTCCAGCATATGCAAAACACAGGACTATAATATAAATTACCATCCTCATACAAGATAACCTATATTCAATGTTAAGCTGTCAAAGCATCATCAATGGGGAAAGAGGAGAAGAAAAAAAAGGGAAGAAAGGAAAGGGAGAAAATAACAGAAAATATATATTTTTGAAAGTATTTCAAACAGCATTTCTTTACACCTGCCTAAAACTTTACAGAGGGTGAATCTTCATGAGAAAGCCATGGACAGCAATAAAAACATGACATCCCTCTCCACTCTATCCAAAATGAATAAAAAAAGTTTTTTATCAATGAAGTTGTCAGTAGAAACTGGGACCTGGCTGTCGTGACCACCCATCCTGGATTTAAAGTTTCACCAAGGAAATATCACGCTCTTTTATATTGTTTCAAACTTACTTTTGATGTGATTCTTAAAATACTCTATCCACTGTCTTAGAGTTGAATCACCAAACAGATAGATGAACTTAAATTTCAAGCATGTGTCCAGTTCTTCGAGATTGTCATATTTCAGCATAGTGCATGTCTTTGGATACCATACATCCTTCATGACATATCCACTAGGATATTCTAACTTCATTCCAAGTGTGCATTTTTCTTTTACTTCTTTAACATCTACGGAAAAAAAAGACAAATGATATTTGTTGGTTTGCCTCAAAATATGTGTAGCCCCCTGGTCCTAAACTGGGGCTATTATGTAAATTTAGCTTTTGGCTGAGCTGTAAACAGCTCATATTGATTGGAAAGGAAATAAAAAATACAGCGAGATATTGATGGAAAGAAGTAAAATTAATTGAGGAGTTTGGGTAAGAATGCTGCTGCCAACTTGTCAGTGATACACTGATAATGTTATTACAAACAAAGGAGGAGCAGCGCAATCTTATACTGTCTCAACCAATCCTATTACACCCACTTATAAACTTAATAATAAAAACTGGTATATAAACTGTGTTCCATTGTTTACCAATCATTTTTGGTTGAGACAGTATAAGATTGCGCTGCTCCTCCTTTTTTTGTAATAGCTCAGATTGATTGTACATTTTATCTGATCTTTCCCTAATCTCAATTAGGTTGTGCAATTCTCACTGTCGCCAGTAGGTGTCACTAGTACCACAGGCCAGTATGAGATAGTACAACTAGTTTGAGTTATGATGATCATTTATTGTTCTTCCAGCCAGCCCAGTAGGTTCTTGACCACTGGTGCATTCTGGGAGAGGATTTATATTTGGACAGGGCCATGTGCTCGCTCTTCCCTCTGCCCTTCTGGCCTAAGAAGGTGCTGCTGAAGTGAGCTTTGCGTGTAGGCCCAGAATGCCTGTCTGGGGCCTACTAATCCTGAGATGGTCCTTAGGCTGTCTTGCCCAGCGTGGAAGTAGCCAAACCTAATTGAGAACACACGGGGAGGACCCTTGCTGGAGAGAGCCAGGATGAAGGCTGGTCTCTCAGGAGGGCCTGGTGACTCGTTCGACTAGGTTTTGGCTATTGCATTCTCCCTGTCTGTGTCCACCTACAAGGTGATTGATGTGGTCAGACACCTATTATAAGCAAGCCAAACGTTCAGTCCCTTGCTTGTGATAGTGAGTGATACCTGTGTTGTTCCTGATCAAGCTCCCTGTCTGTCTGCCCTGCTTTGCTAGTTTGGATTTCCCTGTGTATGACTTTGGACCGGATTATTGGACTATGCCTTGAACTCAGCCTGCCTTTTACCTGGACTGTCATAGAACCACCCTACCTGTCTGCTAACTGCAAGTTTTTCTTTGCTTTGCTCATCATTCTCATCTGCCCTGGTGTGGTGGCCAGGCACTATAGCATTGTGTATAAGTCCTGGGGACAACCAAGTACCGGTAGGCTTGCTTGCCTTAAGGGAAAGGGGGCTGCTATAGGTGAAGCACACAGTAGCCAGCTATAGTGTCTGACCACCTGCGTTGGGGTAGATGTGACAGCAGGTTAACAAAAATGGTGTAAATTACAAACTACCTCTCTTATAAAAACCCTCAATTATATGTAAACCTTAACATACTTCTGTCATTTGCCCCCTTTTGGCCTGTTTAAGTGGTTGTAAAGGCAGAAGTTTATTTTTATCTTAATGCATTTTATGCATTAAGATAAAAAACCTGTGTGCAGCACTCCCCCTCAGCTCCCCTAATACTTGCCTGAGCCCCATCTAGAGCCAGTGATGTTACACGAGAGGCTTGGCTGTCTGGGACTCTCCCTCATGATTGGCTGAAACACACAGCGGGCGCCATTGGCTCCCGCTACTATCAAACTCAATGAGCCAATGAGGAGAGAGGGGGGGCTGAGTCGTGGCTCCGTGTTTTAATGAACACAGAGCAGCGGCTTGGCTTGGGTGACCACATGGCAAGCTGATTGCTGTGGGGGCACTCATCAGGAGGGAGGGGCCAGAAAAGCCAGCGAGGGACCCGAGAAGAGGAGGATCGGAGGCTGCTCTGTGCAAAACCGCTGCAACAAGTATAACGGCAAGTATAACATGTTTGTTATTTTTAAACAAAAAAAAAAAAAAAAGACTTTAGTATCACTTTAAATATACCATTGAAAGTGCAAAAAGTTACCTGATCATACTCCCAACATCTAGTGATATCCTGTGTCCTGTGTACTCTGCAAGTGTTTTCTCAAACAATGTTATCAGGAAGTATGTTAGTACTATAGATCATGTGTTAGATCATGTGATATAGATCATGTGTTACAGAGAACAGAAAAGAGGGAAAATATTCAGTAGTTCCAGAACAATGCCAGTCCTAGTGTGACAGCTCTGCTACTCTATAGATGCAGTACAGTGAGTGTGTGTTGTCACTTTAGGACTGGAAGCGTTGCTGTCGGGAACACCAGGTAAAAATGAGAGAAAATAGGCCTGAAAAAAGAAAACGAATGCAGCCACAACATCTAAGGACTGGTAAGTTGCAATATAATAAGTTTTTGTTCTTGGGTTGAAATACAATCATTTGTGATATTATAGGGGTTTCACTCAAGTGTAGTGCTTCTGTCAATTGCAGACCAGCCAGGAATGTACGTTTCAGGACTTTTGGCCGTCTTTCATTTAAAAAGAAAGTACAGCTCCAACACAAATAAGAGTACCCTCATAGGGGTGTTCAACATGCCTTATTCTGCCTGCTAACTTACTTTTGCAGTGCTGCTGCTCTGGCCTTATATTTCTGGCCCCTATCTGGTCCTCCAGACTGTATCGCAAAATTCTGACTCTGTCAGCATCTCTTGCAGCTCCCTTCTGTACTGGCCCAACACTCTGATCTCTCGACAGGGGACCGCCTGTCTACCAGGTGGAGCCCTGAATCACCACCAGGCCCTTGATTAAAATAACTGTGCATACCTGCATAAGCAGGCTGCTGGTCTCCGCTATGACAAATAGTGATGGACGAACTTCCGACGGGATGTTTCGCGAATGCGATCCGTGAACATGCCCAAATGTTCGCGAACTGCAGGTTCGCGGCGGGCCCCATTGACTTTAATGGCAGGTGAACCTTAAAAACCTCCAAGTCATATTTTCAGCCACAAAATACCTACTAGCTGTGCACACATAGTCCCACAACATGGACACTGACATACCACAAGTATTAAGTGAATATGGGATCGACAACGACAAGCATTCTTTTTTTATCTGTGACATTTTGTCAATTCAAGGCCATGGAGGAGAGGCAAGGTCAGGCCAGGCTATGAAGGGGGTGCAGGAGATGATCAGTGCCACAGTCAGGGCAGCGCAGTCCTGTGCCAGTGTCCCAACCTGTGCTTGAGCCCCTGACCCCTCCCTCTGCCCGGCCCTTACCCCCACCTATGCAGGGCTCCACTGTGGTGGTCCGGAGGTGCCAGTCCAGTGCTGATCCATTCCTCAGCCATGGTGCTGCCACTGCCTGCTGATTGGCTTCTCCGGTCTCCGCTGCTATCTCCCTCACTGACACCAGCACTGAGATAGAACACTGACACCAGCACCGAGATAGAGGGCACTGACACCAGCACCGAGATAGAGGGCACTGACACCAGCACCGAGATAGAGGGCACTGACACCAGCACCGAGATAGAGGGCACTGACACCAGCACCGAGATAGAGAGCACTGACACCAGCACCGAGATAGAGAGCACTGACACCAGCAACGAGATAGAGAGCACTGACACCAGCACTGACACCAGCAACTCGCTGCGGGACCCAAAAATATGACACCACTCAACCTCTTCAAACAGGAGGGTACGGGCATATAGTACGGTGTGCTTTTTTTGTACAAGTGAGCCAAAGGTAGAAAAAAGGTCCGTGTGCTAGATTATATAAATCGTTTACAGAGTTATGCATAGACATGGTCTACTGGTCACATGTGTTGAATTCCTCCGAGATCCATGCCTCATTCATTTTTAGAAATGTGAGGTAGTCAACACTGTCGTGAGCTAGGCGAGTGGACTTATCGGTCACGATCCCCCCTGCTGCGCTGAATGTCCTTTCGGACAGGACACTGGACGAGGGGCAAGCCAACAGTTCCATTGCAAATTGTGCAAGCTCTGGCCAGAGGTCAAGCCTGCCCACCCAGTAGTCCAGGGGTTCATCACTTCTCAGAGCGTCCACATCGGCCGTTAACCCGATGTAGTCAGACACCTGTCGGTCTAGGCGTTCCCTGATGCTGGATCCGGATGACACCTGTCGATGGGTCAGTTGAAAGAATGATCTCATATCATAAGTGACCAACACATCTTTAAACCGCCCTCTTCTTGCAGGCAATGTTGGATTGGTACCCGCAACTCCTCTAGAAGTGGGAATTCCTCTGCCAAAAGCAAAACGCAAAAGCAGAATGCAACATTTCTCTAAGCAAGGCCTGTAAGTGCTCCATTCTGACAGCCCTCTGTGATAGTGGTAACATTTCCGCCATTTTGTGTTTGTACCGGGGGTCTAAGTACGTTGCCACCCAGTACTGGTCCTTGACCTTTATGCTTTTTATACCAGGGTCCCTGTTAAAACACTGGAGCATGAAGGCCCCCATTTGCACTAAACTGGAAGCGGTGGCCTGGCTCCTGCTCATCACCCAGGATAATGTCGTCCTCCTCGTTCTCCTCCCCCCATCCACGGACAACAACAGGGATCCCAGAAAGGTTTAAAGCATGCTCTTCTTGCTCCTCCTCATCCGCCCCGACACCATCCTCCTCTGACTCCTCTTTAGACTCCTGTTGTTGACTTGTCTCAGATAGAGTAGCCCCCCCTGGGAATTCATCCAGCATCGCGACTTCCTCATCTTCCTGCTCCTCCATGGTTTGATAAATGCCACAACACAATGCATGCTCCATAAAAAAGAAGTAAGGTACGATGTCACTGATGGCGCCATGGCTGCGACTGACCAGTTTGGTGATCTCAAATGGCCGCAGAAGTCTGCATGCATCGCGCATGAGCAGCCACTGGCTCGGTGAAAAAAAAACAAGCTCCCCAGAACCTGTTCTGCCGCAGAGTTTGTACAGGTAGTCGTTAACTGCACGTTTCTGCCGGAGCAGCCTATCAGCATATAGAAGGTTGAGTTCCAGCGCGTCGGGCAATCACAAATAAGACGTCTGACCAGCAGATTGTGTCGCCGCTGAATGTCAGCAAGGCAAGCCATGGCCGTGTAAGATCTTGTGAAATGGGCCAAGATTTTCCTTGCCTGCCGCAAGATGTCCTGGACCCCAGGGTATTTGACAACGAATCGCTGCACGACCAAGTTTAAGATGTGTGCCATGCATGGCACATGTGTAATTTTGCCCTGTTTCAACACGCTATGCAGATTGGCACCGTTGTAGCACACCACTTTACCAACTGTCAAATTGAGCGGTGTTAGCCACTGATCTGCCTGTGAACGCAAAGCTGAAAGGAGTGCAGGGCCAGTGTGGCTCTTGGCTTCCAGGCACAACAGACGCAGCACAACATGGCAGCGTCTCACCTGGCATGTCGATTAGGTTCTGGGGATCTTGGGCGGCGCAGGGGAAGAGACGCTAGCAGCGGAAAAGGAGGAGTCAGCCGAGGAGGAGAGGGAGGATGGAGTAGGAGGAGGAGAAGAAGAGGCAGGCCTGCATGCAATCCATAAAGAAAAACAAGTGCAGCGCTAATACAATCTACAAGTGACAAAGTGACAAATATAAATGTGACAATGTGGTTCACTGTGTATCAATTAGTAACATAGATCATAAATCATATAACACATGCGATTCTGCTAAAACAAAGTAGACATGTGAGATTAGTTTCGTACGAATTCGTACGAATTTTTCGAAATTCGTACGAATTTCCGAATCCGTAGTACGAATTTTTTTCGAATACGAATTCTGTACGGAATACGAAATTCCGTTTACGAATTTCGTCGCCAAATTATTCGAATCCGACTACCAAATATCGAATTTCAACTAATATGAAAGAAATTATTATAGCGGATATAACGAATGATTCGAATGATTCGTAAAACAAAGTATAATTTTTGCAGGAAAAAAAGCTATTTAAAATCACTCGCGGCTATTGCCGGCTAATGAATTGTCGGCTCTGTACCACAGAGAACAGTCATTCATTGATGTAAAAAAAAAAGCGTGGGGGTCCCCCCAAATTCAATAACCAGGCCCTTCAGGTCTGCTATGGATATTAAGGGGAACCCCACTTCAAATAAAAAAAAAAAAAAAAGTGGGGTCCCCCCTAAATATCCATACCAGACCCTTCAGGTCTGGGATGGATTTTAAGGGGAACCCCGGCCAAAAAAAAAATGGCATGGGGTCCCCCTCAAAATCCCTATCAGACCCTTTATCCGAGCACGCAACCTGGCAGGCCACAGGAAAAGAGGGGGGGACAAGAGCGCCCCCCCCTCCTGAACCGTACCAGGCCACATGCCCTCAACATTGGGAAGGTGCTTTGGGGGTCTGTGACCCCCCAAAGCACCTTGCCCCCATGTTGATGAGGACAAGGGCCTCATCCCCACAACCCTGGTCATTAGTTGTGGGGGTCTGCGGGCAGGGGGCTTATCGGAATCTGGAAGCCCCCTTTAACAAGGGGACCCTCAGATCCTGCCCCCCCCCCGTGTGAAATGGTAAGGGGGTACAAAAGTACCCCTACCATTTCACCAAAAAAGGTGACAAAAAATGGTAAAAATGACAGGAGACGGTCTTTGACAATTCCTTTATTAAAATCTTCTTTCTTCCTTCTTCTGGTCTTCCTTTCTTCATCCTTCAGTTTCTTCATCTTCTCCTTCCGGCATCTTCTTCCATCTTCTTCCTCCGATTCGCTTCTTCTTGCTTCGGTCTTCTCGTCCGGCATCTTCTTCCATGGCGTTGGAGTCTCTTCTTGGGCCGCTCCTCGCAATGGACTAAAAAGAGAATTTTCCCCCCAAAGGGGAGGTGGGGTTTTTTGGCAGCACGATATGGGAGTTTGGGTAATTGATACAACATAAGTCAAAGATAAAAGAATAAATGTTTTATTGTATTGACACCACTGTGACAATAGGTTTAAAAGACATGAGCCCCAATCAGGAATACCATACAACAACCATACGATAGGACATACAGTATTATATCAGCAGACAATGATTTTCAAAATATCACATTTGCTGAATGCATAAGAATACAGAAAGACAAAAAGTAGACCCTGACACGTTTCAACTCTTATCAGTATGAGTCTTCTTCAGAGGGTTACTTTTTAAAGGGTGTCTATGTCTGCTGGGATAGAAAGTAAAATAGTATAACGAGCTTGTAAGCATATGTTAAGTACAGTCATCTCTTTATGCATGTGCATAGTAGATGTTAGCGCCAGCCATTATGGCAATACTTTGTATATTTACCCAGATATATATGATTGATATCATGGATTTTCCTGCGTGGGGGTCCCTTTAAAAAGATTCTCCTTCTCCATGCGGCTCCGAGGCGCCTCCTAGCCAACCAGGATGGACCAGGCTGGAAAGTCCGGGTGCAGGGCTTACAAGAGGTCACACGAATTTCGACCAGTCACAGCTGATTTAGTCGGGCGATGTTCGGGACTGGGGGAAGGGACAGGGCCCAACCCCTGGAGCAATGATCCAAAAGAGGGGGTTTTTTGTTATTAATTTCTCATGGTATGACAATTTCAACGGGGCACCCTATTTCGACATGGGCCCCTCATACATAGTGCATGTAGCATAATTGCCTCACATGAGCTATTTATCAGCATGTGCATATCTCTCCTCTCCTCTTTTATTGCAGATCCCATATACCAAGTGTTGTTGTAGGTGAAAGGGAGGGGAGGGGAAGGAAGTAGTGGGTAAGGAAAAGGGAAACCAAGGATGTAGGGGTTGGGAAGGGGTGATGGGGGAAAGGGTATGACGAGGAAAGAAAAGGGATGACAAGGGAAGAGAAGAAAGAGGGGGGGGGCAGGGGCGTAACTAGAAATCACAGGGCCCCATAGCAAAATTTTGAATGGGCCCCCCCTACAAACAGCCCCCCCCCCCTGAAAGGTGCCAAATGTGACACCGGAGGGGGGGAGGGTTCCGATGAGCGGAAGTTCCACTTTAGGGTGCTTTCACACTGGGGCGTTTTTTCAGGAGCTACAGCGCTAAAAATAGCGCCTGTGTAGCTCCTGAAAAAAAAAAACGGGTCCTTTCACTCCAGTGTGAAAGCCGGACGCTAGTGGCCGCATACCGCGGCTAAAACGACGGTAAAGCAGCGCTGCTTTACTGTCGCCGCCCGCGCCGCCCCATTGTGAAGCCGGCCTTAGGGTGGAATACCGCTTTAAGCAGAAGCAGGCATATGGGAGCCAATGGAGAGCCCTGTGATAGATGCCAGAGCCAGTTACAGCCACTGCCGCAAAAAAAAAGGCTTGCTTGGGTGCTTGCTGCCGCCCTACCGCCGCAAAAAATCTATGGTGTTGAGAAGCGGGGGACTGTCCGCCCAACGAATACCATGTATGAAGTTGATAGGGGGGGGAGTCCCCCTGGGGCGAGATGTTCACACAGTGCACATAAGGACATTTAAAAAAAAAGTTATTTAAAGGGACATGTTAACCGCTTCCCGACCGCCTAACGCAGATATACTGTGGCAAAATGGCGTGGGTCGGGAGCTCCGTGACCCCAGCCGCGCTGGTGTCCCGCGATTGGGTCACGGAGCTGAAGAACGGGGAGAGGTCTGTGTAAACAAACCTCTCCCCGCGCTTCCTACACTGCCTGTCATTGATTGGCTGTTCCCGGTCATCGGGAAAGCCGATCAATGACGTCAGCCCCGCCCCCTAATGTAAAAAAACACACACACGTCAGAGCCCATAACCCCTCCCCCTAGTGGTTAACTCCTTCACTGCCCCTGTCATTTATACAGGAATCAATGCATTTAAATAGCATTGATTGCTGTATAAATGCCAATGGTCCCAAAAATGGGTCAAAAATGGACGATGTGTCCGCCATAATGTCGCAGTCACAATAAAAATCGCTGATCGCCGCCATTACTAGTAAAAAAAAAAAATAATAAAAATGCTATAAAACTATCCCCTATTTTGTAAACGCTATAACTTTTGCGCAAACAATAATCGATAATTGCGATTTTTTTTTTTACCAAAAATATGTAGAAGATAACGTATCGGCCTAAACTGAGGAAAAAATGCTGCAAACTGCAATACACAGACCGGGTCTCGTTACACAGTCTAGATTCTCTAGACTGAGCCTGGCTGGTTCCTCCTCGGCGGCGCTGCCTGGCTCCTCGTGGACTCGGGCTGCAGTAGTTCTTCTCAGTCTGACGCTCCTCCCCTCTCATTGCGCCTCGGCCGAGTGACGTCACGACGCTGGGACGGGGCTGGCGCCGGTGTTTTTTTGCAGGGTGTTATATTCTTAATATTCAAAATTTTATTTGGCTTAAAAAATAATCTCTGCAGAGTTCCCCCTTAATTAGTGTGAATGGGTTTTTGCTTTTATCACATCCTGTAGTTATTCTTTTTATTATTATTATGTTATTCCTTATATTCCAGTTATGTTTAATGTTTAGAATGAAAAAAATATTTTTTAGAATTAGAAGTGAAATTAAGAAAGGAGATGATTTATTGCAAAATATGCTTAGAAGAAGAATGGGTTTTGAAATGTTTAAACTCGGTTACTAATGAAATTACATCTGAGAATATTAGATCAAAAACTGTTTGTATGTGACATGGATGATGGTGGATGTATTAAAATATAAAGTATGATCATTATTCATATTTCAGAGGGGAATGTTATATTCTTAATATTCAAAATTAAATTTGGTTTAAAAAATAATCTCTGCAGAGTTCCCCCTTAATTAGTGTGAATGGGTTTTTGCTTTTAATAGGTTTCAGATGTGATATTCAGCTGGGTTTGAGTTTTAAAAGCTGTTTTAGATGTTTGATGGACATTGTAATATTATATATGTTTATTAAGAAGTCCTATGTAACTGATATTTTGTTTGAAGAAAAGTCTGTCTGCTTCTCACCCATTTCTGTAGATAGAATTTCAATATGGAATTCTCCAGACATTTCCTGTTTTATGAAAGAACTGTGTTTAAAGTAAGAAGAGCTGGTGTGTCTGATGTATCCCAGTGTGATGTGTTCACTCATGACACATTACATTGGTGGGCTGAGTTAAGAAGGAAGGTGTGGTTATCTTTTGGGCGGCAATTTGGAAACCTGAGTTCTTAAAAACCCTTTGCTAATTGGAATTCTTTCTCTTGGACTTCCTGCTCTCTTCACAGCTTGACCATCACACACAGCTCCTACCATATCTTAGAAGCACACACACATTCCTTCTGCACACAAAGGGTTAATCGGCCATTTTCTTTAAGAAACCAAGACAATAGACCATGCTATACTAAGAAATCTGCTAAGATCTTTGCATATACTAAGCATCACATTCTTTTTGTATCTTGTACTATTTTTGTAAGTATTTTTCTATTTTGGTGTGTAGAATAAATCACACTTTTTGATTTATCGCTGACTCAGAAATATTTAAGAAATTCGTCTCACAATAATCATTTGAAAGCTTACACAGAATAAGCGAATATTAATATCACAGATATTAATAATATTTCATTGGCGAAGCCAGCCAGATTTTGTCGAAAGTTTTTTTCCATTCCCTTACTTTGAACAGAGGGGCAATGATGAACACAAATTTACTTTCGCAAATATTGAAAAGAACCTAGAGAAAATTATGATATCGGTGATTGTGAAAGACCGGAGAATTTCAGTCATACAGAAGTAATTTAAGCGAGTCGAGCAAGAAAAGACGGGGAACGTTTTTTATGTGGTGAGTAGATATTTACAATATTTACTATGGAATTTGTAACTGTTTTAGCTGATAAAAGTACATTGGAATTTAAAGGTTTATCGAAACACATCTCTGATGATGTTTTATGGAAAGCAATGTATAGTCAATGTCTTCAAGCAAACGCTGACATTGACAAGGATAAATATTCATTAGTTAAAACAAAGAAAAAGTTACGTAATGTAATGAAGTTAGTAACAAGTTTTAATGAAATGCAAAATGTAACAGAAATTGCTCATACACAAAAGGATTTATTACTGACTGGAAAAGTTGAATTGGAACATAAAATGAATGCATTATTGCAATCGTTTAAAGAAAAAGAAAGTCGTATGGCTTTTTTGACTCAAGAAAGGATTAAACATGAGAACATTATAAGTCTACTTAGAAAACAATTATTGGACACTCAGGTTTTTGCACATGCTCAGTGTTCCACACATGTGACCAAGTCAGATGACTCAGGAATTGAATCAGATGAATCAATTGTTAGTATTTTTTCAGACAATGAAAGTGTGAAGTCAGTTGACTTCAGTCATACTAATATTAAACAGAAAGGTAAATTTTCATCACCATATGCTCAAAGAAAGGTTTATGGAAAAAAAGCAACTCTAAAGCCCCATACACACGGTCGGACTTTTTCATCAATTTGGTCCGATCGGACAAGGTTGTTGAAAAATCAGACCGTGTGTATGCACCATCGGACAGTGTTCGTCGGTTTGTCCGTCGGACAAAGTCTTATCTCCTGCTGGAAAGATTTGCCGTCAACCCGGTCCGATCACACCAAATCCGAGCGTGTGTACGCTTGTCCGATGGACAAAGTGCTACGCATGCTCAGAAGAAATTCTGTGACGGAAGCGCTCGGTCAGGTAAAACTACCTTTCCTAATCGACACAGCACATTCGTCACGCTGCAATGTTAAAATGTCTTTAATGCAGCGCATTCTCTTTTTCTTTACAATGCAACAAGAATTACATCTTTTAGCTGCTCCTATTCACCCGCACTTCTCACAAACTTACTTCTTTATTACTTTACAGCATTTATACACTACATGTTTATTTTTACTCAGATCGTAATACAATCTTTCTTATTTTTTTACCCAGATTTTTTTTTTTTTTTTTTTTGGGAATACATATTTGAAGGAGATTTTTTTTTTTTTTGGAGGGGGTTTGTATGTCTCAACTTAGCAAAACCACATTATTAACATTTGTATTTCTTGCTTACATTTACTAGGAGTTTGTTGGTTGTTGGTGCCCCTTGTTAATTCTACTTTAGGATTAGTGAAATGTACCTGCCTACTCAAAGAAAAACTGTCATTGTAGAAAAGTAAAACACAATAGTCAATGATTATTTCAAATCAAAAAAACCTTTATTTAGGTCTCAGCAACAGACCAAAGAGGAACGCAGCCATGGTGAAACTTGGGGAATTTGCAAAGCCTTGGACACCCATGGCAACCATCATTTTACAGACTTAAACAATTGGGGGCATGAAGACTACCTATCTAAATAATAAGGGAGCGCAATCTGGTCCTGAAGTCCAAAACATCCGGAACTGCAGCAGATGCCATCTAGGTCCCCAGGCTCTGGTACTACGAGAGGCTCCATCTTCTCTCAGACCAGACTGAGTCCAGGTCGTCACTCTCTTGTCTTCCTTGTACGCTTCCTTCCACGCCGTGGTGCTGGTGCTGGTGGGGTGGCAGAAGGAGGAGGAGGAGGCGGAGCAAGGTCACTCTCGCAAACATGTGTGAGGGGAGTCATCTCCCCAGCCATCCCCTCATTTAGTATTTTGAGGATGACCTCCTCACACATGCTGCGTTGCCCCGCCTCCATACCCGTAAATTTACTTGTAACCAAGGAGGCAAAGGCCTCCTCGTAGGTGGGTGTGGCATAGAGGGAGGCTGAGGCATCTTTTATCAGCTGGAGCGCTGACTCTCCCACCTCCCCCATGTTTTTCGCCCTTCTGTAGGGAAGGCGGAGGGGAGGGACTTGGGAGACAGTCAGGCTCCTACGCCTACCCCCCTGTTGGCTGCCACTACCCCCTGCCTCCTCCTGACTGCCACCTTCCACAGCCACCTCCTGGCTGAGGTCTTCCTGTGTATGAAAAAGGGACATAGTTTCAGTTATTTGTTCATCAAACACACACAATTCTCATCTAGTGACTGTTGCAAAATGTTTTCAAATACAAAACCATACAATTCTCAGCCCTGCAGTTTAGATTCTTCCCAAAAATGTCTCCCACACCACTGTCTGTTGATATGTCAATCACGTTAGGAAATAAGCAATTGGGGATCCTGAATTAACTGAACATCATTCATTATTCAACAAACTGGTTCCAAAACTACTATACCTGGAACAAGCTGGGCACCTGCACATATTCCTGACTGGAAGGCCCAGGTTGCTCCTCGGAAGCCTCATCAGGGGTGGCGTGCGTGGAAGGACGCGTGCAAGGAAGAGTCGAGAGTGACTTCCTGACAGTAGCCTGGTCTTTGAGAAAGTGGAGCCTCTCATAGTACCAGAGCGTGGGGACATGGACATCAGCTGCTGCAGCTCCAGATGCTTGTGACTTCAGGACCTTATTGCGCTCCCGGAAATAGGTAGTCTTCATGTTGGTGATCTTCACTTTTAAGTTTGCGACGGTTGCCATGGGCAGGGTAGGCTTTACAAATGCCACCAGTTTCAGCAGGGCTGCGTACCTCTTTGGTCTGTTGCTATAATCCCTGTGTTTTGCCTGCCATAAGAGGGGGAATTGCCGGTATTTATCAATGAAGTGTGGGAGAAAGCTCACGTTGTAGAAGGCATCCATCACCTCTGCAAGACACAACGCCACACAAAACAATATAAATAATGTCAGCCTAAACTCTCCTAATCTTCTCCATAAAGAAGCCTCAAGTTCTAATCAGTCTAGGCTAGTTATGTACCAACGTCAAATTGTACCTTCGTTTGTAGCGATCGTCTCGTGCGTGAGCTTTCTCTCCCCTCGTCTCCCAGATCGTGGCTACGACACAGGCGTGTGACGTTTTATATACAGTGCGCATGCGTCAAACTCCGCCCGCCCCTGACGATCTTTCTCGTCTATTCCCCACCCCTTCTCTTTACGGCGCAGTGGGGAGAGCACATGGCGGGGACACAGCAGGTGCGCCCCAAATATCCCCCCAACGAGGAGGTGGACGAGGAAAGTCCGGAGGCACAAACGTCCCGATCCCGGAGCCTGAAATTCAAGGCCTCCAATATGTCATTTGGAGAAATGTTGGAGATGGTGGACATATTAAAGAGGAGCGACTATGATGGGAAGTATGGGCCTTACCTCAACCCCAATGTCCGCAAGGCCAAGATCATGTCTAAAGTTGTGAGAAGGCTGTACAATCATTTTGGGGTACAACGATCCAAGGAGCAACTGAGGAAACGCTGGTCAGACCTGAAACTGAGGGAGGCCGATCAGTACAGAAAGATCAAGAGAATTCTTCAAAAAAGTAAGTAGTTGTGTTTTGTGTTTGATTTCTTGCTTGCATACTGCTCCATGTGGTTTGATTTTTACAAAGTTGTACATTCCAAAATGGCCACTTTCATGTTCGTCTGTGCATTCGATCGTACTCAGCCTCGATCTTTCTGCCACTGTCATGGTCGTGTGTGTGTCCATTCGATCGTACGCAACCTCGATCGTGCGGCCACTTATAATACGATGTTTGGTGTTTTTTTTGGGGGGAAAGGAAGTTTGTTCTCCCTAGAAATGTCATCCAGAATGTAAAGCCAATTTATTCAATGTAAAGGAGAGGTCACCCAGTAGCTGTTTACCCATCTGGACTCGAGAGCACTAGTGCTGGGACACCCAAACCCCCTTTTTATTAGGCTTTTCCACACATGTGCTCCAGTGGATACTAGAGGGGGGTCTCCATCACACAAACTTCTACCAAAAAGCTAGTCAGTTTAGCACCTTTACAAAGTGACTACATTCATGTAGTTGACATTTGTAACTGGCCAAACTAAAATAGTGTCCGTCACTTTCAAGCAATGTTTGTCATTTCCTATTTCTGCCCTCAATAGTTTGTGTTGCTAAATCTTCCTTTTGGACATTCTCATAGGGGAGCGAAAACTTGGGCCGTCTGAGGAAACCCCCAAACCAACACCTCCCAAAAAAGAGGAAAGAGCAGAAGCAGAGGAGGAGGAGGAGGAGGAAGGAGAGATCATCGAACTTGGAGAAATTGTCACCACAACAGGTGAGTGTGGGAGAACACAGCTACTGGTAAGCTAATCCATGTATGGCTGCCTCATTTCCAACACCCCATTTTTGTTTGTTTGTGGTTTTTAGGTGACGTGGATGTTGTGGAAGAAAAATCGCACTTTACCACAGAGAGTGCCCACGTACTCATCGGAGAGATAATGGTCTGCAATCGAGATCTAGATTACATAAAGCAAAACATCAATGATGTTCAACAAAAATTGAAGAACATCATTGATGTTTTAGGAAAAATATGAAAACGCACCAAGTAATTAACACACATTTGTGCCTGCTTCTGAACACATTTGCAACTTAAAAACTGTCTGAAATTTGGAACATGCACACATTGTGTCCACATGTGCTAGCTCCCACCATGGTGGATGAATGGCAACGTTTTTTTGGGGGTGCAAACACTTTACGAACTACGAAAGTGGTTGTGGTGAAGGGGTTGCACCCCCAAAAAACGTCCATTCATCCCCATGATGGAAAATGGCACTTTTGAAGCTTCTAGGCATGTGTTTTCCCATCTAATGACCATTTTCAGACCCAAATTGTGTGCATGTTCCAAATTTCCACTTTTCGGGGGTGACCCCCCCATGTGATGAAGGCAAGATCAAACACACTTTGAACATATAGTCATGTCTGATCTTGTCTTCACTTTACAAAGTTGAACTTTCCAAGTTCCTAGGTTCTGTTTTGCTCCATGCCTGGTTTTACCAATTGCGGAATGTTTGTAAACAATGTTGTAAATAACCAAGATGTTGTCAGTTTTGGCGTGAAGATTGTAAACGCACTTGGGAATGTTTTCCTAGTAAACTTTTTTATTTTTCTAAATGTGTGGCTTCCTTATTTAAAAAACACAATGCATTATGTATGTAAAATGAAAAGGATATGGGGGGCAATGGGTGTTATTTACTAAAGGCAAATCCACTTTGCACTCCAATTTTCTTTCCCTGTGAACTTTTTCAATGCACTTGTAGAGCATAGCGGATTTGACTTATGTAAATGACACCCACAGTGCTTTGTACGAAAACACGGAGCACAGCATTTTGGAGAATACACACATGTCAGACCTGGTGATGAAAAGGAGTATTTTGGGTGTCAGTTAAGCAGTACAAACCTTCTCTAGACCAAAGATTAGGTAGCAAACACACAACATGAGAATAATCTTTTTGGGAAGAAGAGACTGTTACCTCCTTTTGCCCAGAAAGTGCATTCCCACTGTCGAAGGCAAAGGGAAAAAATGTCAAAGTAAAATAAGCTAAAAAGAAGACTGAAATGACAAGAAATCATAGGTTGGTTAAAATATCAGATTTATTAAAAAATGCCTCTCACACATCGTCAGGCAGAGCAATGGCCCCCCTACCCACAAAGTACTCCATATATTGGTCCCGGACAACACGGGCATTTAGAGGGGGCAAGCCTGGACGTGCCACTCGAAGGGCTGTGAGTTCGGCATTTGGAGGGCCCTCCACATCTGGGCCAACGGGCACCACATAGTTCCTGTTATGTCTTTTGAGGAAGTTGTGCAATATGCAACAGGCAAGAACTATGTGGTTGAGTTTGTATTCCGCCAAGTTAAATGCCGTCAGGAACAGGCGGAAGCGGCTGGCCAGGATGCCAAAAGCGTTCTCCACAACTCTTCTGGCTCTGGACAGCCTGTAGTTGAAGACCCTCTGGTCCGGGGTGAGGGTCCTCATCGGGAACGGCCTCATCACATGGGGAGTCAACGCAAACGCTTCATCTGCGACAAAGACGAAGGGGAGTCCTTCGGCATTCTCCTCTGGAGGTGGCAAGCACAGACTGCCACTTTGGAGACGCCAGTAGAACTCCGTGTGCGTAATGGCCCCACCATCCGATATCCGGCCGTTCATCCCCACGTCCACATACATAAACTCGTATGTTGCCGACACCACCGCCAACATCACTACACTATTAAACCCTTTATGATTATAATAGTAGGACCCCGAGTTGGGCGGTGGGACGATGCGGACGTGTTTCCCATCAATTGCCCCTCCGCAGTTAGGAAAGTCCCAACGGCTGGCAAAGTGGGAGGCCACAGTCTGCCATTCCTGTGGCGTGGAAGGGAACTGTGGAGTGAAACAAGAAAAAAAAATTAGTCACTTTGCACCTAAACATTGCAAGTAGATTAGACAATCAACATCTTGGAACAAGAGCATTGTATAAAATTGGAGGCTGGAAAGTATTTGCACAGAAAAGTAGAGGCTCCCCTTCACAGATTACTCACCCCCCCATCAATCCCCCCACTTCTGATGGGACATTGGCAATAACTAGGGTTTTGGGGGGGGGGGTGGACAGCTAACCCTCTGCACTTCATTGATTGGCAAATGGCTCAATAATGTGGGCTAGTTTGGCCAGACCCTCTGTACTTAACACTAGTGGCAGGCCACAGGAAAGATCAAATAACATTTCAGGGCCCCCCCCCCCCCCCCCCCCCCCCCCCCCCCCAAAAAAAGGCAGGCACAGTGTGACATTATTAAAATTACCAAGCAAGCTAATAGGAGGGAAAGAAGACAAAAAAATAGGAAATGGAATGTATGGAGGCAGCCCCTTGCACTACATGCTTTGCTGAATTCATCCCTAAAGATGCGCACTATAAAGAGGTAGGTATATAGTGTGTATGGACCTTGGGAAAGCCAGCAGATAAAGGATTGGTACCATCTGACAGAGCAGTTGGGGGAGGGGGTTCCTAATGAGTTTCCCCCCCCCCACCAAAAGAAAAAAAAAAGGGGGCTCTACATGAAGTAAACCACACAGCAAACATTTGTGCATATTTTAGGGGGTGTTTTGGGGCAAACAATACTATGCAGCAGACAAAAGACATTGCTTAAGTGACTAGGCCATAGGTGTCTATTGGGGCAGAAGAGCATGCTGGGGAGGTAAGTGAAGGGAAAAATGCATGAAGGAGAAAAGGGGCACAGCATATTAGAGCATATTGCAATCAGGGTAATTAGTCATTAGCAAACAGAGCATACATAGAAGGGAATAGTAAAGTAGAAATGTTACCTTAATATAGTCCTCCTGCAGGACCTGAATGATGGCAGAACAGGTCTCTGGAATAATGATTCCCAGGGCCTGGGGAGAGATACCTGAAGAGAACTTCAAATCCTGAAGACTTCTCCCTGTCGCCAAGTACCTCAACGTGGCAACAAGCCTCTGCTCCGGAGTAATGGCTTGTCTCATGCAGGTATCCTGCCGGCTGATAAAGGGGGTCAGCAAAGCCAAAAGACGGTGAAAATCGGGGTCCGTCATCCTGAGAAAGTTCCTGAAATCATCAGGATTATTCTCCCGGATCTCACGAAGCAAAGGCATGTGCGAGAACTGGTCATGCTGAAGCAACCAATTCTTGGTCCACATACTCCTCGTCCCTCTGTTCATGGACGGGTCTTGGGTCAAAGCTAAAAGCCGGACACCAATTCCGCGTACAGCACGAACTCGGCGACGAGTACGCACGGGAAACATCGCTCAGAAGGTCACAAAAGGTCGGCTGGTCAGAACGGACAAACAGAAAGCACCGATAAACAGCAAGGCCTGAAAGAACGAAGTGAATACCAGCAACGAGCAGACAATAAGCAGTGCAAATCAAAGCGTCCTATATCAAGATATAGGCCGCAATGACCAACAAATGCGAACTGACTACACGCACTAATAAACAGATACGCACGACAAGCACAAACTGAAGAGCAGTAACGATCTGAGTCAGAAAACTGAGAAGCGCGAATCTTAAGTCACCAAACTTCCACTAACTCTCGATAAACACGGGATCAGCAGAAGGAGCCCAACGGGTGCCTGACGTGGTGCTGAACTTCCCTTTTGTAATCTCGTGGACGACGACTTACGTCACGACGTTCTTCCGGACCGGATATTCCGACAACGTAGTCCGACCGTGTGTACGCAACGCCAACATCGGACAAAGTACGTCGGACAAAGTACGTCGGACGACCGACCTGGTCCGCGGATTGTCCGAGCGTGTGTATGGGGCTTTAAATGTTTTGTTTGCAAACGAGAAGGCCACATAGCCAGGTTTTGTTTAAAGGATAATAATAATAATGATATGCAAAAGAGGTTGTGTTATCCGAAAACAATGCCAAGGACTTACGAAGTCTATTCTGTTAGAATATGCAGTAATTTGAAGTATAGAGGTCAAAATAATCAAACCTATTTCCCTTTGAAGACCCAAATGCAAAGATTGCAAACAGAAAATAGTTCCTTAAAACAGGGCAGATATCAATATGTAGCATATAACTCTGTGAAAAACATTGTTAGCAGTCCTTAAATGAACTGCATGGATAGTTTGGTTAATGTTATTTGCTATGGATAAGGTCATGAGTTGAGCTTCAGAGATTTGGTTTTGACGTTTAGATTACTATTGAGGACTTTGATATATTTTTAATATTTTCAAGGATAATCCTCTGGGTTATTATTTTTATTTTCCCTTGTTATGATTATTGAACATTGAAAGGTTTAGTTCACCTGGAAAGAAAGAACAGCTTTGTACTCAATTAGTAGCTGAATAAATTTCCAGCTGTGTGCTCAATTAGCAATTGAATACATTTTGTTTAAAGACAACAGAGTAATTCTCTCTCTTAGTAATTTCCTTGCAAACTATTATTGTTAAAAAGAAAAAGTTCTAGCACATAAGAAAGATGATAGGGAATTGTTTGTAGGTAATAGTTACAGACACATTGAATTAGCAAAGGAAGCAGCTTTATTTGGAGAATTAGTGATTCCAATCTTCAATGGGTTCTATTGATGTTGTGAAGAAATAGATACACAGATTCCGTCGCTTTCAGAAGAATAAAAAGGGAATAAATCACTTTTTTGTTTTTCATAGGTTGGTATGGAATTTAAATTGGTTTATGAAAACTAAATTTCATATCATGACTTTTAGATTGGAATTTCGTGTCCTATTATACCACAGCACCTACAGATGGGATTCACTAATGATGATTATCTTATTTAATAACAGTTAGGATGTTGATTGATTATGTTTTTTTCAGTTTTGGGTATAAAAGGAAACTGTTTCATTCATTATTAATGGGTGTAAAGTTCTGCTGTTACTAAGTATTCTTCTTTTGAAGGAAAATGTTGTATGTGTTTCCCCATGAATTTTTTGTTTTTACATCAAAATAAGTCTATGAAGGAGTCAAAATGGCTGCGGATGTTATGAAAAAATTGTCCCTTCATATATTTCTAGCTGAGAAAGGAGGTTAATTCAAGATAAAAATGTCCTTATGTTAGCTAAGAATATGTTTTTTATTTTTTACAATGTTTTTTGATTGGGAGATTATTAAGAAATAATTTGTATATATACTGATATGTAGTATTTGTTTTAAAGGTAAAAAGAAATTTAGATTGTATACAGCCTACCCTTAGGAATTTTGGAATAAGCAACGCCCATCTTTTTAGGAAAGTTGGAGGGAAATGTAATTGCTCTTTCAAAATTGACGGCATTTTTTGTGGTACAAGAAATCCCAGAAAAACTTTCAAGCTAGGATGAATAGAAAAAGGTGGGGGCTGTAGGAGTAGAAGCGTGTAACAAGAGACAGTCAATTATTCTGCAGGACACGCATTCTAGAGAGACTCATTTTAGCTCATACAAGACATACATATACAATGTGAATTGTTGTTACATCCATACACATATCGGATTTAATTTTATTTTAAGAATAATCTATTTTTGATATTCTGTAATTGATATTGTTTTTATAACATTTTGTTGTTTTATTATTAAACCAAAATTATCTTTTATACAAGATAAGCGGTCTATTTAGTTGACCAAGAACAGGAAAGGTTTATTTGGAACAAAAATAGATGTTGTTGGCACAAGTCTAAGACAGAAATAAAAATGAGATGCTCTCATAGCCGGAGCTAAAGTTTTAGGGAGTGGAAAATAATTAGAAAGGTCAATTTGATATTTTCTATGAGATGGTATAGTTCAAATACCTTCTCAGTTTAGTGAAAAATGTATATAAACAATATAAATGTGGAAATAACAAATTGTATATTCCGAGATAATGATGCTGCATTTATTTTTTAAGGAATGAATTATAAAAATCTGATCTGGAGGAATCATGGATTTCAAAAAGAAGAAGAGATGTCAGCGCGACAAAAGAAAAGTGTTAAAGAGAGAAGATTGATCATTATCACAGGATGCATCTTTTCCCTAGTGACAATGTTATATGTGGTAAAATATATCACGAACTGTTCCAGTTATGCAGAGGTTAACAGGATGGAAGAATTACACCACAAAGATCTTGCATTATTCAGAAGTAAAAGAGAAGTAGACATTGATATCAATACAGATGAACAAAAAGATAACAATGCTGATATCATTACAAAGGACAAAAGTGATAAAGATATTGATATTAATGACAGAAATAATAATACAGTTGAAGATTTGTACGGATATGTATGCATAAGACAGGGATATGATTGTTGTATGCAATTGTATTTCATACATAGTAATAATGTTGAAATCAAAATGAATATAGAATCCAAAACAAATTTTGTTAAAATGCAGGGATTTTATAGACTGAACAATAGAACCGGAACTTTTGAATGTGATATATTGGGAAGGAGTTTCTGGTCAGTATTTGTAAAAGGTAATAATTCAACAATTTGGTCTGGAGATGTTACTAATAACATGATAAGGTCTGGGAAACGACTTTATTCATCAGAGCAATATTATTACTTATTACAAAATCTTGTTAAAATATTGGATCCAGAACATTTAAACATCATAGGAGATGAAAAAGGAGATATTGTAAGAACATGGGATTTTAAAATAACAAGAAAGTTAGCTCAAATAAGAGTCAAAATTAATATTTCTATAGTCGACATGATTGTTCCAGAAATTAATATTTTCCCACAATCTTTGAAAATTATGGAAGATAAAGATAATTTGCATTTGATATGTAATACAAAAATATCTTTACCTCAAAATTCATTGTTAACTTGGAAAAGGAATGGTGAATTTTTGGGTAGTGTTTCTCATAGTTACACTATTATAATCCATAAAGGAATTTTTGGTAGAGTAAATTGGATTAATAATACATTTGTTTATCAACAAATGAGTATCTTTGAATGATACTGGTGTATATCAATGTTGCATATCAATAGGAAATTATCCTGTGAAGTGTGCAAAGGCAAATGTTATTGTAGTGTCTCCAAGGAAAACTCCATGTGTTAACAAGAACAGTGTCTCTGCGACTCCTTTTCAGATTAACCATTTCCAATCCAGAACTCTTTTGAGAGAAGGAAAGTTCGTCATTGTTTTGTGGAACTTTAATGTATCAGAATGGAAGATTTCTACAAGGTTTCCACAATGTCAAGGACATTTGGTTAATATGGAATTGGGTATAGAGAGATGGTTTGGAATTAATAATAGGAATAATAACAGATATAAGCATGGTATAGTTGAAGGGGTTTTAGGAGGAATTGGCACAATCGGGAGTATAACTAATAGTATGGATATCAATACTTTAAAGTCTGATCTAGAGACCGCTGGTTTAGTGGGGAGTAATGGTATTAAAATACAAAAACATTTAAATCAGATTTTAGAAAATATGGTCATTAAAACAGCTAATGTCATGGGTCCATCTATTTTAAATTTACAAAATATAACTCTTGATTTGATGACAAGTGAACAACATTCTCATATAGCCAGAGCATGTTTAGAAATCCAGACGGAATATTCCACTAATTTTAAAATGATTGCGCAAGCATTTCAAAGTGGCATTTTACAGAATTTACCCAGAGAATATGTATATGCTAAAAATCATACAGATTTATGGGTAAATAAATGCATAGGATGCACGCAGGGTATATGTTATAGTTCTTCTATGATTCCAATAGCCGGAAAAGAACAAATTTTGGTTCCAATCACTGTTTTAGGATTACCTGTCAGCAGTACACAATTATTATATTATAGATTACAATATACAGATTTTGCATTTATCAATGAAAATTCTGAATTAGAACAATTAGATCTGTCATCATGTTTACAATTCCAGTCTAAAGTTATTTGTTTACCTAATCAAGATAAGAGCATATTTCATTCTTGTTATCATAATCGTACATTATGTTCAGCAAGAATAGAAAAAGTTGAAACAATTTCTGAATTAATTACTCGCGTAGATAGAAAGAAGGTTTGTTTTCAGATCATGACAGATACAGAAAGGGTTAAAACTTTTTTCTTTTCTTGTACAAGTACAGAAAACCTGAATCAAGGTCTGTATTGTATAGAAGGAGATATTGATGCAATAAGTATTAATGGGTTAAGAACTAATTTGACAAATATGTTTATGAAAAATATAAGTGCACTTCCCACTCAATATAATATATCCCAAATAGATGAATTTCCATGGGAAAAATGGGCAAATGTAATTCAAAAGGATAAAGGTTTATTGATAGCTTTGGCTAAGGAATTGCAGAATGCAGAAGTATTGTTTAAACATGAACAAGGTAATTTGCAAGAAATATCACACCAATGGTCAGAATTTTCAGGAAGTAATTGGTGGAAAAGATTCAGTAATAGTGTATCAATGTGGGGTATGGGGAAAAACTTCGATAACTTCAGCAGCAGGAAAGCAGTAGGAGTGCCTTATCACATCCTGTAGTTATTCTTTTTATTATTATTATCCAAACAGCCGGGTCGGTAACGGGAGATCACAGGTTCAGGTTTCGGATCAGGTTTTCGGGTGGCTGACAAGCAGGAAGCTTAAAGACAACACAGCACTGGCTGAGTGTCACTGCTGTTCTTTTAAAGCCCGTTTTGGCGCCAATTGCGTTCCCGCGCATGCGCACATGCACGCGCGCGCCGCCGCGCGCGCTAACGCGCACGCGCACGCTAACGTGCACGCGCGCGCGCCCGCCGCGCACCTATGTGCGCACGGAAGGCCCGGAAATGCCTGGAACGTTCTTGACATTGCCCCCCCACAAGGGGCAGCCTCCGGATGCCCAGGCGGCTTGCCTTCTCAGGGTGGGAAATCAGGTAAGTACGAACTAGCCGTTTTGCATGTAAGTTGCTGTCAGGTTCCCAGGAATTACTTTCTGGACCGTAACCCTTCCATTTAACCAAAAATTGTACTTGCCCATGTCTTCTTCTACAATTGAGGATAGCCTCCACCTCGTATTCCTGGTTACCATCCACCAAAACAGGTTCAGGCGGGTCAGTTCCTCTGTCAGGGAAGGGATTAGGCACAGCAGGTTTCAACAACGACACGTGAAATACCGGGTGAACTTTAAGAGAATCAGGTAAAGACAGTTCATAGGCTACTTCATTAATTTTCTTCTTAACAGGAAAAGGTCCCATAAATTTAGGTGCAAGTTTTTTAGAAGGGCACATCAATTTGATATTGGATGTAGACAGCCATACCTGATCTCCCGGTTGCAGAACCAGCTCCCCCCTTCTCTTTTGGTCGAAGTTCCTCTTGCTATCTGCCTGGGCCTTGGACATAGTTTCTTGTAGGACCTGATTGTTGCGTTTGAGGAATTCCACTGTCTTCTGAACTGCCGGAACTGAGGATTCTGAAACAAAATCTGGTAAAAAAGTCAAGTGGAAGCCATAATTGGCAAAGAAGGGAGATTGGTTAGTGGTTGAGTGACTGGCATTATTGTATGCGAATTCCGCTAGAGGCAGCAGGGAAACCCAATTGTCCTGAGAAAAGGAAGTAAAACATCGGATATATTGCTCGAGGGTTTGGTTGGTTCTCTCTGTCTGCCCATTGGTCTGTGGATGATAGGCTGAGGAGAGAGAAAGCTCAATCTTCAAGATTTCACAGAGTGCCTTCCAGAAGCGTGAGGTAAATTGTACCCCTCTGTCGGAGACTATATTTGTAGGTACTCCGTGTAGTCTGACGATCTCCTTAATAAATACACGGGCTGTCTCTGTAGCAGATGGGGTTCCCTTCAGGGGCAAAAAATGGGCCATCTTAGATAGGCGATCTACAACCACAAAAATGGCTGTGCACCCCTCAGAACGGGGTAGTTCGACTATAAAGTCCATAGAAATCATTTTCCAAGGTCTGTCTGGTATAGGTAAGGGTTTAAGCAGTCCCCAGGCTCGGTTCTTTGAAGTCTTGTTCCGTGAGCAGATGGAGCAGGAATTGACGTATCTTTCACAAAACTCCCTTAAATTGGGCCACCAGAATGTACGCTGTACAAGTTCACGAGTTTTCCGTACCCCGAAATGTCCTGCTAAGGGATGATCATGAAGCAATGTTAGTACTTTAACTCGGATACCTTCAGGGACAAAGATTTGACTTCCCTTCCATAGCAAGCCATCTCGAGATGTCAAGGTGGTTCCTGGAGGTTTTGGAGAGTGAGAAGAGGCTTCCTTGATTAAAGATAAGAGATCTGTGTGTAAGAGCAAAAAACTGTTAGTGGGTAGAATTGTGTCAGGAGCAGGTGAGTCCTTAGGGTTATCATGCATGCGTGACAATGCGTCTGGTTTGACGTTTTTTGATCCTGGCCGATAAGTGATGTGGAAACAGAAGCGAGTGAAAAACAAGGCCCAACGAGCTTGTCGGGGTCTCAAACGTTTGGCAGATCTTAGATATTCTAAATTTTTATGGTCGGTATATATTAATACCGGGTGAACTGCACCCTCTAACAGATACCTCCACTCCTCCAAGGCGGTTTTGATGGCTAGAAGCTCCCGATCCCCTACGTCGTAATTTCTTTCAGCTGGAGATAACTTTCGGGAGAAAAAGCCCACAGGGTGAATCAAGTCCTCCTTACCCTGTCTTTGCGAAATGACCGCTCCCACCGCTATTTCGGATGCATCAACTTCTAATAAAAAAGGTAAAGATGGGTTAGGGTGACTGAGAATTGGAGCTGATGTGAAAAGTCTTTTAAGTCTCTCAAATGCCTCTTGAGCCTCTGTACTCCAATGAAACCTGACATGTTGTTGTGTCAACCGTGTAATAGGGGCTATGATGGCAGAGAATCCCTTGATAAATTTCCTGTAAAAGTTTGCGAAACCAATGAAGCGTTGAATACCTTTTTTATCGACGGGTGCAGGCCAATCCAGAACAGCAGACACTTTTTGGGGGTCCATCTTGATACCAGTCGCGGATATTATCAAACCCAAAAACTGGATTTCTTGTTGCTCGAACTCGCATTTTTCTGCTTTTGCGTATAGCCCATGTAAGCGAAGACGGTCCAAGACTCTGCAAACGTGTTCCCGGTGTTGGCTAAGGGATTCAGAAAAAAACAAAATATCATCCAAATAAACAATTACAAAAATATCTAAGAAGTCCTTGAATACATCGTTAATCAGATGTTGAAACGTGGCAGGTGCATTACATAAACCAAAGGGCATGACCAGATATTCAAAATGCCCGAACCTTGTCCGGAATGCCGTCTTCCACTCATGCCCAGCCCGGATGCGGACCAGATTATATGCCCCTCTTAAATCGAGCTTCGTAAAAATAGTAGCAGACCTTAATTTTTGGAATAGTTCGGGTATTAAGGGCAACGGATAACGGTTCTTAACCGTAATTTTATTCAATTCCCGGTAATCCACACACGGGCGGAGAGTTTGATCCTTTTTAGTCACAAAAAATATTCCAGCCCCAGCTGGAGATGTAGATGGGCGGATGAATCCTTTTTCCAGGTTTTCGTTGATGTAAATCTTTAGTGCTTCCTGTTCTTTTTCTGTCAGGGGAAAAATGCGCCCAAAAGGAATCTCAGCCCCAGGTAAAAGTTCAATTGGGCAGTCATATGCCCGATGGGGTGGAAGAGAGTCTGCTCCCTTTTTACTGAAAACATCAAGGAACCCATGATATGGTTCGGGTACTGATTGGCGTAGGTTTCGATCAATGTCCATGCAACATAAGGTGACAGAGGATTGAGTAGACTTATCTTGACAATGTTCTTGACAGTAGGGGGACAAGAACCTGATCTCTCTGGTAGTCCAATTGATGGAGGGATTATGGGCCTGAAGCCAGGGGATGCCCAGGATGATTGGGAACAACGGGGAAGAGATCACATCAAGGATCAGCAGCTCCTTATGCTGGAAGGAGGTGATGGCAGGTACGGGAAAAGTCTCTTGGGTTACCTGTCCGGAGCTGATGCGGGAGCCATCGGCCAAGAAGACTGAAAGTCGATGGGTCTTATTCCGTAGGGGAATGTTGTGTTGGTTAGCGAAGGCAGAATCAATGAAGCAACTGCAGGCTCCGGAATCAATAATTGCTTTAACTGGAATTGTCCTTCCTTGGAGCTGCAATGAGAGAGGGAGAGCAATGTGGGTTGTGTTAGCAGAAAGTGCTGAAAGGCTGGCAGGAACAGAGGAAAAGCACTTACGCATCTTGACCGGACAGTTGCGCACGTAGTGTCCTGTTGTTCCGCAGTACAGGCAGAGATTAAGTTGATGACGGCGTGTGCGCTCCTCCGGGGTTAAGGTGGGTCGAATCAGTCCCAACTGCATCGGCTCGGAGGCATCTGGTGCAGGGCGGATTGGCTGGAAGTTGGGTGGTGGTGAGTAGCGGGCAGCCGGAATTGGGGCTTTAGCAGTCATCCAAGTGGGGCGATTATGTTGGTAGGCCCGTTCAGTGCGACGTTCCCGAAGGCGGCGGTCAATCTGGATGGTTAAGGTGATTAAGGCCTCAAGAGTATCAGGTATGCCCACCCGGGCCAATTCATCTTTCAGTCCTTCTGATAAGCCCATGCGGAACTGATGCCGTAGAGCTGCATCATTCCATTGAGTGTCCGCACTCCAGCGTCTAAAATCCGAAATGTACTCCTCGGCCGCCCGGCGACCCTGCTGGAGTGTAGTTAAGGTGGCCTCTGCTGAGGCGACCCGTTCAGGGTCCTCATAAAGCTGGGACATAGCTTCAAAGAAGGCCGCCAGTGATTGAATCAAAACAGAGTCCTCTTCGAGAAGCCGGTGTGCCCAGATCTGTGGTTCTCCTAGCAGTAGAGAGACCACAAACCCCACTTTAGTGGCTTCAAGTGAAAAAGTCCGGGGTTGCAGGGCGAAGTAAAGTCGACAAGCACTGCGGAAGGCCCGGAATTTAGTTCGGTCCCCTGAAAACTTCTCAGGTATGGGGACCCTTGGCTCAGGTGGAAGCATAACAACAGAAGGAGGGGAAGCAGCCTGAGCAGGGGCGGAAACGGACCCAGGAGCCACGTGTATGGGGTTGATGATGTTCTGGACTTGTCCCTCCAATCTGGTGTAACCGTCTTGTAAGGATTTTACGGCTTGAGTGAGGGCTGACAGGTGTGAACAGATATCTGTCATGGGAGGGGTCTCTCCTGCAGGCTCAGTCATGGCTGTGTTGTACTGTTATGTACCTGGACGTAGAGCCTGACTTGGTAGGAGGAGACCTCTCATACAGCGCTGGTTCACGTGCCACTGGAGATGGGGACAGTGGTGACGTGAGCACAGTGGGGTAGGAGTGCCTGGTTTGTAGAGAAAGGTGTTGGAACCAACAGGAAGGTCCTCCAGTAAGGTCCGTATGCGGATGGCAGGATGTGAGACTGCAGCTGTAGGTGGTAGAAGCAGGATACAAGAACCAGGCAACAGGTGGATCAACAAGTGGGAATCAGCAGAGCAAGGTCAGACAGTCCAGTTGGCAACAGCAGATCAATCAGATGATAGGAGCAGGCAATGGCAGAGTCGGTAGGCAGGCTGGAGTCGGTAACCAAAGGCAGATGTAGCAAGGTCAGGCAGGCCGGGTCGGGTAGGAGAAGGTAGAGTAGTCCAAACAGAGCCGGGTCGGTAACGGGAGATCACAGGTTCAGGTTTCGGATCAGGTTTTCGGGTGGCTGACAAGCAGGAAGCTTAAAGACAACACAGCACTGGCTGAGTGTCACTGCTGTTCTTTTAAAGCCCGTTTTGGCGCCAATTGCGTTCCCGCGCATGCGCACATGCACGCGCGCGCCGCCGCGCGCGCTAACGCGCACGCGCGCGCGCGCGCCGCGCACCTATGTGCGCACGGAAGGCCCGGAAATGCCTGGAACGTTCTTGACAATTATGTTATTCCTTATATTCCAGTTATGTTTAATGTTTAGAATGAAAAAATTATTTTTTAGAATTAGAAGTGAAATTAAGAAAGGAGATGATTTATTGCAAAATATGCTTAGAAGAAGAATGGGTTTTGAAATTTCAAACTCGGTTACTAATGAAATTACATCTGAGAATATTAGATCAAAAACTGTTTGTATGTGACATGGATGATGGTGGATGTATTAAAATATAAAGTATGATCATTATTCATATTTCAGAGGGGAATGTTATATTCTTAATATTCAAAATTAAATTTGGTTTAAAAAATAATCTCTGCAGAGTTCCCCCTTAATTAGTGTGAATGGGTTTTTGCTTTTAATAGGTTTCAGATGTGATATTCAGCTGGGTTTGAGTTTTAAAAGCTGTTTTAGATGTTTGATGGACATTGTAATATTATATATGTTTATTAAGAAGTCCTATGTAACTGATATTTTGTTTGAAGAAAAGTCTGTCTGCTTCTCACCCATTTCTGTAGATAGAATTTCAATATGGAATTCTCCAGCCATTTCCTGTTTTATGAAAGAACTGTGTTTAAAGTAAGAAGAGCTGGTGTGTCTGATGTATCCCAGATGTTGTGTGATGTGTTCACTCATGACACATTACATTGGTGGGCTGAGTTAAGAAGGAAGGTGTGGTTATCTTTTGGGCGGCAATTTGGAAACCTGAGTTCTTAAAAACCCTTTGCTAATTGGAATTCTTTCTCTTGAACTTCCTGCTCTCTTCACAGCTTGACCATCACACACAGCTCCTACCATATCTTAGAAGCACACACACATTCCTTCGGCACACAAAGGGTTAATCGGCCATTTTCTTTAAGAAACCAAGACAATAGACCATGCTATACTAAGAAATCTGCTAAGATCTTTGCATATACTAAGCATCACATTCTTTTTGTATCTTGTACTATTTTTGTAAGTATTTTTCTATTTTGGTGTCTAGAATAAATCACACTTTTTGATTTATCGCTGACTCAGAAATATTTAAGAAATTCGTCTCACAATAATCATTTGAAAGCTTACACAGAATAAGCGAATATTAATATCACAGATATCGCTTGCCGATGCCGAGCCCCGGATCACTCGGCAGCGGGCCCCGGCTGAGGGCTCCACTCGGCAGCGTGCCCCGGCTGAGGGCCCCATAGCAACCGCGGGCCCCATAGCGACCGTGTGTGTCGCTATGGCGGTAGTTCCGCCACTGGGGGGGGGGAAGAATAGGGGAGGGAAATGACAGGGGAGGCAGGGAATTAAGAAACACAATTAAGAAACACAAGGGAGAAGGGAAAGGAAAAAAGGGGTGAGACAGTGGGAATGAGAGAGGGTGGGGGAGGAGGGAAATTGAAAGGAGCAGGGGGAAGGGAAGAGGGGGGGGGAAAGAGGGAAAAAAAAAAGGGGGAGGAGGGAGTGGAAGGGGGTGACTGTATGGCGTGCACATACAGAAAGGGGGAAGGCAAGGGAAGGGGGTAATAGGTAAGAGGGGCAAGGAAGGGGAATTAAGAGGGAAGGGGCGGGAAAAAAAGGGGAAAAAAGGTGGAGGGGGAGAGGGAAAGAGGGGAAAAAAAGGGGGGAAGGGGGAGGGGGGGGGGAAATGGGGAGGACGAGGGGAGAAAGGGAAAAAGGGGAAAAGAATAAGGGAAAGGGAAAAGTGGGGGGGGGGGGAATGAAGGGGAGGGAGTTTTTTTTTTCATAGAGATGAGGGGTGTTGATGGGAAATGATGGTGTATACACATATACTATAATAGTGTATACACATATACTGCAACACTATGTGTGATAAGCCGGGTATAACATTGGCCAATGTGAATGTGCATGGTGAGGTGCATGGGAAATGATGTGAAGTGAAAATAAACGAAAATAAGTGGAAAAATATATAAACATGTAGTGAAAGGATCACAAAAAGTGCCAATAAATACTGATAGGGAAAGGGGGAGGGAGGAGGAAAAGAGGTGGGTTTTTGCATGATGGATCTGACATATCAGTGTAACTGTGTGTGGTGAATGTATGTGAAAAAGCATGTGAATTCACTACAGCAAAAAGCCTAGTATATAGTGGGATAATCTTAGATTGAAAGAATAAAGAGACATATTTAGTGTCAATGGTTACCTTGCTGTTTATCGGTGCCCAAAACGCCCAGCTTGGGTGTATTGCTGCTGCATATACCTTAGTCCCAGAAATGAACCGCAGTACCCTATTATGGGACCGTGGGAGGGAAAAAAAGCTTTTTAGGATATATGTCTGCAGCGTTAGTTGACCTAGGGGCAAATGATATGCATATGATAAGAGATTTGTCCATCATCTAACTGCAAGGATTGAAGGTAGGAAGAGGAGTGCACTTACTGGTTCAAGGCTCACAGGATGCATACCCTCACATGGAGATGAGGATTGCTCTCTCCTGTGGGGTATTTATATGTAACCTAATAGGGTAAAATTGGATCATTTGGCTGCAGGTGTGTTGGGACCGGGGTGGGAAAGGGGAGCGGACAGGGAATTGGAGGGGGGAGGGGTCCCGATACTCACCGCTCCGACGTTCAGCTGCAACCAAGGGGTCCCGCGATTGCGTCATCTCCGTCGCAACTGCGTGACGTCACGCGTCATGCGGACACACGTGGCCTTGCGCATGCGCAATGACGCCAGACTAATGTCCGGAGATGGTCGGGGACGCCGCCGGCAAGGGGGAGGTTCCCCAGCGGTGATCTCCCGGACCAGCCAGGATGCCAGCTGGGGAAGTGTATGGAGGAGCAGGTGATGGATAAAGCTCCTCCTCCCCTTGCCGGGAAGACATGCACCACGGTAGTGCCTAGGTTCCATTCCCATCGGCGGGGGCGCAAGGGAGCCACCTAGAGGGGAGAATCACAATAACATAAGGGAGTTTATAAATGCAGTGATCATTTTCCATTAATGGACACAATACAAATCTTTGACAATGTATATATTGCATATATGTACATCATATTGCATTTGACATAAATGGTTTTAATGAAATGAGGTATCAATTTTAATATTAATAAACATGTAGTCTTAAAGAGAGCAGACATATATAGAGGGTACCATGCAGGTTGTGTCACGGGGAATTGTGAACCGACCCATATGTTGATCGATCGAACAGTCAGTCAGAGATATCTTAAGTTGTTATTATATATATTTTTTGTATTTTTTATATATTTTTAATTTTTTATATATATATATGCCTATTACCAAACGGGAAAGAGGAATAGAATGGAGGGGAAGGGGAAAGGGGAAGAGAAAGCAGGAGAACCACCTTGGAATCCAAAGGGGAGTCCAAACATGTCTACTCGAGTTCCGAGAGGATGGAATAGTGGGTTTTGTTATTGTTATTGTGTTTTCCCTGATACAAATCCCTTCAGAAAGGGAGCAAAGGAAATGGACTCATTGAGTCCTGGTGGAGAGGTGGCATGTAAATTAAAAATCCATCTCTGCTCGCATTGTAGAAGTATTTTATTCCAATCACCGCCTCGGTCTGGGATGTGTATCCGATCGATTGCGGTGAATGATATGGTGGGCATCCTATAGTTGTGCTTGACAACCACATGACGTCCTAAGGGTAGATAGTGATTACCTATCTGCATCGAGTAGAAACGTTTGGACATCCGGCGGTGGAACTCCTGCTTGGTCTTCCCCACATAGTAAGCCCCACATTCGCAGGACATCAAATATACTATGCCCTTTGTTTGGCAGTTGGCATAGTGCCGTGGCTTAAACATTATCCCATTTGGCAGGCAAAACGTTTTTAAGGGATTTATGTACTGACAACAGGAACAATGGCCACAAGGGAACAAGCCAAAGGTTAGACAATGTTTCAATATCTTTGTTTCGTTCTTATATTCGCTTTGGACAAATTTGTCTTTTAGCGATGTGGCTTTTCTGAATGTAATTGAAGGGCTATTGGGGATGAAGTTACTCACTTTTGGATCATCTGTCAGGATGCTCCAATATTTTTGAATGACATTTTTGATCTCGTTGTGTTGTCTCGAAAATCGGAGAATAATTCTGGTGAGATTATTGTCTCGATTGGTCCTAGTGGTTCTCTTTATGAGAAGATCGCGGCAAGATTGCGTACAAGTTCTGTTGTAGGCTTTCCGCAGGCAGCAGCGGCTGTAGCCGCGTGCTAATAGCCTAGCCTACAGGTTTTTGGCTTCTAATTTAAAGGAGGACTCCTCGGAGCAGTTTCTGCGAATACGCAGATATTGCCCGTAGGGAATCGAATTTTTAAGAGGTTTGGGATGCGAACTTTCGGCATGGAGAATTGTGTTCCCAGCCGTGCTTTTCCGAAAAAGGGTGGTAGAAATTTTATTTTCAAGATTACGCTTCAATTGAACATCAAGAAATGTGATCTTATCCAGGTCATGTGTCATCGTGAAATTTAGATTGTATGTATTGACGTTGATGTAATTATAAAACTCAAGTAGCATTTCCTCTGATCCCTCCCAGACGACGAGGACGTCATCGATGTATCGTAGCCATAATTTAATATGGCTCGTGTACACAAGGAGGTCCTCGTCGCCTAGGAGGGATTTCTCCCACTCCCCCAGGTACAAATTGGCATAGGCTGGTGCACAACATGTGCCCATAACCACGCCTTGCACCTGGAGGTAGTGGGAGTTATTGAAGGCAAAAAAGTTATTATTGAGGATATAGTCCAGACCACTGGTGATGAAGTCGTTCAGGGGAGGGTCATATTTGCCGCTCCGCTGAAGGATGCCCTGCACAGCTGCAACCCCCTTGTTATGGGGGATCGAGCTGTACAGGGCCTCGACGTCAATAGCCACCAAACGGGAGTTGGGTGGTAGTGACACATCCTCAGTAGCCTGCAGCAGATGGATAGTGTCCTTCACAAACGAGGGTAGACATAGGACGAAGGGTTGCAGGAAAGAGTTTATCACCTTACTAAGATTCTCGGAAATGTTTCCATTTCCAGAGACGATCGGTCGTCCTGGTGGTTTGCTATGCCCTTTATGTATTTTAGGGAGACTGTAAAACGTTGCTACTCTGGGATGTTTGACCATGATAAACTCATATTGGTCCTTAGTAATGATGCCATTAACAAAGGCCAACTGTATCATGTCATAAAACTTACTGTATGAAGTATGTATTGCACTGATAGTGACACTTACATACCAATCTTTGTTGTCCAAGATGTTCTGACACATACATACGTACTCCTGATTGTTCATCAGGACAACGTTGCCACCCTTATCTGAGGGTTTGACCGTAATGTTCACATTATTACGTAGGGACTCTATTGCTTTGAATTCCTCAGGGGTTAAATTGGTGGGGGGGATTTTCTTTTGTGAGAGTTTTCTAAGATCTCTTGTAGTTTGTTTTATGAAGGTCTCAATACTTGGATTCAAGTTGAGGGGAGAGAATTTGGCTGACGCTCCTCGCAATGGGAGGCTCCCGCTGTGTGAGGCTTCGCTGCATCTCACAGGTCTTTTATAACCTCATGACGTCACTGTGCGTCAGAGGGGGGTGGGGTCACCAGGTGGCCCCGCCCTCCGTTATAAAAGACCTGTCAGACACAGCGAAGCCTCACACAGCGGGAGCCTCCCATTGCGAGGAGTGGCCCAAGAAGAGACGCCGACGACATGGAAGAAGATGCCGGACGAGAAGGACGAGAAGACCGGAGCAAGAAGAAGCGGATCGGAGGAAGAAGATGGAGGAAGAAGATGCCGGAAAGAGGAGATGAAGAAACCGAAGGATGAAGAAAGGAAGACCAGAAGAAAGAAGAAAGAAGATTTTAATAAAGGAATTGTCAAAGACCGTCTCCTGTCATTTTTACCATTTTTGTCACCTTTTTTGGTCAAATGGTTGGTGGTACTTTTGTACCCCCTTACCATTTCACACAGGGGGGGGCGGGATCTGGGGGTCCCCTTGTTAAAGGGGGCTTCCAGATTCCGATAAGCCCCCGCCCGCAGACCCCCACAACCAATGGCCAGGGTTGTGGGGATGAGGCCCTTGTCCTCATCAACATGGGGACAAGGTGCTTTGGGGGGTCACAGAACCCCAAAGCAGACCTGAAGGGCCTGGTTATTGAATTTGGGGGGACCCCCACGCTTTTTTTTTATCAATGACTTTCAATGAATGACTGTTCGCTGTGTTACGGAGCCGACAATTCATTAGCCGCGAGTGATTTTAAATAGCTTTTTTTCCTGCAAAAATGACACTGTGCAGGGACAGTGCTCTATATTAGATATACTGAATCTCGAATTAATTCGAATTATTCGAAGCATTCGTTATATCCGCTATTATAATTTCTTTCATATTAGTTGAAATTAGATATTTGGTAGTAGTTGTTGGATTCGAATTGTTCTCTGTGTTACGGGAACCCGCAATTCATTAGCCGCGAGTGATATTATTTAAAATCACTCGCAGCTAATGAATTGTCGGCTCCGTAACACAGAGAACAATTCGAATCCAACTACCAAATATATATAATTTCAACTAATATGAAAGAAATTATAATAGCGGATATAACGAATGCTTCGAATGATTCGAATGAATTCGAGATTCAGTATATCTAATATCGGAAGTTTTAAAAACTGAAGTTTTCTGGAGCACTCATTTTAATGATGCATAAAGTGAAAAAAAAAAAGTGAAATATTCCTTTAAATATCATACCTGGGGGTGTCTAAAGTATGCCTGTGAAGGGGCATGTGTTTCCCATGTTTAGAACTGTCCCTGCACAAAATGACATTTGTAAAAGAAAAAAAGCCATTTAACCACTTAAGCCCCGGACCAATTTGCAGCCAAAGGACCAGGCCCCTTTTTGCGATTCGGCACTGTGTCGCTTTAACTGACAATTGCGCAGTCGTGCGACGTGGCTCCCAAACAAAATTGGCGTCCTTTTTTTTCCACAAATAGAGATTTCTTTTGGTGGTATTTGGTTTTTATTTTTTGCGCTATAAACAAAAATAGAGCGACAATTTTGAAAAAATGCAATATTTTTTACTTTTTGCTATAATAAATATCCCCAAAAAAATATATTAAAAAAAATTTTTTTCCTCAGTTTAGGCCGGTAAAAAAAAAATCGCAATTAGCGATGATTGATTGGTTTGCGCAAAAGTTATAGCGTTTACAAAATAGGTAAAAGTTTTATAGCATTTTTATTAATATTTTTGTTTTACTATTAATGGCGGCGATCAGTGATTTTTATTGACTGCGACATTATGGCGGACACATTGGACATTTTTGACACATTTTTGGGACCATTGTCATTTATACAGCAATCGGTGCTATTTAAATTCAGGTGTATGCTGTGCAGGAGGCACACTACACTGACTGAATATTAGGCAGATGCCTGTGTTGCACAAATCAACTACACAACACCAGCAATGAGGGGGTAGATTCAGGTGTATGCTGTGCAGTGTGCAGGAGGCACACTCCACCCACTGTAACAGCGCTAGGTTAGGAAGCAAAGCAAAGCTGACACTGTCCCTGCCTATCCTGCTCTCTCCCTGAACACTACACTCACTGTAACAGCGCTATCTAAAGAAGTATAAAGCACAACTGACACTGTCCCTGCCTATCCTCCTCTCTATGAATGCCGCACAACACTACACAAGGCCGACGCACTGGCGGCCTTATATAGTGTGGGGTGTGTACTAAACCCCCCTGAGCTATAATTAACCACAGGCATCCTGCCTGTGGCCAATTATGGCTCTCCTCACTGCCGGCGCTGTGATTGACCAAGAATGCTGGGTCACAGTGCACGCTTGGCCAATCATCAGCCAGCAATGCACTGCGACTGGGGCAGTGCATTGCGGGCCGTTCGTATCACACGAATTTGATGCGAACGGCCCACAAAGTTCTGGTTTCGATAAACGGACGAACGGCCGATGTTCGAATCGAACACCGGGCTCATCCCTAATCAACACAGCAGATCTCATTAAAAGAAGGTTCTGCACCTAATGCTTGTCAATCCAGCAGGGAAATTAGTAGATCACTCCTGCCAAACAGTCCTGCCTACAATATTCAGCATTCATATCATTACAACACAGGAGAGCTGCACCTCTACTGTGTTGTAATGATATGAATGCTGGATATTGTAGGCAGGACTGTTTGGCAGGAGTGATCTGTTAATTTCCTTGCTGGATTGACAAGCATTAGGTGCAGAACCTTCTTTGAATGAGATCTGCTGTGTTGATATATGGGACATCTCTCTTGGATGATAAAAGCTGCCCCTTCCTTTTCTGACAAGTTAATCAGGCATTTTTTGGTGAGCCTTGACTTAGCCATTCTCTGATCCCCTGATTTGAAAACGATTGTGTTGGAAAGGTCTGATCTTCACCTAACAATCTGGGACCCCTGGAACCATTGTATCAAGCTTGCTTTGACCCACCAAGTGTATGCTTGAGTTTGTCATTGCATTCTGGTAAGCATTTTGTGCTGCTGGTGGTGGTTGTTGTTTATCACTTGCTGGATTCGATACACATGGAAATATTTTTCTACTAGCCACTTATCATTTGGACTGCACTTTTATGCATTGGACCAGCTATATACTTTGGACTTCACTCAGTTTATTTTTTATTCTTTGTTTTAGCAGAATCACATTGTGTTATATGATTTATGATCTGTGTTACTAATTGATACACAGTGAACCACATTGTCACATTTATATTTGTCACTTTTTCACTTGTAGATTGTATTAGCGCTGCACTTGTTTTTCTTTATTTACTTCTTTATTATACCTTATAGTGCTGGCAGCTACACTCGGTGATAGCGCGGTATATATATACACACATTCTTTTTGCATGCAATCGGTGGCGGTAAAACCAAATCTACACGGGTGCCACGGGTTACATGCTTGACGGCCATCAGAAGGTTCACCCAGTGGGCAGTAAAAGTTATATACCTTCCCTGCCTGTGTTTGCTAGACCACGTGTCTGAGGTCAGATGTATCTTGGCACCGACACTGTGTGCCAGAGATACATTCACTTGCTGCTGAACATGGCCATATAGCTCTGGGATGCACTTCTGTGAGAAATACTTCCTTCCTGGGACCTTCCATTGTGGTGTTCCAATGGCCACAATCAGAGTCCACCAGTTTATATGGCAGTAGCTGGCGGGCTATCAGTTCTGACAAGCCAGCGGTCAACCGTTGAGCAAGAGAGTTTTCCAATGTCATCATTTTTTTACGCTCAAACATTTGGCCCACGGAAGCCTGCCTTTTTCCAGAAAAACATGAGGACGGCATGATGGAAGGTGGAGTGGAGGACAATTCTGAGGAGAGAGGAGAAGAGGCTGGACGGTGAGAGCCTGGAGTGTGGCTTTGTGGGTTCTGATGGCGTTGCTCCCACTGGGCTCAGTGATGGCAGCTCATGTGCTTTCTTAAGGCGGTCGTCTCTAGGTGAGTGTTGGGCTTACCGCAACTTATGTGTTGACTGCAAAGGCTGCAGATGGCAACACTATTGTCAACAGTGGACAGGTTAAAAAAATCCCACACTGCGGAGCCATGTGGGAGCGCCAGATGTAACCGTACATGGTTGATGCCTCGCTCCTGATACATTAGCAGTCTGGTTTGTCCCTCTTGTGCAATGTAAGTTCTGCCTGATTCTCCTCCATATCTGCTGGTCCATCTCTCCCTCTGAACTTCCCTCCTCTTCCTCTCTTGTGGGCACCCACGTGACGTCCGTAGACACGTCATCATCGACGTCACCTTCCCCACCGCTATAATTAGAGATCTCGGAGTAGGCAGCAACAGCAGGGACCAACCTCCTTGGGCTGATCAGGGTACTGTCGTCAGACTGCTGAGTGGCGGTTGTTGCTACCTCCTCTTCCTGATCCAATGCCAAGAATGGCTGCGCATCGGAAATGTCTTGTGAGGATGGATCGGAAAATAATTCCTGTGACTGAAGCGGAGGGTATATGGTGGTGGTGGTGTTGGTGGTAGTGTCTTTGGGGGTGCACACCACAGAGAGTGAAGAGGGTGCAGATCGAGAGGATGAGGAGGGTGCAGAAGAGTAAGGCTGAGTGAGCCACTTAACCAAGTCTGGTGCATCCTTTGACGTAATCGAAAGCACCCTCTGCAACTTCCCACTTTGGCTCAAGCCTGTTGCTCCTGCCCTACCCCCCCTGCGGAAGGGCCTGCCTCTTCCTCGGTCTGTCATTTTTTAAATGACCCTGTGACAAAAGTCTCTAGAGAAGTGCAGTATATGTGGAAGAAGGTATACAGTATAACACCCCGCTTCAGTCTGTCGTTTTGGGGGGCCACACCATTTATAATACTTTTTTCTAATTGCATTTGTCACTCTTTGTAGTATCGCTGCAGAACCGCTCAGCAGTCACAATGCTGCACAGTAGAAATGCACTATACTATGCTTTCTATATTTGAAAGTATTTTATTATATAAAGTATAATATCAGTGTATTTCACCTCTATATACTGTACACCTATACCAGTCCTTAAAAGGACCTTTGTGGACCTAATAGTAATAGCTAGTGATTAGACTGACTGTCCCTGCTCCAAACGCCAACCTTTCCCTACACTGAGAAATTACAGCTGCACAGTCGCTGAGCACTGCACTAGAATATGCTTTCTATGTTTGAAAGAAAGTATATTATCATTGTATTTCACCTCTATATACTGTACACCTATACCAGTCCTTAAAAGGACTTTTGTGAACCTAATAGTAATAGCTAGTGATTTAGACTGACTGTCCCTGCTCCACACAGCGTCCTTTCCCTACACTGACAAGAGACAGAATGTAAAATGGCCGCCAGAACAGATCTATTTATAAGGTAGGGGGTATGTCCATGTGCTGAAATGTCTCAATTGGCTGTCCTGTACCCCATGATGGATGTGTCATGGGTCAAAGTTCTTCACAATGTAAACGAATATGGCCGGGGCGAACAGCGCCATAAGTCCGCCTGTTTGGCGAATCGCGAACAAGCAAAGTTTGCCGCAAACCGACCGCCGGGCGAACCGCAAGGCCATCTCTAATGACAAACACATGGTTACAGATTTCACCCCTACCAAGACTCTTCAAAGTCTCTGTACTCCAGGATCCATTCTAATCCAATTCAATTACTAATCCTAGAGAAAGCTGTAAAACCAGTTTTCTCCACTCAGAGTAGCCATCCTGGAGCCTCTCACTCTGTATCGGGGATAACCCTGTGTGCCATTGTTGTGGAAAATTTTATTAATGTATGTTGTCAGATGCCCCCCAGTGTCGGGTTTGCTGTAATGCGCTCATGTGAGCATATTCGCACATACAGACATTGGCGGGAGACCATTGGCCGCGAAAACCTTCCTGTAGACACTGCAGATCTGTTTGCTTTTTAGGGATGTTCATTTATGCCTCACCAGGAGACAGGCGACTGCATTAATGACTTCAAGCGAACATGTCTGTGTACATGGGAACTTTAGCATAACGATATACAGTAAATATTATGGCCCACTGAGCCATGGTTTTATATCGTTTGCGTCTTTGAAAGCAGTTAGGATGCAGTTTTGTGTAGAACTATCTTTCTAGTGTTCCTTATGCCGCGTACACACGAAGGGACTATCCCGCGGGATTGTCCGCTGGACTCAAGTCCACCGGACAATCCCCTCGTGTGTAGGCGCCGGCGGACTTTTTGGCGCCAAAAGTCCGGCGGACTAGGTTTTAAGTTTTGTTTTAAAATTGTCCGCTGGACTTGGCAGTCCGGCGGACAATCTGGCAGTCCGGCGGACAATCCCGCCGTTAGTAGGCTAGCCGAACTTTTGAAATGAACGGACTTGCCGCTCATCGGAAAGTCCGTTCATTTAGCACGTGACTTCAGGTATACGTAGCTAGCGTAGGCAGTGAATGCCGCCGCGCTAGCCCCGTCACCTGGCATGGATTTAAAGGGAAAAAACGGCGTGGGGGTCCCCCCCAAATCCATCTCAGACCCTTATCCGAGCACGCAGCCCGGCAGGCCAGGAAAGGGGTGGGGATGAGCGAGCGCCCCCCCCTCCTGAGCCATACCAGGCCGCGTGCCCTCAACATGGGGGGTGCTCTGGGGAAAGGGGGGCCGTGCGCCCCCCCCCCCAAAGCACCTTGTCCCCATGTTGATGAGGACAAGGGCCTCTTTCCGACAACCCTGGCCGTTGGTTGTCGGGGTCTGCGGGCGGGGGGCTTATCGGAATCTGGGAGCCCCCTTTTAAAGGGGGCCCCCAGATCCCAGCCCCCCACCCTATGTGAATGAGTATGGGGTACAATGTACCCCTACCCATTCACCTAAGGTGTAAAATGTAAAGTAAAAAACCACACAATTTTGAAAAAATATTTTATTGCACTGCTCCGGGGGTCTTCTTCCATTTTGGGGGTCTTCTCGCCGGACTCCTCCGCCATTTACCTAGCTCGTTTACCGAGCGGAGGAGGCCCGCTACCTTCTTCGTCGTCGACGCCGTTGTCTGGGGGTCTCGATCCGCCTTCGGGGGTCTTCCGGGGTCTTCCAGGGTCTCTTCTGTTCTTGCCGCGGTCGTCGTTTTCTGCGCTGCCGGCGCCTTCTGCTTCTTCTTCTTCTTCTTCTTGTTCTTCTTCTTCTTGTTCTTCTTCTTCTTCTTCTTCCGATGTTGACTCGTCGCTCCCTCTGGCAGGAATGCCAGAGCCGCGCTGTGCTGGGACTTATATAGGGACAAAGGGACAGGGTCACATGCTCATGTCACATGGTGACCCCGCCCCCTTGTGATGTCACAGTCCCGGAGGATGCTGGGACTGTGACATCACAAGGGGGCGGGGTCACCATGTGACATGAGCATGTGACCCTGTCCCCTTGTCCCTATATAAGTCCCAGCACAGCGCGGCTCTGGCATTCCGGCCAGAGGGAGCGACGAGTCAACATCGGAAGAAGAAGAAGAAGAAGAAGGCGACGCCGGCGGCGCAGAAAACGACGACCGCGGCAAGAACAGAAGAGACCCCGGAAGACCCCCGAAGGCGGATCGAGACCCCCAGACGACGGCGTCGACGACGAAGAAGGTAGCCGGCCTCCTCCGCTCGGTAAAAGAGCTAGGTAAATGGCGGAGGAGTCCGGCGAGAAGACCACCAAGACGGAAGAAGACCCCCGGAGCAGTGCAATAAAATATTTTTTCAAAATTGTGTGTTTTTTTACTTTACATTTTACACCTTAGGTGAATGGGTAGGGGTACATCGTACCCCATACTCATTCACATAGGGTGGGGGGCCGGGATCTGGGGGCCCCCTTATAAAAGGGGGCTCCCAGTTTCCGATAAGCCCCCCGCCCGCAGACCCCGACAACCAACGGCCAGGGTTGTCGGGAAGAGGCCCTTGTCCTCATCAACATGGGGACAAGGTGCTTTGGGGTGGGGGGGCCGCACGGCCCCCCTTTCCCCAGGGCACCCCCCATGTTGAGGGCACGCGGCCTGGTATGGCTCAGGAGGGGGGGCGCTCGCTCGTCCCCACCCCTTTCCTGGCCTGCCGGGCTGCGTGCTCGGATAAGGGTCTGAGATGGATTTGGGGGAGTCCCTTTAAATCACTGCCAGGTGACAGGGCTAGCGCGGCAGCATTCACTGCCTACGCTAGCTACGTATACCTGAAGTTACATTCTAAATGAACGGACTGCTCCGTGTGTGGGCAAGTCCGTTCATTTTCAAAAGTCCCGCAGACTTTTTCCAGCGGATTGTCCGCCGGAGAAGTCCGGGCGTGTGTGGGCAAGTCACACGCTCGGAAGGCCGGGCGTGTGTGGGGAAGTCCCGCCGGACTAGGTCCGGCGGACAAAGTCCGAACGTGTGTACTCGGCATTTGTCTCACAGAAAGCATGGTTCTCACATGACCGTTTGCACACATCACTGCTAGTCAATTTGAATGTATACATGTCTGTGATTGGTTCTTTTGAAGGAAAACAAATGTCTGATTGACTGTCTGTGTCTGTCCATTGTATTGTATTGCATTGTATTATATTGTTTCAAATCCTTATATGGTCATTCAATTTCCTGTGAGGTCACAATCCTTTGTAATTTCTTTTGTTGTCTGTGAATAAAAGAAGGAAGCTGGCTCAGAGAAGGGGGCCGTTGCTGAGATGATGACGTGAGAATGTGGTAATGTCTGTTTATGGGAATGGGGAACCAGGGGAGACATGGGATCAGAAGGCACATTATATCATTAGATTGAAGGGCGCTTATTAGCGCAAGAGTGTGGTGGAATATCCACGACACCATTTAATCCTAACACACTAGCAGAACACAGCACTGTTACACATGTTAATAAGCATAAGTGTGGGGTTTTCATATGAGGGCCTGTCAACTTTTCACTGACAAATGTCTCTTCAACAAATACCCACTGCTTTCTCTTCACTCATCTAACCTGCAGCAGAGGGTTGACTATACATCCATTTATTCAACATGTGACAGGTATCTTATGTGTAACAGTATGACCAAACAATTACATCTATTAAGGTAGGATAACATAGCATTGATGTTGAATGTGTATAGAGACCAGCTGGTTAGTGCAACATTTACCCTACTACAATAATTCACTAGAAAATTAAATATATCGTAAGTTTTAAAATCAAAAGTTTTTGATAACAGGTGTCCTCTTCACAGTCAGAGCCAGAAATGTTGCAGATAGATTAGTGCACTGATTGATACATTGTCAAGTGTAATAAATAAAAGTAACCTGAATAATAAAGACAGTCCTAGAAATCTCCTACCTTTATCAAGATTTCCTGGAGGCACTTACATCCATGCTTTACTGTTTTCAGAAAGATTGAAGGATAAGCATGCTCACTTTTCATCTTAGCAACCATCACAAAAGGAATAAAACATGTTGTAATAAAAACACTTACTATTGTTGCAGGATAACACACTGATCGTGCCAAAGTCTTTCGGAATTTCAACTCGAATGTTAGACCTTAAAATCAACACCAAAAGTTATTGGTAGATAAATTAACCATAAAAACATTTAATTTGTATTCTATACTTTTAAATACTTTTAGCTTAACCATGATCCCTAGGCTAAGCTTCTGGGACTTCTGAAGCACTGATCGTCATAAAAAAACGAATATATATTTCTGCTAAGGAAATATGTCTTTCACATTGCAAGAACAGTGATGAAATTGAATTTGTCCAGCTTTTTCATACTGCAGCTTCAATATAGGACCAACAGAAAAAAACAGAAAAAAAAACTGTTTATCTCCAGCCAACATTTATTTTTTACACAGAGTGAGGAAAGTCTATAGCTTCTGTCAAGTTGTTATTGTTTTCTGAGGCCTCCTTGGGAAGAGTTATGCGCACTATCTGTTTTGGCGACAGTGATATCACCAGAATTGAGTTAAAGCAGTAGTAAACAACAAAACAAATAAAAAATTCCCTGCAAAATAATAATGTGCTAGCACTCATCGCATACTAGCACATTATGAAAGACATACCTTAGAATGAAGCCCTCCAGCGGTGCACTGTCACCACTGACAGGGCTTTTATTTTCTCCAGGTCTTCCTTTTGAGTTAGCGGGCTTTGGCTGTTTGACTGGCTGAGCTGAGATGATGCCACTCCTGCACTTGCCTGTGGGAGTCTCGGCTGTGGTATGGCTCTTTCAATGGACAGCGCATCGTCCATTGAGAGTGCAGTGTGCATTAGGGATGAGCCAAACACCCCCCGGTTCGGTTCGCACCAGAACCTGCGAACGGACCGAAAGTTTGCACGAACATTAGAACCCTATTAAATACAATGGACGCGAAAATTCAAAATCTAAAGTGCTAATTATAATGGCTAATATGCATGTTATTGTCCTAAACAGGGTTTGGGGACCCGGTCCTGCCCCAGGGGACATGTATCAATGCTAATATTTTTTTAAAACTGAAGTTTTTCTGGAGCAGTCATTTTAATGATGCATAAAGGGGAAAAAATAGTGAAATATTCCTTTAAATATCGTACCTGGGGGGTGTCTAAAGTATGCCTGTGAAGTGGCATGTGTTTCCCGTGTTTAGAACTGTCCCTGCAAAAAATGACATTTGTAAATGAAAAAAAGAAGCCATTTAAAACTGCTTGCGGCTTTAATGTAATGTCTTGTCCTGGCAATACGGATGAAAATCTTTGAGAAAAATGGCATGGCTACCCCATCACCCCCCCCCCCTACCCCAGCCCATTACCAGCCCCTCTGGGTTTTGTATGGATATTAAGAGGAACCCCGCACCCAAAATAAAACCCTATACCTAAAACCCTATATACACTGAACAGCAGTATACAGGTGGTGCAAACAAGACAGGGACTGTAGGTTTTTTCTTAAGTAGAATCTGTTTCTAATTTGGAACAGGTACATTTTTAAGTGTAGCTGCAGCCAAAAAATCAATTTTTAAGCTTTTTGGAGAATATAGGGAAGGGTTATCACCCCTGTAACATATGTTTTTCTGTCTGTGCACCTGTTCAGAACATTTCACCTCACTTTCCGTCCCAATAACAAATGTTTCTGGAAAAGTGGGGTTTTTATTGAAACAAGGATTGGTAAAAAAGAATCAGTAGAGAGGAGACACCTTTTTCCCATATGAACTCTTACAGGAGAGAATTTACTTTCCTAGGGGTAGATTTCCTCTCACTTCCTGTTGTCTCCTTCCGTTTGCAAGTAGGAGTCGTTTGTAAGTTGAATGTTTGAAAGTAGGGGCCTGCCGTATATACTCTGCAGAAATTTGCCCCTTAGATGTTGGTGTTGCCACAACACTGTGAGCCCTCACAGTTACTCTTGGTGGGCGCAGGAATGGGCCCTGCTGTGAATTATTAGATCAAGAATTGTAATTGCATGCCCCTGTAAAACAAGGGCAGAAAAATTGGGCCTTTGGTGGTGGTGGTGTTGCCACAACACTGTAAGCCCTCACAGTTACTCTTGGTGGGCGCAGGAATGGGCCCTGCTGTGAATTATTAGATCGAGAATTGTAATTACACGCCCCCTTAAACAGGGGCCGAAAAATTGGGCCTTAGGCACTGGTGCTGGTGCTACAACACTGCAACCCCTCACAGATACTGTACTTTGGAGCACAGCAATGAGCCCTGTTGCAAAGTATTGCATCAAAAATTGTAATTACACGCCCTTATTAAACAGGGGCTGAAAAATTGGGCCTTAGCCACTGGTGCTGGTGCCATGACACTGCAACCTCTCCCAGAAACTCTAGTTGGAGTGCAGGAATGAGCTCTGCTGCAAAGCATTACATAAAAAAATTGTAATTACATGCCCCTGTTAAACAGGGGCTGAATAATTGGGCCTTAGCCACTGGTGGTGGCACCCAAAAAAAAATGTTCTTCCAAGCTATCATCGGGATCATTGAGGAGGAAGAGGATAGTCAGTCAACATACCAGGACAGTCACTCAGCATCAGCATATGCAGTCTTGAAGGGATGTGACAATTCAAAATAAATTATTCGGTTACATCAGCTTCAGGTGCCTGGTAGCTGGTGGTGATCCAAGACTGATTCATCTTTATGAAGGTCAGTCGATCAACCGAGTCAGTGGACAGGTGAACCCTGTGATCCGAAAGAACGCGGGATGCAGGACAGGCCAGTAGCTCAATTGCATACTGTACAAGCTCTGGCCAGTGATCCATCCTCAAGACCCAGTAAGCCAGAGGATTTTCGGTGGGAAAGGTGTCCAAGTCTGACCTTGCCCCTAGGTATTCCTGCACCATGTATATCAGATGCTGGCGATGGTTGCTGGAACCGATCATACCTTGGGGCTGCGGACTAAAAAATTGTCTGAACGCATCAGTCAGATGGCCACCTTCTCCACCGCTCCTTCTGCTACTGACCGAAGCCTCAGCAACTCGTCGTCCAGGACCAGGATTTTGTAACCTCCCAGTCTCTGGGAACGCGTTGCACAGACCTTTCTGCAAGGCCTCCCGGAGTTGTCTCTGCTCCCTCTGCGACGGCAAGATAAGGTCCGCAACCTTACCCTTGTACTGTGGATCAAGGAGAGTGGCCAGCCAGTAATGGTCCCTCTCCTTGATCCGAAGAATACAAGGATCCTTCTGCAGGCTTTGCAGGATCAGGGAGGCCATGCAGCGTAGGTTAGCTGAGGCATTCGGTCCGGAGTCTTCTGGGTCACTAAGGACGACATGATCCGCAGCCACCTCTTCCCAGCCACGTACAAGTCAACCGGTTTCTTGGGACTGTAAATCATCCCTAAAAGACTGCTGATGCTGAGTGCCAGGCTCCACCTCCATGCTGACACAATCCTCCTCCTCCTCATCCTCTTCCTGTGTGATGGGTGGGACAGAAGGAACACTGTCTCGATAAAGGGGACATTGAGAGGCAAGGAAGTCCTCCTCTTCCTGCCTCTGTTCTGCCTCAAGTGCCCTGTCCATTATTCCATGCAGCGTATGCTCCAACAGGTGGACAAGAGATACAGTGTCACTGATGCATGCACTGTCACTGCTCACCATCCTCGTGGCCTCCCCAAATGGTGACAGGACAGTGCATGCATCCCTGATCATGCCCCACTGGCGTGGTGAAAAAAATCTGAACTCCGCTGACCCTGTCCTGGTGCTGTAGTCGCACAGGTACTCATTGATGACCCTCTGTTGCCTGTGCAGTCGCTGCAGCATGGCCAACGTTCCACCTGGTGGGCATGTCACATATAAGGCGGTTCTTGGGTAGGTTCAACTCCTTTTGCAGCTCAGCCAGCCGAGCACTGGCATTATATGATCGGCGGAAATGCACACAGACTTTCCTGGCCTGCCTCAGGACATCCTGTAAGCCTGGGTACCTGCCCAAGAACCACTGCACCACCAGGTTAAGGACGTGAGCCACACAGGGCAATGGGTCAGTTGTCCCTGTCGCAGGGCAGAGAGGAGGTTGGTGCCATTGTCGCAAACCACCATTCCTGGCTTAAGCTGGCATGGCGTCAACCACCTCTCAGCCTGCCCCTGCAGAGCTGCCAGAACCTCTGCCCCAGTGTGGCTCCTGTCCCCTAGACACACCAGCGCAAGCACGGCATAGCATCTTTTTGCCTGCGTACTTGCGTAGCCCCTTGAACGCCTACGGAGCACCGCTGGTTCTGAGGACAAAGCACAAGAAGAGGCCATGGAGGAAGAAGAGGAGGAGGGGTGGAGGAGAGAGGTGTGTCACAACCAGTAGTAGCATTTTGGAGGCGTGGTGGCGTAACAACCTCCAACACTACTACACCTTGTCCTGCATCCTTCCCAGCTGCCAAAAGAGTGACCCAATGGGCCGTGAAAGATAGGTAACGTCCCTGTCCATGCCTGCTGGACCATGAGTCAGCGGTAATATGCACCTTACCACTGACCGCCCTGTCCAGCGAGGCATGTACATTGCCTTCCACATGCCGGTAGAGAGCCGGAATCGCCTTCCGTGAGAAAAAGTGGCGTTTTGGAACCTGCCACTGAGGAACCGCACATTGCACAAACTCACGGAAGGGGGCGAGTCTACCAACTGAAAAGGCAGCAGTTGAAGTGCTAGCAATTTAGCCAAGCTAGCATTCAACCACTGGGCATGTGGATGGCTGGGAGTGAACTTCTTTCAACAGTCCAGCAGCTGGGGCAGGGAAATTTGCCTGGTACAATCGGACGTCGTGTACTGCTAGCAGAGTGCCTGCAAGTACTTGGCTGTGACACACCGAATTCTACACCTTCATTCCTCTCAGTGCAGGTTTCAGAGAGGACTGAAGGTATAGTGGGGTTGGAGATCCCAGCTCATGAGGAGCAAGGAGAGGTCCGCTTTGTTCTTTGGTGTGGGTCTTTAAGGTACGCTTGCCAATGAGCTGCATGGCATGTCAAAATATGTCTGGTTATGTGGTGACCAAGCCGCTGATGTTTTGGCCACGCGAGATACGCTTGAGACATATGTTGCAAATAGCAGTGGTGCGATCTGCTGCACTCATCTCAAAAAAGACCCACACACTTTTGGAATAATGCGCAGTGGCAGCGCCCTGCACAGGCGGGGGTCTGTGGTGTGATTCAGTCGGTGTGCTTCCCTTAAGCTGGCCCCCAGAGGGCATCCTGCCTCGTTGAAGATGTGCCTCCTCCTCCTCCTCTCTCCTATCAGGCACCCACGTGGAGTCAGTGACCTCATCATCCCCTCCCTCTTCACCACTGGAGCAAACCTGGCAGTATTCTGCAGCTGGTGGAACATGACTGCCAGATTGCTGTCCTTGAGCATCCCCTCTCTCTGCGCTCATGCTACTGCCTTCCTCTAGCTGGGTATCATAATCAGAGCCTTCAAAATGCTGGGCATCCTCCTGGAGCATGTACTCAACACTGTGGTCAAACAGTTCGGGGGACTCCTCAGAAGGACATGGTGGGTCTAGGGAAGGAGTGACTGATGACATTGAGACAAGAGAAGAGGACACATTGGCAGCTGCTTTGCCAGTACCCTGAGCCTGGGTGAGAGAGGATGAGGAGGAAGAGGAGGGTTTGGTCATCCACTCTACCAAGTCTTCGGCATGATGCGGCTCAACACGTCCAGCTGCCAAAAATAAGGACAAGCGTGTCCCATGGCCACGTGCTGATGACGATGCACCACGTTCACGACCAGCACTGTTGCCTCTAGACACAGAGCCTGCTTGCCCTCTTTTATTGGCTCATGACTGTCTGCCTCTCCTTGTTGGCCTTCCAGACATACTAATGGCCTGCAGGGAGATGGGATAACCAGCAATAAGGGGTAACTTCAGGTGTATGCTGTGCAGGAGGCACACTACACCCACTGAAGATTAGGCAGATACCTGTGTTGCACAACTGAACTACACAGCACCAGCAATGAGGGGGTAGATTCAGGTGTATACTGTGCAGGAGGCACGCTACACCCACTGTAACAGCGCTAGGTTAAAAAGCACAGCTGACACTGACACTGTCCCTGCCTATCCTGCTCTCTCCCTGAACACTACACCCACTGTAACAGTGCTATCTTAAGTAGGGATGAGCCGAACACCCCCCCTGTTCGGTTCGCACCAGAACCTGCGAACAGACCTAAAGCTCGTGTGAACTTTAGAACCCTAGTCTATAGGACTCAAACGTTTAAAATCAAAAGTGCTAATTTTAAAGGCTTATATGCAAGTTATTGTCATAAAAAGTGTTTGGGGACCTGGACATGTATCAATGCAAAAAAAAGTTTTACACTCCGTACGGTAAGCTGGAGACCACCCGCTGGCAGAGACCTACCTTACGCTTGCCCACAGAGGCAGACATTTGGGGCCCCACATTGTTACCCACAAACTGTGCTGAATGTCACTCATTGCTGCGTGATGGTGAGGGCACCCTTAACTCCCTATGGCTGGATTAATATCCCCGCAGATGAGAATCCTTGCTGAATAAAGAGACAGGTGACCTCAAGATGGTTCCCTGTACTGGAACTCAGCGGAGGCATGAGAACGCCTCCATAGACCTGCCTTTTCAACAGGTCCTACACCGGCCAGGAACCTAACTACAGATATAAGAGGTGGACCACGTCTCAACAGTCGCTTGGGAGGAGGCATCTGCTTCCCACCCCCACCTTTTGGTCCTGAGTTTAGAATTTTTTTTTTTTCTGGTACACCCTTTTTACAGGTACTTTTTCTTCTGTCCGATGCCCTACCGAGAGATGGTCACCTAGCTAGTCTAACTCTCGGTACTGTCTGAGGGCACTTACCAGGTTTGCTATGGGGTGCACTGCATACACATGAGCACACGGGCCACGATTGACTGATTGTGACGGGGCACCAGTGGTTGGTTCCTTCACGGAGATCTGCGCCTACGTGGTCCCTCGCAGTGACTCCCCGCGCCTCCACATTTCTCTTGGGGAGACGTGGGGAGTAGGAGAGCTCGGACCAGAAGATTTGCGGTCCAGGGACTAGTGGGTGGTCCCCCCCTCACAATACAGTAACTATGCATTAGGGATAGAGTGGGAGTGGAAAATGTCTCAGTTTAATGTTGTATTCTACCTTTGGTAAAGTGTGATATTGGGCCTATCCAGTTATTTGTTCCTGGTTTTAACCTGTTACTTGAAGGTGAAAATGCCTCTCGGCGGGCTTTCTCTCACTGATGCCCCGCTGGAGAAGTGGGGTACTGGGAGATGAGGTCCCGGGGTCGACGAGGAGGGGTATACCTCTCGTTGTCGACCCTTCTGTTAACTGTGCCGCGGGAGGTCCTTGGTTGTGGCAGCAACTTGGATGCTGGGGGGACCGGTTCCTGGGGGCATCACCGTCGAGGATGCGACCGGGTGCCTGGACCCCCACCTACCCAAAGCATTGCTCCCTGGTGTATTGATGCACGAGAAGGTATGTCAGCCATATCTATCCCTACATTGCCTTAGTTGCCTGGTTAGAGGGCCATATCCTGATATAACTTGATTTATATGTTTAGATTGTATATGATTTATAACAAAGAATCTGTTAGAACTATGTACAGCATCTCTCTCCCTTATGTTATGTTAGACAGTAAAGGGGTGGAGGGCTGGGGTGACTCCCCATCTTGGACTAGGGGGAGTAGCAGTGGGCTCCCCCCACGCAATTGAGCACAGGTTTCACGCGTTTTTGTAGGCATTTGAGCCTGGATTCCTGGATGGCCGGAAATGGATATTTCCTAGGTCTCGGTGTTAGGTTACACTCCCACCACAAGGAGGCAGGTATCCACCTTGAACTCAGCCGGCAGGCCCCTACCCTGTTCCTGTATTTCACTAGGAACCCCTGTAGGTAGATCAGCTGGTCTGCTACTACCTCCGGTAAATACCTTGTGACCCCCATTAAGGGGTGACATTTCTGTTATCTGCCCCTATTCAGTAGAGGCTCGCTTGCATCTTTCCCCTCTCGCTCTTCTCCCTCTCCCCTCTTTCTTTTCTATCGGTGTATCTTACCGCTCCCTCGCCCCTTCTTCCTACATCTCGTGCCCCCTTCCCTCTTAAACTCCTCCCACCCTCTCCCTCCCCCCCGAACCCAAGACTTGTGCTTGGTACCCCCGGACAGATTGGGGGAGGCACAGACAAACAAAGATATCTCGGTAACCATGTCCTCAGTAAAGCAAACGACCACTCCCCTGACCCTTAAGGTATATTCCCTAAATGCGAAGGGTCTTAACACCCTGGAGAAACGGAGCAGTGTCTTAGACGAGGCACATCGCCTTAGGGCCCAGGTATTGTTTCTGCAAGTAACACATTTCAAATCAAGCTCCGTCCCCCGCTTAACCAACAGCAGATACCCAGTGGTTCACCATGCGACCTGCCCTGACTCCAAAACCAAAGAAGTCTCTGTAGTAATGGCCAAATCATTCCCATTCCAGCTCACAGACCAAGTCCTTGATCCAGAGGGCAGGTTTATATTTCTGAAAGGGACTTGGAAAGACAGGCCGATCACGTTTGCAAACATCTACTGCCCAAACGCCAGACAGGTGTCCTTTCTAAAAGAGATTCTAGTCCAATTAACTCTGTTCAAGACGGGCCTTTTGATCCTAGGGGGGGACTTCAACATGACGCTTAACCCGCTCCTAGATACATCCTCAGGTACATCATCCATACCCTATGCAGCCTTGCGTCAAGCTAAGATTGCGCTATCATCCCTTGCACTACACGACTCCTGGAGAACGCTTCCCCCCCCCCCCCCCCCCCCCCCAGGAGAAGGACTTTACATTTTTCTCACCCCCGCACAACAGGTACTCTAGACTTGACTACTTGTTCATACCCCAGACAGACCAGACCTATCTACAAGACGCTACGATAGAGAACATGTACATTTCAGACCATCACCCCGTGACCCTGACCTTACAGTTCCCGCAGCGGGAAACAAGGACCAGGACCTGGAGACTGGACGCCTCCATTCTTACGGACCTAGGAGATTTGGCGAGCATTACAGAATCCATGACAGAATACTTCCAACAGAATGACACCCCGGATGTGTCCCCTATGACCCAGTGGGAAGCACATAAATGTGTCATCAGGGGTAAGCTTTTAGCGATTGCGGCAAGGAGAAAAAAGGCGCACCAGGCCCTGTTAAAGGATTTGACCGACAAAATAACCCTTCTAGAAGCCCAACACAAACGCTCTCTGGCAATCGGCGTAGCCCGGGAACTTGCAGATACAAGGGCGACGCTTTTAGAGGAACTTTTTAAACGGGCACAGAAGAGACAGGTCTTATCCCAGAAACTTTTTTATGAACAGGGTAATAAACCCGGTAGATTCACTCAAAGACGTACCCTAGCCAATACAGTTCACTATGTTGTTGACGCCCAAGGTGTAGCTCACTCTAAAAATGAGGATATTGCTAAGCAATTCAGCACATTTTATAGCAACCTTTACAATATAGAGCTCAATGAAGGTAGGCCCATTTCGACAGAGACCAGACGGGAGCTCATGAGAGACTTTCTGCGTAAGTATAGCCCCCGACCATTGTCCACCACTGACTGGCAAGCTCTAGAGGAACCCCTTTCCATGGAGGGGTGGGGGAGGGCATTGAAAGCCATGAAACCGGGCAAAAGTCCGGGTCCTGACGGCTTTTCCGTCCAATACTATAAATGCTTTGCGGAAATGTTGGCACCCCGATTCTTGAAGGCCTTCAACACGTTGGCGCACACACCAGCTAAGTCTAATAGCCTACTCGAGGCTTACATCACAGTAATCCCCAAAGACAATAAAGACCCGACTGACGTAGCAAACTACCGACCCATATCTCTCCTAAATGTCGACGTCAAATTATTCGCTAAAATCCTGGCCACTCGATTATCTTTCTACGTTCCGGCATGGGTGGGATTGGACCAGGTAGGCTTTGTCCCTGGACGTGAGGCCAGGGACAACACCATAAAGGCCCTCAATCTGCACCACTGGCTCACGTCCACGGGAAGGGAGGGGTGTTTTCTTGCTATGGATGCGGAGAAGGCGTTCGACAGGGTGGTCTGGGACTATATGGAAGCGGTCCTGGAAACCCTGGGCCTGGGAAGCAGAATGCGAGCGCTTATTAAAGCACTGTACACCGGACCCGGAGCCAGAGTCCGGGTCAACGGCCACCTGTCGGACGCCTTCCCCATCCATAATGGGACCAGACAGGGATGCCCCCTGTCCCCCTTACTGTACATCCTCACGCTGGAACCCCTCCTCCGGTGTATTAGGGCACACCCAGACATAAAGGGAATAGAGGTGCACCAGAGTCCAAAATTGCCGCATTTGCGGATGACACTTTGCTTTTTCTCTCGTCCCCTCTGACGTCACTGCCCAACTTAATGCCAGTGCTAGATCATTTTAGGATTATTTCAAACCTGAAAATAAATTTCTCAAAGTCATACGCTTTAAACATATCCTTACCCCCCACAACAGTCAAAAGCTGTTGCAGGACAACTTCCCATTTACTTGGAAATCAGATGCGATAACCTATCTGGGAATCCAACTTCCGAGCAAACTCAAAGACCTCTATGATAGCAATTTCCTCAAAGAACTGAAGCTCATTCAACAAGATTTGCTCAAGTGGGATGCTCCTACTATCTCCTGGTTCGGTCGGGCCTCTATCTTAAAAATGACGGTACTACCCCGTCTACTGTATAAGCTACAGACAATCCCGATACGCCTCCCGCCCTCCTTCTTTACTACATATAAACGCATGTGCAGACACTTTATTTGGGGGGCTAAGGTGGCACGCATAGGTTGGGCAAAATTGGTACTTCCGAAATCAGGGGGAGGGATTGGGCTCCCAGACCTGCAGAGGTACTACTGGGCGGTACATCTAAGCCGGGTAGTTGACTGGAAACTACATGTCAAGTGCAAAGGATGGGTGCTTTTGGAAAAGCTGATTGCGGGAACTGAATTGCAGTACTCCCCATGGCTACCGAAACCGCACGTGACGCAGGAGGCTCAATCCTACCCGCTGATTGGAGCTACTCTATGTGAATTTGACAGGGCCTGCAAAGTACACTCACTCTCCTCACAACTCTGCCCAATTACCCCAGTGAAAGGCAACCCAGCCTTTCCTCCGGGATTGGAGAGTAGATTCCTCCAAGCTGAATGGCCACACACAGAGATGTTGGCCAAACATTTCTTCTCCAGGGGAAGATTCCTCAGGCAGGGGGAACTGGCGGCGTTCTCAAATACGAAAACATTCCCATTCTGGGCTTATTTGCAGCTAAAACATTTTTTAGACAATCCCTCCAACAGAGAGAACTTTGCCAGAACCCCCACAATGCTGGAATCCTTGTGCTCTAGTTCCGCTCCCCAGAACCACTTGATCTCGGGGCTATATGCCACAATGTTTGGGGTGCCATATGCCTCTCTAGAGTCAGATCATGCTTACTGGGAATCGGAATTGGGCATAGAGATTGATAACAAGACATGGGACCGAGTCCACCTTTATATCCACAAATGCTCAATGAACACCCACACACAGGAAAATGGGTTCAAAATTAAATCAAGGTGGTACAGGACACCGGAAATTATCCATAAATACATGCGGACTGTCTCCGACCGGTGCTGGAGGTGTGAGCGTGACCTAGGCTCGCTCCTCCACATCTGGTGGTCCTGCCCGCTAATTCTCCCGTATTGGCGTAAAATACATGAAACTGTATTGGAAATTTCCTCTCTACCGTTTTCTCCCCAGCCCAATATCTCCTACACCAGGGGTGCCCAACCCGTGGCCCGCGGGCCACATGTGGCCCGCGGCGCCATCCGAGGTGGCCCCGCCACGTCTTGCCCTGAGATGGCGGGTCGGGAAGCCCTGATCGCGGGCTCCCGACCCGCCATCTCCGAGCATCAGCTAGAACGGAGCCGCCGCTAAAGGAAGCAGAGCCGATGCTTCCTGTATAGCGCCGGCTCCTTCACAGGCGATATCAAATGCACTCCGCCTGTGACAGGAATGTGTACTGCAGCTGCATGGTTCCTGAGATCTCACAGCAGCCAGCAGTGCCAGTACCAGTACCCATCAGAAGTACCAGTACCCACTACCAGTACCAGCCAGCAGCACCAGTACCCACCAGCAGTACCAGTCACCAGTACCCACCAGCAGTACCAGCCAGAAGTACCTGCCAGCAGTACCAGTACCCGCCAGCAGTACCCACCACCAGTACCAGCCAGCAGTACCAGTGCCCACCACCAGTACCCGCCAGCAGTACCAGTACCCGCCAGCAGTATCAGTACCCGCCAGCAGTATCAGTACCCGCCAGCAGTATCAGTACCCGCCAGCAGTATCAGTACCCACCAGCAGTACTAGCCAGCAGTACCGGTACCCACCACCAGTACCAGCCAGCAGTACCAGTGCCCACCACCAGTACTAGCCACCAGTACCCGCCAGCAGTACCAGTACCCGCCAGCAGTATCAGTACCAGCCACCAGTACCCACCAGCAGTACCAGTACCAGCCAGCAGTACCAGTCACCAGTACCCGCCACCAGTACCCATCAGCAGTACTAGCCACCAGTATCAGTACCCGCCAGCAGTACCAGTACCAGCCAGCAGTACCAGTCACCAGTACCAGTACCCATCAGCTGTACTAGCCACCAGTACCAGTCACCAGTATCAGTACCCACCAGCAGTACCAGTACCCACCAGCAGTACCAGTACCCACCAGCAGTACCCGCCACCAGTACCCACCAGCAGTACCAGCCACCAGTACCAGTACCCACCAGCAGTACCAGCCACCAGTACCAGTACCCACCAGCAGTACCAGCCAACAGTACCCACCAGCAATACCAGTACCAGCCAGCAGTATCAGTACAAGTACCAGCCAGCAGTACCAGTACCCACCAGCAGTACCAACCACCAGTACTAGCCACCAGTTCCAGTACCAGCCAGCAGTACCAGTACCCACCAGCAGCACCAACCACCAGTTCCAGTCACCAGTAACCACCAGCAGTACCCACCAGCAGCACCAGTACCCACCAGCAGCACAAGTACCCACCAGCAGTACCAGTACCCACCAGCAGTACCAGTACCCACCAGCAGTACAAGTAGCAGAAAGCAGTTTCATCCAGCAGTACCAGTACCAGCCAGCAGTACCAGTACCCACGAGCAGTACCAACCACCAGTTCCAGTCACCAGTACCAGTCAGCAGTACCAGTCAGCAGTACCAGTACCAGTCAGCAGTACCAGTACCAGCCAGCAGTACCAGTACCCACCAGCAGCACCAGTACCCACCAGCAGCACCAGTACCCACCAGCAGCACCAGTACCCACCAGCAGCACCAGTACCCATCAGCACCCGCCAGCAGTACCAGTAGCTGCAAGCAGTTTCAGCCACCAGTACCCGCCACCAGTACCAGTACCCGTCAGCAGTACCAGTCAGCAGTACCAGCAGGCAGTACCCAACAGCAGTACCAGCCAGCAGTACCAGCCCTGAAGGACAGCCAGCAGCAGCCACCAGTTATAACCACCTGGGGAACAGCAGCAACCAGCTGCAGGAATCCTGAGGAAGAAGTGAAGATTGAGGTCAGTTGAGGAGCAGGTAAACCGCTGTGCATCAGTGTGAAAGCAGCCTAGTCCCCTTTCACATGATCGGTCCGATTGGGTCCGCCTGAAAAACAGACAGGCAGAACCGATCAGACCCTCCATTCACCTCTATAGAGCGGCAGATGTAAACAGACGCCTATCTGCAATCCGATCTGCTTAAAAAACAGAAGGGGATCTGTCCCCTTCTGTCTGGGCAGATAGGAGGGCCCTTAGGGTAGAGCGGGCTGCATCTGTGTCTGCTCTACATATGCAGAATGGACACAGACCTGCCATCCGCCCGCTACGCTCATTGTGGCCCGCGACCGGTTACCAAGTCGCTAAAGTGGCCCTCGCTCCTCAAAAGGTTGGGCACCCCTGCCCTACACGTCTCCAAAATCCCGCGTAGGAAATATCAAAAGTCAATCGCGCTGCATATGATCAATGCGGCTAGATTATGTATCCCAGTGCACTGGAGGTCTAAATCTCCCCCGTCCTTAAAAGAATGGGTAGCCAGGATGAACCAGATAGCAACAATGGAGGAGCTGATTAGCACAGCCCATGATAGGATTGATACGTATTCTGCAATCTGGACACCCTGGCTTGATTATCGCCAGACACAAGGCTGTCAAGACCTGATTCACAGTAACCCCCCATAGGGCAAGATTGAATGAAAATTACTTGGAACACCCTGAGGAGGGTAGTTGGTGGTGACCCCACCCCCTCCTCTGTCGATACTGAAACGGTGCCTCCCCCGATCCTTCCCTTCTCTCCCTCCCCCTCTCTTCCCCTTTTTCCATTCTTACCTCTCCCCCCCCCCCTCTACCCCTGTCCTCCCTTACCATTCTTCTCTATTCTATATCTAATCTCCTTCCGTACCTTCGGTATTATCCATGAACACTAAACGCTCCAGTATAGAGTGTCGACAGGGGCGGACAACTCATGGGGCCCCCGGGCAATACTAGACTATGGGGCCCCCAGGCAATCAGAGATTATGGGGCCACACAGTATACACACACACAGTATACAATCACACAGTACACACAGACATGTTTCTATTAGCTGAGAAGATACCGGAGAGGTGGGGCAGCTATAATCTCTGCATTTTTAGACGAAAAGGATGTCGGTAAGGGACATTTCAGAAACAGATGTAAAAAAAAAAAACACAGATTTTTACATACTGTCCCTGGTTTTACTGAGGCTGGCAACCCTGATGGGGCCCCCTACTGGCCCGGGGCCCTCAGGAAGTGCCCGAGTGGTGGAATGGTCAGTCCGCCCCTGAGTGTCGACCATAATCCTAGTCGCTTCCCTGTTTTTAAAGTTCTGGACGCCACAAGTGGGAGCGACACAGGTCATTAAGCAGGTATGTCCCTCGCATTCATCATCTGTAATTAGGCCCAGATGCCACCTTCACGGTGGCCACTACGAAGGCGCGCCTCCCTGGCGCCCTGTACCTCTGAACCATATCGTCCCCCTGATACAGGGAGGTGCAACTAGAAGCGGATTTGTCCCCGCCAAGCTACACTGCTAGGAGGGGCCGAATAGCAGATTCACTCAGGGACTGTGGGTGCATAACCATGTGATATAATGTTTTTGTACTGTCAGCTTATGTTGGTCGATGTTACTATGACCCTATCGTTTATTTCGCGACACGACAAGTGATACATGTATGCATATTTCGCATACTGCTGTGCTGTTTTTGTTATTTTGTTATGTTGAAAAATCCTTAATAAAAATCTTTATGGGAAAAAAAAAAAGTTTTAAAAACAGCCGTTTTTTCAGGAGCAGTGATTTTAATAATGCTTAAAGTGAAACAATAAAAGTGTAATATTTTTTTAAATTTCGTACCTGGGGGGTGTATATAGTATGCCTGTAAAAGGGCGCATGTTTCTCGTGCTTAGAACTGTTCCTGCACAAAGTGTCATTTTTGCAGGAAGAAAAGCTATTTAAAATCACTCGCGGCTAATGAATTGTCGGCTCCCGTAATACAGAGAACAGTCATTCATTGAAACTCATTGATAAAAAAAAAAAAGCGTGGGGGTTCCCCCAAATTCAATTACCAGGCCCTTCAGGTCTGCTATGGATATTAAGGGGAACCCCGCGTCAAATTAAAAAAAAAGAATTACATGGGGTTCCCCCTAAATATCCATACCAGACCCTTCCTTTCTTCCTTCTTCATCCTTCGGTTTCTCCATCTTCTTCTTTTTTCTGGTCTTCTTCCATCTTCTTCTTTCTTCTGGTCTTCTTCCATCTTCTTCTTTCTTCTGGTCTTCTTCCATCTTCTTCTTTCTTCTGGTCTTCTTCCATCTTCTTCTTCTTCCATCTTCTTCTTCTTCCATCTTCTTCTTCCATCTTCTTCTTCCATCTTCTTCTTGCTCTGGTCTTCTCGTCCGGCATCTTCTTCCACTGCGTCGGCGTCTGTTCTTCTTTGTCGAGCCGCTCCGCGCAATGGGAGGCTCCCGCTGTGTGAGGCTTTGCTTCTTCTGACAGGTCTTTTATAACAGAGGGCGGGCCACCTGGTGACCCCCCCCCTCTGACACACGGCGACTTGACGGGGACTTCCCTATGGCTTTCCCCATGACGTCAGAGGGGGGCGGGGCCATCCCCCGTCCCCCTCTGACGTCATGGGGAAAGCCATAGGGAAGTCCCCATCAAGTCCCTGTGTGTCTGAGGGGGGCAGGGTCACCAGGTGGCCCCGCCCTCCGTTATAAAAGACCTGTCAGAAGACCTGAAGCCTCACACAGCGGGAGACTCCCATTGCGTGGAGTGGCCCGACACAGAAGAAGAGATGCAGTGGAAGAAGATGCAGAAAGGAAGAAGGAAGAAGACCAGAAGAAAGAAGATGAAAGAAGACTTTAATAAAGGAATTGTCAAAGACCGTCTCCTGTCATTTTTAAATTTTTTGTCACCTTTTTGGTGAAATGGTAGGGATACTTTTGTACCCCCTTACCATTTCACACAGGGGGGAGACCGGGATCTGGGGGTCCCCTTGTTAAAGGGGGCTTCCAGATTACGATAAGCCCCCCCCTGTAGACCCCCACAACCAACGGCCAGGGTTGTGGGGACGAGGCCCTTGTCCCCATCAACATGGGGACATGGTGCTTTGAGGGGTCACAGACCCCCCAAAGCATCCTCCCAATGTTGAGGGCATGTGGCCTGGTACGGTTCAGGAGGGGGGTGCTCTCGTCCCCCCCTCTTTTGATGCGGCCTGCCAGGTTGCGTGCTCAGATAAAGGGTCTGGTATGGATTTTGAGGGGACCCCACGCCATTTTTTTTTCTTTTCCTGCGGCCTGCCAGGTTGCGTGCTCGGATAAAGGGTCTGGTATGGATATTTAGGGGGAACCCCACGTCATTTTTTTTTTTAAATTTGACACGGGGTTCCCCTTAATATCCATAGCAGACATGAAGGGCCTGGTAATTGAATTTGGGGGAACCCCCACGCTTTTTCTTTTTTTTAATCAATGACTTTCAATGAATGACTGTTCTCTGTATTATGGGAGCCGACAATTCATTATAGCCACAAGTGATTTTAAATAGCTTTTTTTCCTGCAAAAATGACACTTTGTGCGGGGACAGTTCTAAGCACAGGAAACATGCGCCCTTTTACAGGCATACTATACACACCCCCCAGCTACGAAATTTAAAGGAATATTACACTTTTATTGTTTCACTTTAAGCATTATTAAAATCACTGCTCCTGATAAAACGTCCGTTTTTAAAAATAAAAATTTGCATTGATACATGTCCCCTGGGGCAGGACACAGGTCCAAAAACATCGAACACCGAGCTCATCCCTAGTGTGCATGCGCTGGTGACATCACAACTGCTACTATAATAAATATCTCCTAAATGGTGCACTTTTAGAAGATATTTACTGTACCTACAGGTAAGCCTTCTTATAAGCTTACCTGTAGGTACAAGTAAACAATGGGGCTTTATTACCACTTGAAGGGCAAATATTCAATCGGACACTGTCAACAATAAAAACTGTCAGGGTTTTTAGCCTTCCCCTACTGTAATGGACAAAAAGTGTTTTTATTACCATATGCGTTCCTGCTGAAAATATCCCCTCACTTCCTGTTTTACAATAATTTTAACAAGGGCAAGTCAAAGGGAATCTTCCCAATGGAGTCTGTAACAAAAAGTAAAATCCTAACAGAAGTTCTAACCCTTCCCCACTCTACCCAAAACTATAAAAGAAAAAACATGGCTTGAGATACACTTTAAGATAACAAAACAAAAATAAATACATATGCATATAGAATAACTTAATTACAGTATTTCTCAAGTCCTTTACCATGACCACTTTTACTTCATTGTATTACTTTTCTATGAAATTCAGACATCACTTCTACATAAATAAACTTTCTTCTTGTGACATTTTAGCCTCAATTAAGGTGGTCTTCCAGATAATCCCCAAAAAAGCTGTGGCTGGCTGTTACAGAATATTTTATTATGACAAATAAGACATTATATTTAGACTGATATTCAGGGAACTGGCATTCCCTTTCTTTGATCATTTGCAAGCTATAAAAACTTGACAGGGGTTCTAATCTTCCCTACTCTTATCATAAACTAAAAAAAAAGTTGGCTAAATCACACTTTAATAATCCCATGAAGAGTGCATAATTCACTTACGCATGAAATAAACTTTGCTCAAACTCAGTGCATAGCGTCTTGTCATGTCTCCACCAGCTCTTCATATCAGTAAGGGATTCACAGTTAAAATTCTGTGGTTTGACACAGTAAAAATATTCTTCATCTCTCTGGTCTTTATATTCACAAAGCTCTTCTAGTTTGTTGAGTTCAAATCCACATTTTGCCTCTTGTACTTCTTGATGTCTTGTAAATTTGCCCAAATGGTCTACATATCCATGCCATTGGTTTCGAAACCTCCAAAGCGCTGACGATGCTTCACTTGGGTGTATGATAAATATAGAAATAGTTATGTTACCTTCCCAAAATAATGTAAAATGGACATGATAAGTACCATTTTGAAAATCCTCAATTTTACCAGAAGATCCTGCTCCGAGCTCCGGTGTAGACATTCTTGCCCTCAGATAGTCTCCTCCATATGTCTTCTTGTTTCCATTGTAGTCAAACATTTCAACTTGTACTATTAAATGGTCTCCAACACAGTAGCTGCTCTTTGGATTTCTTAGGAAGACTTTGCTGTTTTTAGCACTGGTTGTTTTCTCTTTTATATTAACAGTAGTTTTAGGGAATGTCTGATTTATTTGATTGAAAATGCGGTTTATTTCCAGTTGAAGTTTTGAAGGTTTTAAGTTTTGAAGGTTTGAAGGTTGTGCCACTGTGGTGTTTGATAATGTTGCAGAGACATTTTGCTCCCACCACTTTTGAACAAAATAGAAGAAAAATATTACAACCACAATTCAACAGTATATATGTGTTAAATATATAGCGTGTACTTTAATTGTTAACCTTTAAATAGGAGAATGGGCAGCACCAGGTTAGCTAACAGCAATCAAACGATTATTGCCATTGAGGGCTAAGCATCATTTATTTCAGTTCAGCCTTACATAAAATAAGCTGGCAACAGAATGAGGAGGAAGGTGGTTAATCCTGCATTTGCCAGGGTTAGCAGCAAAGCATATAAACAGTGAAAGGAGCTTTCCCTGCCTATATGCAGGTTCTGCCCATGTAAAGTGTTCACTGCACAAGTAGAGAGTGGTGTGTGTGTGAGCTGTCTGCCACGTTAACAACAGATGGTTTAGATCCAGTAAGCCAGATCCATTCTGGTGGAGCTCTGCAACAGTTTTCTATATTGAAAATGCCTGTAATTCCTTTGTTAATTAGGCACAGGACCCATGCCAGTTTTTATTTCACTCTAAAACTAGTGCGGGTGGTGCAGAAAGACCTGAAACAGGTCTGTTTTATTGATGTGGCATATGCCACGTGCACCCCTTTGTGTGCCATTATAATATGAATACCCCCATGTTTCAAAATTTTTGGCAGATCTTAGACAGTGTAACCTTGCATTTAACCTATTGCCTGCCAAAACCTATTCTAAACATCATTCTAAAAATTGAGGTTGTACCCCTTCTAGGTTAGTCAATTAAAATTAGAATATGATATGGCAGTCAAAGGGGTTGCGACAAGTTCTACTGCAGTAACAATTATGAGTTTATTTTAATTCTTATACTGGCCTCTCCACTAAATGTAGAAGTTATTCGAGCAGCTACTAGGCTAGTGAATGCCCTCTATATATCACTGTCCTGCCATGGGTTCAACTTCAGGTCCTGTGCCTTGAAAGGCTTGCTCCAACCTCTTTTCATGTGATATTTTTTTAAGATGGCATGTAGGAAAATTTGGAAAAAATGGAAGCAAAAGCTAAGAACCTGGAGAAAACCCATGCATACACAGGGAGAACCCAAGCAAACACAAATAGTATCTGTATTTCCTTCCAAAAAAATTAAATCAGACAATTTTTTTTAAGACCAATTAAACTACTTCCAGCACAACAAAAGTACATATACTGTGTGTGCGTGTGCGCGCGTGTGTGCGTGTGCATATATTTATATAAGTAAATGCCCAGGTGCTCACCCACAAAGATATTCATATAAATTCCAAAACTGGTTTAGTGGCACTCACAGGTCTTGCATTGCAGAGGAGGAAGATCCTAAAACAGCAGAGTTTTTCTATTGTCAACGTTTCGGTGAAGCTCAATCCATCAGTCCACACCAGTGGTGGCTGGTGCTCAAAATTTTTGGGCGGGCGCTAACAAACTGAAAAATTCTGGAAAAAAAACCATCAATTGCAGCCACTGTATCAAACGCAGCCATTGTGCCCATCAAACGCAGCCACTGTATCAAACGCAGCCATTGTGCCCATCAAACGCAGCCACTGTACCAAACGCAGCCATTGTGCCCATCAAACGCAGCCACTGTGCTCCAAGTGCTGCCACTGTGCCCCCAACATCATCTGCCCGGCACTTACCTCGTCTCGGGTGGGCAGCGGGTGGCGGCGGCAGGTGGCGAGCGGTGTCCAGTGTATGGTGTCCTCCATCTTTCCCCAAGCACAATGTCTTCTCCCGCCCGCTCCTCCTCTCGTCCTGTGTTGTGATTGGATGCCTGATAGGCGTCCAATCACAGCGCCTGTCACTTCAGCCAATCAGGTGACAGGTAACACAGATCCGGTGCACCTGATTGGCTGAGATGCGGTTCAATGTTAGGAATGCAAATTCCTTCGCTTTTCTAACCTACAGCTGAGTGAGAAGCGAACGCACAGCGCTGCGCCCGCTTCTCACATTTGTGGGCGCTTATTAGAGCTTATAGCTCTAATCAGGTGATTCCAAAAAACATTCCCACCGCTGTAATTCAGGTGCCCGGTGCCCGAAAAGGGGCCAGACACCTGAATAGGGGGTGTCAGCAGTGACCATAGATGCATGAATCTATCTATGGTAATTAAAGAGTGACAGGAGAGGGGGGGGGGTGGCGCTCCTGCGCCCTTTATGGACACACCGCCACTGGTCCACACCTTGAGAAAAATGGACTGAGCTTCATTGAAACATTGACAATACAAACACTGCTGTTTTTGATCTTCCTCCTCTGCAAGACTCATGAGTGCCTCTAAACCAGTTTTGGAGAGGAGATAGAAAGATAGAGAGATAGAGAGATAGAGAGACACTACATTAACAAAAGTATTGGGATGCCTGCCTTTACATGCACATGAATTTTAATGGATTCCCAGCCTTAGTCCATAGGATTCAATATTAAGTTGGCCCAACCTTTGCAGCTATAACAGCTTCAATTCTTCTGGGAAGGCTGTCCACAAGGTTTAGGAGTGTGTTTGATCATTCTTTCAGAAGCGCATTTGTGAGGTCAGGCACTGATGTGGACTAGAAGACCTGGCTCGCAGTCTCATCTCTAATTCATCCCAAAGGTGTTCTAGCGGGCTGAGGTCAGGACTCTGTGCAGGCCAGTCAAGTTCCTCCAAACTCACTCATTCATGTCTTTATGGACCTTGCTTTGTGCACTGGGGCGCAGTCATGTTGGAACAGGAAGGGGCCATCCCCAACTGTTCCCATAAAGCTGGGAGCATGAAATTGTCCAAAATGTCTTGGTATGCTGATGCCTTAAGAGCTCCCTTGACTGGAACTAAGGGGCCAAGCCCAACCCCTGAAAAACAACTCCACACCATAATCCCCCCTCCACCAAATGATTTGGACCAGTGCACAAAGCAAGGTCCATAAAGACATAGATGAGCAAGTTTGGGGTTGAGGGACTTATCTGGCCTGAACAGAGTCCTGACCACAATCTGATAGAACACCTTTGGGATGAATTAGAGTGGAGACTGTGAGCCAGGCCTTCTTGTCCAACATCAGTGCCTGACCTCACAAATGCGCTTCTGGACGAATGGTCAAACCTTCCCATAGACACACTCCTAAACCTTGTGGACAGCCTTCCCAGAAGAGATGAAGCTGTTATAGCTGAAAAGGGTGGGCCAACTTAATATTGAACCCTACGAACTAACACTGAGATTCCATAAGGCTGGGTTCACACCAGTGCGAATTGGATGCGGTTTTCTGCTGCATCCAATTCGCATGTCAGGAGATTGTGACCGGCTCTCTATGGAGCTGGTTCACACATCTCCGGAGAGTCCTGTGCATTTTCTGGTCCATTTCAACCAAAAAAAAACAGATCTAAAATGGTGAATGGAGACGAATCAGACCCCCTGCTGTGAGCCGCTCCGTTCAACTGTGGGTATAGAATTTGGTATATTGGATTGTAAGATATTTATTTTTATTTATTTATTTATTTTATGGTTGAACTGGATGTACTTGTGTCTTTTTTCAGCCTAGCTAACTATGTAACTATGTTCCCAGTGTGAACCCAGCCTTAAATGCCATGTGTGTGTAAAGGCAGGCACCCCAATACTTTTGGTTATATATATATATATATATATATATATATATATATATATATATATATATTAATATATTGCACACAGTACACACACAATATACACTCATATATACACATACAGGATATTGCTGCCTAATCTATGTTTATTTGATCCCACATGCATGTAAACAGTACTACGTGGATATGTAAAAGTATATAACTCAAAAGAAATCAATCGCCATAAAATGACAGGTATACTTTTTGTTTCCAGGAAAAGAATGCACATATTTTAACAACTGAGCACACAGTGTCTTCACTAAGGATGAGCCCGGTGTTCGATTCGAACCCATGTTCGAATCGAGCACCGGGTGTTCGCTCGCTCGGCGAGCCCAGAACTATTGGGGCCGCTCGCATCAAATTTGTGTGATGCGAGCGGCCCCGCAATGCATTGCGGCCCGCGCAGTGCAATGCTGGCTGATGATTGGCCAAGCATGCACTGTGACCCCGCATGCTTGGCCAATCACAGCGCCGGCAGCGAGGAGAGCCATAATTGGCTACAGGCAGGATGCCTGTAGCCAATTATAGCTCAGGGGCTTTAGTACACGCCCCACGGTATAAGAGGCCGCCGCGCCGGCGGCCTCGCATATTATGTTTCAGTCAGTGTCAGCATGTCAGTGTGCTGCTGACTGCTGACAACAATATGTGCTCTATTTCTGGGGATATGTGTGTGCATGCTGTTAGAACAGCATTGCAGTATCACATCTGGGGGGTGTCTATAGGTGGCCTGTGAAGGGGGCAGTTTTCCTGTGCTTAGAACTTTCCCTGCAAAAAAGTGTCATTTTTGCAGGAAAAAAGCTATTTAAAAGCACTCGCGGCTAATGAATTGATGGCTCCTGTAACACAGAGAACTGTCATTCATTAACCACTTTCAGACCGGACCAATTTGCAGGTAAAGGACCAGGCCCCTTTTTGCGATTCGGCACTGCGACAATTTTGAAAAAAATGCATTATTTTTTATTTTTTGCTATAATAAATATCCCCCAAAAATATATAAAAAAACATTTTTTTTTCCTCAGTTTAGGCCGATACGTATTCTTCTACATATTTTTGGTAAAAAAAATCGCAATAAGCGATTATTTATCGGTTTGCGCAGAAGTTATAGCGTTTAAAAATAGGGGATAATTTTATAGCAAATTTATTAATAATTTTTATTTTTTATTATAATAAAGATCCCCCAAAAATATATAAAACACAACGGACATTTTTGACACAGTTTGGGACCATTGTCATTTTTACAGCAATTAATTCATTTAAATGCATTGATTTCTGTATAAATGAAAATGGCAGTTTAGGAGTTAACCACAAGGTGGCAGTGTAGGGGTTAAGTAGGCCTAGGGGTGTGTTTTTTACTGTGGGGGGGGGCGTGGCTGTCAGCTAGTGAATGCTGATCTCTGCTCCAATCACAGGGAGCAGAGATCGGCGTCACTAGTTGCTAGGCAGAACGGGGAGATGCTGTTTATCTCGGCATCTCCCCGTTTAGCCGCTCCGTGAGACGATCGCGGGAGTCCCCGCGGCGATCGAGTCCGCGGGGACCGCGGCCGGACTCACGGGGTCCCGACCGGCGCGGGAGCGCGCCGCTCCCGGCGCGCTCCCGATGGCACGGACAGGCTAAAGGAGGGACGTATATATACGCCCTCCTGCCTGTACGTGCCATTCTGTCGACGTATATCGTCGTGCGCCGGTCGGCAAGTGGTTAATAAAAAACAAAAAAAAAGCGTAGGGGTCCCCCCAAATTCAATAACCAGGCCCTTCAGGTCTGGGATGGATATTAAGGGGAACCCCAGCCAAAAAAAAAAAAAAATGGCGTAGGGTCCCCCCTCAAAATCCATACCAGACCCTTGAGGTCTGGTATGGATTTTAAGGGGAACCCTAGCCAAAAAAAATGGCGTGGGGTCCCCCTCAAAATCCATACCAGACCCTTATCCGAGCACGCAACCTGGCCGGCCGCAGGAAAAGAGGGGGGGACGAGAGCGCCCCCCCCTCTCGCCTGAACCGTACCAGGCCACATGCCGTCAACATTGGGAGGATGCTTTGGGGGTCTAAGACCCCTAAAGCACCTTGTCCCCATGTTGATGAGGACAAGGGCCTCTTCCCCACAACCGTGCCCGGTGGTTGTGGGGGTCTGCGGGCGGGGGGCTTATCGGAATCTGGAAGCCCCCTTTAACAAGGGGACCCCCAGATCCCGGCCCCCCCCCTGTGTGAAATGGTAAGGGGGTACAAAAGTACCCCTACCATTTCACCAAAAAAGTGGCAAAAATGGTAAAAATGACAGGAGACAGTCTTTGACAATTCCTTTATTAAAATCTTCTTTCTTCTTTCTTCATCCTTCGGTTTCTTCATCTTCTCCTTCCTTCATCTTCTTCCATCTTCTTCTTCCATTTTCTTCTTCCGCCGATCCGCTTCTTCTTGCGCTGGTCTTCTCGTCCTTCTCGTCCGGCATCTTCTTCCGTCGGCGTCGGTGTCTTCTTGGGCCGCTCCGCGCAATGGGAAGCTCCCGCTGTGTGAGGCTCCGCTCCGTCTGACAGGTCTTTTATAATGGAGGGCACCTGGTGACCCCGCCCCCTCTGACGCACAGGGACGTCATGGGGAATTCCATGATGGCTTTCCCCATGACGTCAGAGGGGGGCGGGGTCACCAGGTGCCCTCCGTTTTAAAAGACCTGTCAGATGGAGCGGAGCCTCACACAGCGGGAGCCTCCCATTGCGCGGAGCGGCCCAAGAAGACACCGACACCGACGGAAGAAGATGCCGGACGAGAAGGACGAGAAGACTAGCGCAAGAAGAAGTGGATCGGAGGAAGAAGAAAATGGAAGAAGAAGATGGAAGAAGATGAAGGAAGGAGAAGATGAAGAAACCGAAGGATGAAGAAAGAAGAAAGAAGATTTTAATAAAGGAATTGTCAAAGACTGTCTCCTGTCATTTTTACCATTTTTGCCACTTTTTTGGCAGGGGGGGGGCCGGGATCTGGGGGTCCTCTTGTTAAAGGGGGCTTCCAGATTCCGATAAGCCCCCCGCCCGCAGACCCCCACAACCACCGGGCACGGTTGTGGGGAAGAGGCCCTTGTCCTCATCAACATGGGGACAAGGTGCTTTAGGGGTCTTAGACCCCCAAAGCATCCTCCCAATGTTGAGGGCATGTGGTCTGGTACGGTTCAGGCGAGAGGGGGGGCCGCTCTCGTCCCCCCCTCTTTTCCTGCGGCCTGCCAGGTTGCGTGCTCGGATAAGGGTCTGGTATGGATTTTGAGGGGGACCCCACGCCATTTTTTTTGGCTAGGGTTCCCCTTAAAATCCATACCAGACCTCAAGGGTCTGGTATGGATTTTGAGGGGGACCCTACGCCATTTTTTTTTTTTTTTTGGCTCCCCCTTAATATCCATCCCAGACCTGAAGGGCTGGTTATTGAATTTGGGGGGACCCCTACGCTTTTTTTTTTTAAATTTTTTTTATTTTTTATCAATGACTTTTTTTTATGAATGAGTTTCAATGAATCACTGTTCTCTGTGTTACGGGAGCCGTGAATTAACATTAGCCGCGAGTGATTTTAAATAGCTTTTTTACTTTCAAAAATGACACTTTGCGCAGAGACAGTTCTAAACACGGGCGCCCCTTCACAGGCATACTATAGACCCCCCCCAGGTACGAAATTTAAAGGAATATTACACTTTTATTGTTTCAATTTAAGCATTATTAAAATTGCTCCTGAAAAAACGGCCGTTTTTAAAAAAAATTTGCATTGATACATGGGGCAGGACCCAGGTCCCCAAACACTTTTTATGACATTAACATGCATATTAGCCTTTAAAATGAGCACTTTTAATTTCGAACGTTCGCATCCATTATAACTAATAGGGGTCTAAAGCTCGCACGGACTTTAGGTCCGTTCGCGGGTTCTGGTGCGAGCCGAACGGGGGGGTGTTCGGCTCATCCCTAGTCTTCACACCTGTTTATAAAGATTCTTGTGGACTTACATGAAGTGCTAACAAATGGCCAGAAGCCTCATTCCTGAATATGTATGTATGTATGTATGTGTATATATATATATATATATAAACACACACACACACACATACATACACATATACATATACATACATACATACATACATACAAATGTTCACAAGGCAATTCGCTTTCCTGAAAACACATCTTAGTCATAATAGCCTTGCCCAATCCAATAAATGCACCAGGATATTCTTATGTTGTTTTTTTTTAAAACAGTATGTCTGTTGGGGCACCACCGGTGAAATACCACAACTCTTATCGTTTTTTCACTTACCCAGTGAGGCGGGGAGGCGAGGGGCTCTTGCTTCTGGCTCCAATTGCCTGGCGTGACCTGCTCCGAGGACAGTGGCAAGTGGGGAGTTTGACTGGGGCAGTACAGGGAACATAAATTAAGTTCTTATGCAAAATAATCTGCTTTTCTTTGAAACTAAACTCTATTGCTACAGGAAGCTCTGTTACTTTAAAGTAAATATACAGAAATCCCACGCCATGAACATCAGAATTGCTGTTCCTGAATTATGCAGAGCCTTAAAATGTAACTCCTGTTTATAAAAATTACCTTTCCTTTTCAATCTGCAACCCTGTAATTTTCTGTGATGTAGCACCCTGGAGTTTAGGCAGGATTGCTCCTAAATTTACCTGTCAGGAGTAGCTACCTTGGCTAATTGTTAGGGAGAAATCAAATGATCCCTAAGTCTGGCAAAGCTGCATTTCTCTCTTCTGCCACTAGGTGGCCGTGTAATTGGTGGCATTGGATACGGGAAGGGCAATACAAGGTCAGATTATGGGTATATGGGGTGTCTCACCCAATGGGAAGGGGTTTTCTTGGATCCCTTGGCCTGCTGGGGGAGCCCATATATTTGGGTGGAGTCAGGTGATCAGTGTTCTGTGCCACTTGGATGGCTGTCTGGGTGGACGTGTGTTGTATTGGCCAGGCTGCTAGGCCAGAGTTTGGGCCTATACCGGGCACATCTGGCTGCTAGGCTGTCTGAAGCCCTATCCAGAAGCAAGAGAGAGCACCGCAGGGTTGGTTATGCGGCTTGCAGTCCAGCCAGAAGTGACAGTTCTGCCAGCCGGAGAACCTGCCATGGTCAGCGGTATAGGGGAAGCTGTCGCCACTAAGGGGCCAACCACCTTATTACCAGGGACCACAGTGAGTAACTGAAGCAAGTACCGGAGCAGTATTCTCACCAACCGGGGACGGTGAAGAATCAGGAAACTTCAGTGGGTATCAAGCCAGGGACCCAGCCAGTGGAGGTGAAGCTTGCAGAGCAGCCTTGTGTGTCAAGTCAGGAACAGAGCAGGCCAGCGGGGTGAAGCTTGAGAAGTATCTTGAATGCCAAGCTAGGGAACCAGCAGAGAGGTGGGGGTGACGCTTGAGGAAGATACTACTGTGAAGATTGGAGGAGCTCAAGGGATTCAGTGGCAGTGAATCGACTAGTCTAGTGAGAGACTGGGCGCTCAGTGGGCTGAAGAACTACAAGAAGTGATTGTAGTGGAAGTGAAGGAACTGTTACACTTTGTGTTAGGAACTGTTAAAGACTGTTGCCATAGAAGACAGCATTCCTACACATGCAGATGTGGTGTCTTGCTGGATGCCTTTCCCTGCATGGAGTCTGCCAATTAATCTTGTAACTACCTAAGGGTGTCCCTCTCTCCCAAATTTCTGTTAAGCGAAATAAAATCTCTTTTGCATTCAAGAAGTGTCTGGCGCACAATGAATCTAACTGCTTTGCACCCACTATGCCTCACAATCCACCATATACAGAAGGATGTCATCTATCTCTGGCCCTGGTGGTTTCATTAGACTGAAGGAGGCCTGGGACCTTGCTACAGTAAAATGCAACGCAATATGGCTACCTGGAGCTCCCGCCCAGGAAACATAATTTCCTGCTTGTGTGATTTTCCCAGAAGTCTGCACTAAGATACAAGTCAGATTTTGGGCATCCCCTGCAACAAAAATTTAATTTTTGGTGAGATACTCCCAATAGGAAATTGCTTCTAAAGGGATGCAGTCCCTGCAATTTTCCTCATTAGACCCTGCAAGCCCAGCAGCTGAATGATAATTATGAAACCACTCCCATTAGATTAACTTTCCACATTGACACAGGCAAACACACAGGGATCTCTTCAGAACAACAAGAGCTAGGACTCTACAACAACGTTTGTTAAAATCCTATTAATGTACATAGATCACCCAGAGGGGAATGTTTTTTTTTCTCAGCAAAAATGGAGTCACCTGTTAAAGCAGAGGTCCGCCTTAAATTAAAAGCCAGCAGCTACAAAAACTGCAGCTGCTGACTTTTAATAATAGGACACTTACCTGTCCTGGAGTCCAGTGATGTTGGCACAGATGATGTTTCCATCAGCTGTCGGGTGCTGCCGCGGCCGTTGCCGGTAAGGGAACCCGATAGTGAAGCATTACGGCTTCACACCGGGTCCCTACTGTGCATGCATGAAGCACCTAAGACAAATGAGCAGCAGTTCCACTTTTGGGTGGAACTCTGCTTTAAGTGCATTATTGCCAAAATTGCTTTAATGCAGTTCCCCTTTTCCGTCACAAGATGGAGCTAGTAGACACATTGTTCTCCTAATTCTCGAATATAGAAGGTTGAATAAAGGTGAATTTGTGTAAAAAATCTTAAATTAAAAAGATGTGTAACAAATAGCGGCGCTGTAATATATATCACACTTCTAAACACACAATATTCCAGTGAGAAAATGTAAATATAAATATAATAAACTTGACATATATGTGTATAACACACCAAATAATTGCCCAGTGTTCTATATAACCATGAAATACATATATAAAAATTAATACATATATGTGTAAGATGATTGGCAACAGCCAATCAAGCTCCAGCAAAAGAAAAAAAGAAAAATATTTTAAATAAAGTTCAAATAACCGCTGGTGGTTAGTGCAAAAGTTCAAAGATGAATAATTGAAGTGAAATAAATCAATCAAATAAAATCTTCTGTGCTCTTCCACCACACCACAGTGACTTGTGCCTCCTCCCCAAAAGAAACGCACTCACCACAAAAGTATGCCCACACTTTCGTGAAGGGCCACTGCGCATGAAAAGTCCCTCCAAGGGGGGTCAATCGAATTCCCACAGATCAAATGATGTGATTGGTTAATTGGTTGACTGGTTAGGCTCCACACATGAAATAAAAAGGAAGCTCTCCATAGTGTGAATCAGTAAAACAATTTTTAATGCAAAGTTTAAAAAGCACTTCAAAGGTTCCACTCACATTTATCACATTAAAAACCAGCATAGATAGTGACACACAGCACCGCACTGCACTGCAAATCCAAAACCAATTCCAAACACTGTCTGTTAGGTGGTCACGGCGGACCCAAGGTGTACCAGGCTCAGCCTGTATATCTCTCACCCCCGTCTCTATGGCCGGACCTCCAGTTTAGACAAAACTCCACTCCTTCCTGGGCTCTCTGCGCTATGGTATCTCTCTTGTTAGTTGCCGCTTAGCCACGCCCCCGACATGTTTCGTCATAGGTTAGACTTAATCATGGGGTTGGCTAAGCGGTGCGACAATCACCTTTATATACCCTCCCCAATTGCGGTCATCGACTACTGCGCATGCGCGTATCAGAATCTTCGCGCATGCGCAATACACAGTTGGCGCCTGCGCACACCTTGTGTCCCCGTTCGTCCAATATAGCACTATTAGAATTCCTAAACAACAAATGCTACTCCAATTGCATGGAGTTGATGATCCTTCTATATTATTCGCTCCCATATTGATTGTGCGGCGGAGCTATTTAAACACTTCACAGTACATTTATATTAATTATATTATTAACAACACATAAATGTCTGATCTGTATACCTATCACATGAACGGCTAGATTACTATAAAATATGGGTATTTGTATTCAATTTAAAAGTATTAAAAGTTTTCAAAAGTTTTAAAAAATTGTTCAAACAATTTCACTTTCAGTTTAACTCTTTAGCGGTCACCTATTTTCGGATGGCCGATAAATTAATAAATATAACAATGAAAATAAGAAAAATGAAATTAAATAAAAATACAAATAAAAATAAAAATAAATATAAAAATAAGAATAAATAAAATAAAAATAAAAATAAAAATAAAAATAAAAATAAAAATAAAAATAAAAATAAAAATGAAAATGAAAATAAACAAAAATAAAAATAAAATAAAAATAAAAATAAAAATAAAAATGAAAATAAAAATAAAAATAAATATAAAAATAAAATAAAATAAAATAAAATAAAACTAAACTAAAAAATAAACCAAAATATAAAGCGAAAGTGTAAATGATGCCATAATGTATCACATCAAATATAAGTGAGACGACTGTATGACCCTAGAAATTACCAGATACACTCTAAGTCTCCTGAATGTTATACATTATAATTTTAAAACAACTAAAATCGTCTTATGATTATCTAAAAATTATCTAAAAATTATTGATGAAACAGTTTAGATCCAATTCAATATTTAACCCTCTCGGGAAAAGACATTTGAAAAGAAAAATCCATTTTGTTTCCCTTTGGGAGAGGTCTCTAATACGGTTAGACCCCCTCCATGTCTGATGTACTATGTCTAGCCCAATAAATTGTAACAAAGAGGGGTCTCGTTGATGTTTTTCCCTAAAATGTAACGATACACTGTGATATCTAAACCCCTTCTTTATATTGGCCAAGTGCTCGGCTATGCGTACTCGCAATAGCCTCTTGGTCCTGCCAATATAAAACAATCCACACGGGCACCACATAAGGTACACTACATATGACGAGTTACAGGTAATGAACTCCCTTATATCAAATCTCTCGCCATCACCATTAGTTACATTCGTTGTGCCCCTATTTTGTACCCTTACTGTGCGGCAACAGATACATTTCCTGCAACTGTAAAACCCTTTGAGATCTATTCTCATAATATTTTCATCAGGGGGATCTAATATCTTTTTTACCACCTGATCTCCAAAGCTCGGTGCTTTTTTATAGATGAATTTGGGTTGCTGTGGCAGGAAATCTCCAAGGTGTCTATCTTTACAGAGAATATGCCAGTGCTTTCTGTAGATGTTTTCTACTTCTTTGTACTGACAGTGAAAATTTGAGATGAATCCCACCTGATGTTGGGTATGCGTTACTTGATTATCTTTTTTCTTCAAACATTGAGCTCTAGGTATATCAGCCACTTCATTGATCAATCCATCTATAGTAGTGGTTTTATACCCTTTTTGAATGAATTTATCCTTTAGGACCCCGGCCTGTGTGTGGTAATCCTCAATTTCAGTACAATTCCGACGTACCCTTAGAAACTGACCCTTTGGTATATTTCTTATCCATGCAGGATGATGGCCACTCCTGATGGACAAGTAGCTGTTACGGTCAGTGACCTTAAAATATACTTTGGTACTAATAATGTTCGAACTACTTTTCATTATTGTTAAGTCCAGGAAATTTACTGACTCTTTACTGATTTGGTGGTCCAGTTTGATGTTATTCTCATTCTGGTTTAGATCCCTCAGAAATAACTCAACAGATTCCCTAGATCCCTCCCAAATGAACAGGAGGTCATCTATGAATCTACGATAAAATTTCAGTTGAGGTAGTTGTCTGCTGAAAATACGTCTGTCCTCCCACTCAGCCATAAACAGGTTGGCGAGGCTGGGGGCATATTTAGCCCCCATCGCCACGCCAACCTGCTGGGAGAAGAATTTTCCACCATACCAGAAGTAGTTGTGAGAAATACAAAAGTCCAAGATATGTCCCAAAAAGCATTTCTGCATATGTGGGATGTCCTCACGTTGGCTCAAAGCCCAATTTAAGGCTAACGAGGCATCCTCATGTTGGATTACAGTGTATAAGGAGGCCACGTCAGCCGTAACTAAAAAGGACTCTGAATTTGCATCCAACCTGATCTCCTGTAGCATCAACAGTAAGTCCGACGTGTCCTTCAGATAAGCTTTGGTGCACTTTACGCTTGGCTGAAGGAACTTGTCCAAATATTCACCCAACCTCGCCGTAACAGATCCAATCCCATTTACGATTGGTCGAGGGGGTGGACAAGATGCATTTTTGTGGACTTTGGGTAGTGTGTAAATAACAGGAATTCTACACATACTCGGCATAAGATATCTTCTTTCTTTTGAATTTAATGCGTTAGTACTATAGCCCCGTTCCACCAATGCTTGAAGTTGTTCCATATATGCTGTTGTTGGATCTGAATGTAACTTTTTATAGGTTACCTCATCATTCAACAGCTCACATAGTTGATTTTGGTAGAAGACTTTATCCATAACAACCACCCCTCCTCCCTTATCCGCTGGGCGGATAACAATATTTTTCCTTCCTTCCAAAGATTTGATGCCCTCCCTGATATACTCAGGGTTGACCCTTTTCTTCTGGGGTAATTCTTCAAGATCTTTCAGGACTAGGTTTTTAAACACCTCTATATAGTGGTTGCTGGGATTTTGGGGGTTAAAAATGGATTTATTCTTCAGTCCGCTATCTATTTTACTAGAACAAGTAGGCCTTATTGAGGGGTCTACTGGATGATTTAAGAAATGTTTTTTTATATTCATAGTTCTAATAAATTTATGAGTATCTATGTATACCTGGAACTTATTCATTTCTTTCTTTTGTGCACACTTCAGGCCTAAGTTCAATATGTTCAATTCTTTTGGTTCAAGCTCAACATTACTTATATTATATATTCCTCCATTTACGCATCCCTCATGCGTTTTTTTGGTGGATTTTCGCTTCCCGGCCCTACATCCCCGTTTTCTCTTTGAGGTATTGTAGGAGCTCTGTTTTGGGAGTGTGTAGGGCCACTCAGCCCCTTTACTCTCTGATTGCTCCCTTGGTTGTTCTTCCTTGGGGTATTTCCTCCTCTCCCCCCCCTCCCCCGTGGTCCTAAAAAAGAATTTTGTGGACCATTATATTTATCATCATTTCTCCCAGGTGTAAAGCGATTATAGAATGCCATATCGCCTCTAGGGTCTGAGAAATGGTTTGGGGGTGGGTGCTCATACTGTTGTTGCCAAGGATGAAAATTCTGTGGTGGATAGTATCCATATGGGGCATTTGGCTGACCCCCATGTCCATATGAGCTATTGGGTTGGCCCCCATGTCCATATCCCCTATTCATATACGGGGATTGATACCCATAATCTGATTGGGGACCTCTGCCTCTATCCTGTGAGGGTCTAGGTGAGTGATAGTTGCTATCATAATGGTTAATACCATTACTTTGTGACCCTTTTTGTTTCCCTTGGCCAGAGGTTTTCACCTCATTTTTTTGGGTTGTGCTTTTCCCATTTGGTCTTTTAAATTGTTCCGTACCAGAGGGAATTTGGGAACCTGTATCCTCATATCCTATTTCCCTAGAGTTTTCACTAGTGCCCACATTATTGTTCATCAAGTTAGTCTGCCATACATAAATATTTCCAGTTTTAAAATCATTAGAGTCTCTAATGTATTTTTTAACCTTTTTTTTTCTGGGTTTCACGATCAACTTTTTCTAGTTTTTTCTTCATACTAGTGTTGAAATCCTTCATTGCATTGGAGTCCTTAAAAGATTCGAGTTTGACCTCTATACCTTTAATTTTTTCATTCAATAATCCTAAATTAATACGTTTTCTAGTTAAAACCAAATTCTGTAGTTCTTTACCCATTCGATTAAAAAATTCTAGCCATTCATCTGTATACTTTTGCTCGTTTAGTCCATCTTGGGGGGAAACCTCCCATCTTAGACTTCTAAAAATAAGATTCTCCTTCAAATAGTGCTCGAAAGTAAAAACATCCCACCATGTTTTTATCCTTTTTTCCAATAAGTTATCTAATGTTTTCAATAACCCTGATATATCCTCTTCACAATCGGTGATATCCTGATTATTAGAAAAAATATATTCGGGGTCCATTTGCCTGTTCAGCAAATAGTTAAACGCATCCATAGCTGCAGGTGGTTGAATAAAACTATAACACGTAACACAGGAGTCCAAATCAACCGCCCCTATTCGGACACCTCCCACCGCGCTCAGGTAATAACGGCCCTAAACTATAGCTGCCACTTAAACATAAATTATAAAGGTGAATTTGTGTAAAAAATCTTAAATTAAAAAGATGTGTAACAAATAGCGGCGCTGTAATATATATCACACTTCTAAACACACAATATTCCAGTGAGAAAATGTAAATATAAATATAATAAACTTGACATATATGTGTATAACACACCAAATAATTGCCCAGTGTTCTATATAACCATGAAATACATATATAAAAATTAATACATATATGTGTAAGATGATTGGCAACAGCCAATCAAGCTCCAGCAAAAGAAAAAAAGAAAAATATTTTAAATAAAGTTCAAATAACCGCTGGTGGTTAGTGCAAAAGTTCAAAGATGAATAATTGAAGTGAAATAAATCAATCAAATAAAATCTTCTGTGCTCTTCCACCACACCACAGTGACTTGTGCCTCCTCCCCAAAAGAAACGCACTCACCACAAAAGTATGCCCACACTTTCGTGAAGGGCCACTGCGCATGAAAAGTCCCTCCAAGGGGGGTCAATCGAATTCCCACAGATCAAATGATGTGATTGGTTAATTGGTTGACTGGTTAGGCTCCACACATGAAATAAAAAGGAAGCTCTCCATAGTGTGAATCAGTAAAACAATTTTTAATGCAAAGTTTAAAAAGCACTTCAAAGGTTCCACTCACATTTATCACATTAAAAACCAGCATAGATAGTGACACACAGCACCGCACTGCACTGCAAATCCAAAACCAATTCCAAACACTGTCTGTTAGGTGGTCACGGCGGACCCAAGGTGTACCAGGCTCAGCCTGTATATCTCTCACCCCCGTCTCTATGGCCGGACCTCCAGTTTAGACAAAACTCCACTCCTTCCTGGGCTCTCTGCGCTATGGTATCTCTCTTGTTAGTTGCCGCTTAGCCACGCCCCCGACATGTTTCGTCATAGGTTAGACTTAATCATGGGGTTGGCTAAGCGGTGCGACAATCACCTTTATATACCCTCCCCAATTGCGGTCATCGACTACTGCGCATGCGCGTATCAGAATCTTCGCGCATGCGCAATACACAGTTGGCGCCTGCGCACACCTTGTGTCCCCGTTCGTCCAATATAGCACTATTAGAATTCCTAAACAACAAATGCTACTCCAATTGCATGGAGTTGATGATCCTTCTATATTATTCGCTCCCATATTGATTGTGCGGCGGAGCTATTTAAACACTTCACAGTACATTTATATTAATTATATTATTAACAACACATAAATGTCTGATCTGTATACCTATCACATGAACGGCTAGATTACTATAAAATATGGGTATTTGTATTCAATTTAAAAGTATTAAAAGTTTTCAAAAGTTTTAAAAAATTGTTCAAACAATTTCACTTTCAGTTTAACTCTTTAGCGGTCACCTATTTTCGGATGGCCGATAAATTAATAAATATAACAATGAAAATAAGAAAAATGAAATTAAATAAAAATACAAATAAAAATAAAAATAAATATAAAAATAAGAATAAATAAAAATACTTACTGTTGATGCTACAGGAGATCAGGTTGGATGCAAATTCAGAGTCCTTTTTAGTTACGGCTGACGTGGCCTCCTTATACACTGTAATCCAACATGAGGATGCCTCGTTAGCCTTAAATTGGGCTTTGAGCCAACGTGAGGACATCCCACATATGCAGAAATGCTTTTTGGGACATATCTTGGACTTTTGTATTTCTCACAACTACTTCTGGTATGGTGGAAAATTCTTCTCCCAGCAGGTTGGCGTGGCGATGGGGGCTAAATATGCCCCCAGCCTCGCCAACCTGTTTATGGCTGAGTGGGAGGACAGACGTATTTTCAGCAGACAACTACCTCAACTGAAATTTTATCGTAGATTCATAGATGACCTCCTGTTCATTTGGGAGGGATCTAGGGAATCTGTTGAGTTATTTCTGAGGGATCTAAACCAGAATGAGAATAACATCAAACTGGACCACCAAATCAGTAAAGAGTCAGTAAATTTCCTGGACTTAACAATAATGAAAAGTAGTTCGAACATTATTAGTACCAAAGTATATTTTAAGGTCACTGACCGTAACAGCTACTTGTCCATCAGGAGTGGCCATCATCCTGCATGGATAAGAAATATACCAAAGGGTCAGTTTCTAAGGGTACGTCGGAATTGTACTGAAATTGAGGATTACCACACACAGGCCGGGGTCCTAAAGGATAAATTCATTCAAAAAGGGTATAAAACCACTACTATAGATGGATTGATCAATGAAGTGGCTGATATACCTAGAGCTCAATGTTTGAAGAAAAAAGATAATCAAGTAACGCATACCCAACATCAGGTGGGATTCATCTCAAATTTTCACTGTCAGTACAAAGAAGTAGAAAACATCTACAGAAAGCACTGGCATATTCTCTGTAAAGATAGACACCTTGGAGATTTCCTGCCACAGCAACCCAAATTCATCTATAAAAAAGCACCGAGCTTTGGAGATCAGGTGGTAAAAAAGATATTAGATCCCCCTGATGAAAATATTATGAGAATAGATCTCAAAGGGTTTTACAGTTGCAGGAAATGTATCTGTTGCCGCACAGTAAGGGTACAAAATAGGGGCACAACGAATGTAACTAATGGTGATGGCGAGAGATTTGATATAAGGGAGTTCATTACCTGTAACTCGTCATATGTAGTGTACCTTATGTGGTGCCCGTGTGGATTGTTTTATATTGGCAGGACCAAGAGGCTATTGCGAGTACGCATAGCCGAGCACTTGGCCAATATAAAGAAGGGGTTTAGATATCACAGTGTATCGTTACATTTTAGGGAAAAACATCAACGAGACCCCTCTTTGTTACAATTTATTGGGCTAGACATAGTACATCAGACATGGAGGGGGTCTAACCGTATTAGAGACCTCTCCCAAAGGGAAACAAAATGGATTTTTCTTTTCAAATGTCTTTTCCCGAGAGGGTTAAATATTGAATTGGATCTAAACTGTTTCATCAATAATTTTTAGATAATTTTTAGATAATCATAAGACGATTTTAGTTGTTTTAAAATTATAATGTATAACATTCAGGAGACTTAGAGTGTATCTGGTAATTTCTAGGGTCATACAGTCGTCTCACTTATATTTGATGTGATACATTATGGCATCATTTACACTTTCGCTTTATATTTTGGTTTATTTTTTAGTTTAGTTTATTTTATTTTATTTTATTTTATTTTTATATTTATTTTTATTTTTATTTTCATTTTTATTTTTATTTTTATTTTTATTTTTTATTTTTATTTTTATTTTTATTTTTATTTTTGTTTATTTTCATTTTCATTTTTATTTTTATTTTTATTTTTATTTTTATTTTTATTTTTATTTTTATTTTATTTATTCTTATTTTTATATTTATTTTTATTTTTATTTGTATTTTTATTTAATTTCATTTTTCTTATTTTCATTGTTATATTTATTAATTTATCGGCCATCCGAAAATAGGTGACCGCTAAAGAGTTAAACTGAAAGTGAAATTGTTTGAACAATTTTTTAAAACTTTTGAAAACTTTTAATACTTTTAAATTGAATACAAATACCCATATTTTATAGTAATCTAGCCGTTCATGTGATAGGTATACAGATCAGACATTTATGTGTTGTTAATAATATAATTAATATAAATGTACTGTGAAGTGTTTAAATAGCTCCGCCGCACAATCAATATGGGAGCGAATAATATAGAAGGATCATCAACTCCATGCAATTGGAGTAGCATTTGTTGTTTAGGAATTCTAATAGTGCTATATTGGACGAACGGGGACACAAGGTGTGCGCAGGCGCCAACTGTGTATTGCGCATGCGCGAAGATTCTGATACGCGCATGCGCAGTAGTCGATGACCGCAATTGGGGAGGGTATATAAAGGTGATTGTCGCACCGCTTAGCCAACCCCATGATTAAGTCTAACCTATGACGAAACATGTCGGGGGCGTGGCTAAGCGGCAACTAACAAGAGAGATACCATAGCGCAGAGAGCCCAGGAAGGAGTGGAGTTTTGTCTAAACTGGAGGTCCGGCCATAGAGACGGGGGTGAGAGATATACAGGCTGAGCCTGGTACACCTTGGGTCCGCCGTGACCACCTAACAGACAGTGTTTGGAATTGGTTTTGGATTTGCAGTGCAGTGCGGTGCTGTGTGTCACTATCTATGCTGGTTTTTAATGTGATAAATGTGAGTGGAACCTTTGAAGTGCTTTTTAAACTTTGCATTAAAAATTGTTTTACTGATTCACACTATGGAGAGCTTCCTTTTTATTTCATGTGTGGAGCCTAACCAGTCAACCAATTAACCAATCACATCATTTGATCTGTGGGAATTCGATTGACCCCCCTTGGAGGGACTTTTCATGCGCAGTGGCCCTTCACAAAAGTGTGGGCATACTTTTGTGGTGAGTGCGTTTCTTTTGGGGAGGAGGCACAAGTCACTGTGGTGTGGTGGAAGAGCACAGAAGATTTTATTTGATTGATTTATTTCACTTCAATTATTCATCTTTGAACTTTTGCACTAACCACCAGCGGTTATTTGAACTTTATTTAAAATATTTTTCTTTTTTTCTTTTGCTGGAGCTTGATTGGCTGTTGCCAATCATCTTACACATATATGTATTAATTTTTATATATGTATTTCATGGTTATATAGAACACTGGGCAATTATTTGGTGTGTTATACACATATATGTCAAGTTTATTATATTTATATTTACATTTTCTCACTGGAATATTGTGTGTTTAGAAGTGTGATATATATTACAGCGCCGCTATTTGTTACACATCTTTTTAATTTAAGATTTTTTACACAAATTCACCTTTATAATTTATGTTTAAGTGGCAGCTATAGTTTAGGGCCGTTATTACCTGAGCGCGGTGGGAGGTGTCCGAATAGGGGCGGTTGATTTGGACTCCTGTGTTACGTGTTATAGAAGGTTGAATGCTGGGAGATGTAGTCTGGGCCAGAACTACTGTTGCCGGATAAGAAACTACAAGCCTCAATGCACCTGGAAACAGGAGGAGTCCAAATAAGAGGGTATAAATATAAAAGCCCAGGAAAGAGTGGGGGCTGTTAGGAAATCACTGCTAGTCAGAACAGAGTGAGAGGAGCTGCTGCTGAGAGACAAGATGAAGAGTGAAAGAGAAAGTTGAGAACGATCCATGGCTGCATTGCTGCTTCCAGTGGGGGGGGGGGGGGGGGGTATGGGAACTGGAGCATAGAACCCTGCATAGTGATCTGGTCCTCCTGCCACCCAGGTCTGCATTAGGACTGCCGACAGACTGCTACTGCGCCAGTGGGTCCACCATTCATCAGATCACTAAGGCCCCTTTCACACTGGGGCGGTGCGGGGCGGCGACGGTAAAGCAGCGCTATATTTAGCGCTGCTTTACCTTCGTTTTACCCGCGGTATGCGGCCGCTAGCGGGGTGGTTTTAACCCCCGCTAGCGGCCGCAAAAGGGTTAAAAACCTCCGCAAAGCGCCGCTGCAGCGGCGGTTTGCGGGCGGTATCCCCGCGGTTTCCCATTGATTTCAATGGGAACGAGCGGTATAGGAGCGGTAAATACACCGCTCCTACACCGCTCCAAAGATGCTGCTAGCAGGACTTTTTTTTACCGTCCTGCTAGCGCACCGCTCCAGTGTGAAAGCCCGCCGGCTTTCACACTGGAGTGAATGGGGCCGGTTTTTTCAGGCGGTGTACAGGCGCTATTTTTAGCGCTGTACCGCCTGAAAACCGCCCCAGTGTGAAAGGGGCCTAAAGGATTCTGCCTGGAATCATCATCACACTAAAGGGAGCCCCTCCACCAGTAAAGCCTGCTGCAACAGAGCTGAGGGAGCTGAACAGTAGATCATTGATTGACCCATTATTGCCCTATTTTCTGACACTGTGCAGATGCTTTGTGAAGCTTGAACACCTTCGCCTTTCCCAATATTACACTTGCCCGCACCCCTAGCCCTATTTGGATAGAGATTATATCACATAACCTGGCCCCTCCTACTTCAGAGTCCTAAGAAGCTCTTTTTTTTTAGGACTATCCCACTGGGTGCAGGATTATCCAACACCAATAAGCACGCCAATGTATAAAAGGGCATCAACTCTGTTATGTGCTATGAAGACTCAAATCTAATGTCAGGGTGACCCTTAAGCATCCCGTAGAGGATTCTGGCTCAACACTGACTGTGTTGATGGCAGAATGCCTCTCGCATCGCTGTTGTGTTCTGCTGGTGGGGGGGGGGGGGGGTTGCGGGGAGCCTTCCCAGCCAGCAGAACAAAATGCTTACTGCTAGTGGCTATACACTCCGGCAGTAATCGCATTGTAAAAAAATCCAACATTCTGCCCATAGATGAATCGAATGCAATGCCTCATGGGACTTGAAGTTTTGCAGCAGCTGGAATGCCACAGGTTGAGCACTAATGACCTAAGATAACTGACATCACATCCTCTATCTCAGTTGAGCGCCATGCAACACTGATGTTTCTTTATCACCATGGTGAGAGATATAGGCCACACTACTCTCTTTGATAGATTTGTCCTGATCCAGGCACAGTCTGAAACACACCCTCCAAATGATACTCCTTCCTCATACAATTCCCTTAAGGTTTCTTTATCCCTTGTATATTTCCCAGTGGGAAACTGATTTAGGGGAAACAGTAAAAGATGATCAGAGGGACTATGTCATGGATTTCACCCACAAGGCATTGATCACCAATACATTTCAAGAGGCAGGCTGCAAGCTGCTAACTTGGTTATACTTTGTCCCAAATAAACTGCAAAAACACTTTCCTAGTCCCACCTCCACATGCTGGTGGTGCTATCAGGATAAAAGGTACACCCTTATGCCCTGTACACACGGTCGGATATTCCGATGGAAAAAGTCTGATCGGAATATGTTGTCGGAAAATCCGATCATGTGTGGGCTCTAGCTGGCTTTTTCCGTCTGATTTTTCGACGGAAAAAATTTGAGAGCGGGATCTCAAATTTTCCGACAACAAAATCCGATCTGACTTTTTCCGATCGTGTGTTGAGAATTCCGACGGAAAAAGTGCCACGCATGCTCAGATCAAATTACGAGACCAAAGCTATTGGCTACTAGCCTCTACGTAGTTCCGTCGTACGCAATGAACGTCACCATGTTTGGAATGATCGGATTTTCCGACAACTTTGTCCGACCGTGTGTATGCAACACCAGTTTCGGACAAAATCCGTTGGAAAAAATCTGACGGATTTTGTGGTCGGAATTTCCGACCGTGTGTACGGGGGCTTACACATACCACCCAACTTTTTGAGATGGGAAGAGGGACACCAATTAGCAAAAGTATGTAGGCATAGGGTACAACCACTACCACACCCCTTTAAAGGAGAATTATAAAAATAAAAGATTAGTTAAAATCTTTTCTTTTACCACTACTATTCCTTTATACTGGCTTTTGAAATTTGCAAATGCAGTAATTTAGAAATTACGTGAAAGTTTTAGCACTTTTTAAAAGATAAATAGTGCATGTTATATACAACTATACAGAGGAACAGAGGGACTTTGTTCCAAATCAGGGACAGTCCCTCATAAATCTGGGACAGTTGGGAACTATGCCTTACATATCTTTTAGGACTGATCTGTTCTATGCCCCTTCTGGAATAAAATCCATGCCATAATTCTCAAACTCACAGGTATACTATAGACTTAGGCCAGTACATCTATAAAGTAGTTATTACATCTTCAGGGCATTTCCATAGATACAGGCAATTGTTATTAACCGCTTGCCGACCAGCTCACACCGATGTACATCAGCAGAATGGCACTGGCAGGCAAAAGGACGTACAGGTACCCCTTTAAGAAGCGGTGTCGCGTGTGCGCCCGCCGCGGTCTCCGTGACCGCAGGTCCCGTGGATTCGATGTCCGCCGGATGCCCGATTATGTCACGGAGAGAAAGAACGGGGAGATGCTTTTGTAAACAAAGCATTTCCCCATTCTGCCTAGTGACAGTACGGTGGTCACAGCTCTCTGTCATCGAGAGCTGTGATCACTGTCCTGCGTGTTGAAGTCCAGCCCCCTCACAGTTAGAATCACTCCCCTAGGACACACTTAACCCCTTCACTGCCCCCTAGTGGTTAACCCCTTCACTGCCAGTGTCATTTACACAGTAATCAATGCATTTTTATAGCACTGATTTCTGTATAAAATGACAATGGTCCCAAAACAGTGTAAAAAATGTCCGATGTGTCCGCCATAATGTCGCAGTCCCAATAAAAATCGCAGATCGCCGCCATTACTAATAAAAAACAATTAATAAATAAAAATGCCATAAAACTATCCCCTATTTTGTAGACGCTATACATTTTGTGCAAACCAATCAATATCCGCTTATTGCGATTTTTTTTTTTTTTTTTACCAACAATATGTAGAAGAATACATATCGGCCTAAATTTTTTTTTTATATATTTTTGGGGGATATTTATTATGGCAAAAAGAAAAAATATTGCTTTTTTTTTCAAAATTGTTGCTATTTTGTTGTTTATAGCGCAAAAAATAAAAACCGCAGAGGCGATCAAATACCACCAAAAGAAAGCTCTATTTGTGGGGAAAAAATGACGTAAATTTTGTTTGGGTACAAAGTTGCACAACTGCGCAATTGTCAGTTAAAGCGACGCAGTGCTGAATTGCAAAAAGTGCTCTGGTCAGCAAGGGGGTAAATTCTTCCAGGGCAGAAGTGGTAATCCACCTTCTCAATGAAGGTAATTCCACTGCTCTATGGTTGACAAAAGTAAATAAAATAAAAGTTAAGAGAGCAGAATAATTCAGGAAAACATGGATTTAATGGTAAGAGTTTAATCGTGATTTCTAAATACCTGACATAACTGTTTGACCAGGCCCCTAAACTCCTTAAATCATGTCAACTTTCTGCCCGAGTTCTTATTGGGCCCCCATCTCATTTTTTCTTTTTTGTTGTTGGGTGGTGCAGTGGATCTCTCCTTCCCAACTCCCAATGACGTCCACCCCTAGCCTCTCAATTTCCCCTCTCCTTTCCCTTCCAACCTCCCACTTGCCTTTTTTTCTTTTACCCTTTTCACCCTCCCCACTTATTCTCCCTCTTTCCATGTTTTTCTACCCCCCTCCACATAGTCATCACTTCTACTTCTGAGTTTCTGCATAGACATTGAGCCACAACTTCACCAGTTTCTAATCTTGTGCTGCCTTTGATCATCTACATCTTCTTCCTGTGTGACTCTGCTGGTCTACTGTATGTGATCCAAATGCCTGTACTATGGCCAGCAGACAGGCCACCACATAGGGGGGCCTGGACAGCCATGGGATTGGTAAAGAGGGATGGGAGGACAATTACAGAATGATGCACTGTGTCTGTGTCTCTCCCTTCAGCAGCTGAAAAAACAGATTTTAGCTGCTGGAGGGAGAGACATAAACACAGTGCATCGTTCTGTAATTGTCCCCCCACACTGATCTCCCTCCTTGTGCTGCCTACATCTGATTTCCCCCTGTGGGCCCCCCTTCATCCCCCTGCAGCGCTGCCAGCATCTCTATCCCACCGGCTGCTGTGGGCACACAGGGGGATGGAAAATGGGGGAAGGGGCTAGTAAATATGTCATTTACCAGCCCCTTCCTTTTGTGAACTGGACACTGTTTATTCTGCTTCAGTTTATGAATGAACAGGAGCCTCTGTGTCCCGTTCATTCATCTTCAGTGCAACTGAGGCTACAGAGAATGGAATTGAAGAACCTGTTTCCTCAATCCCTGTGATGGGAGTCACTTTGGGCAGGGGGCTTGTGGAACCCAGCTTACCTTAAAGAACTCTGGAAACCAATTTTCCAGCTCCCCGACCCCTCTTATGTGTAAGCTACCCTGTGTCTACTAGGGGCACAGGGTGACCGAGAACCTCAGTCGGGTCCATCTCAACCAGACTCCCAGTGCAACCACACCAGACTCTGCATTTCGTTTTACCCCTGTTATCCTGGATTCTATATGTGTGGTTTGTGTTGAAAGGTGAAGGGGCTCTTTTATTTGGGACAGTAATATTTATAAACAATCTCTCTCAAGAAATATATGAAGATAAATAATTCCACCTTTCAGACTGCTAGAATATTGTAGGAGTGTCTCATAGACAATTCCTACATAGTTTGAGGTGGAGTTTGTTATGTGTTTATTGTTAACTGTCTGTATACCATTGTTCTATTGTTTCTGTCTGCCTTGGGAGCAAACTAGTATGGGAAGTATATGTTTATGTGGATTAGCTTACGGGTTAATGAAATCACTGTCAGCTATTTGGGAGTGGGTGATTGCTCCAACAGCCCTGCCTGCTAATAAGACTGTCTACTGATGAAAAGTACTGATGAATGTGCACCTGTGTCTCTTGTTACTGAATGTAGTTTACCCGCCCTGTGTCATTATGCAAAGAAGGGGGGATTGTCCCCAGAGTGTATATCTCTTTGTACCTGTGTTTCAATAAACAGTCTTATGTTTCTTACCACCCTACACTGAGTTACGTACGTGCTGGTACCGGGCAAGGAAAGCTTATACGGCAGACATACTCCTCTTGAATACGGAGTCCATCACAATCCCCTTTTCTGTCTTAAAGGAGAAGTCAGAGGTCTGTACAACAGCTTGTAAATAAAATAAAATTGTAAAGAATAATTTAAAAAAACGAAGGGCTCATTCACACGGGTTCTTTGGCCCATATAGTGTGAATGAGTGGTATTTTTGTGCAGCTGGAACTGCCTGTCCTAGGAGGATGCAGTGATTGTACAGCCATGCATCCTAATTTGATAGGTGCAGGTGTGGGTAAGTGGCCCTGAATGCACATTGTCTGTGTTTAAGGCCATACACCTGCATCCACGTGCCTGTTAACCACTTTAAGACCAGCCTCGTTTTGGATTTTAGGTGTTTACATGTTTAAAACAGTTTTTTTTGCTAGAAAAAAAACTTAGAACCCCCAAACATTATATATTGTTTTTTTTCTAACACCCTAGAGAATAAAATGGCGGTCGTTGCAATACTTTTTTTCACACCATATTTGCGCAGCGGTCTTGCAAGCGCACTTTTTTTGGAAAAAATTCACTTTTTTGAATAAAAAAATAAGACAACAGTAAAGTTAGTCCAATTTTTTTATATATTGTGAAAGATAATGTTACGCCGAGTAAATTGATACCTAACATGTCACGCTTCAAAATTGCGCCCGCTCGTGGAATGGCATCAAACTTTTACCCTCAAAAATCTCCATAGGCGACGTTTAAAAAAATTCTACAGGTTGCATATTTTGCGTTACAGAGGAGGTCTACGGCTATAATTATTGCTCTCGCTCTACCGATCGCGGCGATACCTCACATGTGTGATTTGACCACCGTTTTCATATGCGGGCGCTACTCACGTATGCGTTCGCTTCTGCGCACGAGCTCGTCGGGACGGGCGCTTTAAAAAAAAAAAAATTTTTGTTTTTCTTATTTATTTTTCTTGATTTTATTTATTTTTACACTGTTTTTAAAAAAAAAAATTAATTGTCTCACTTTTATTCCTATTACAAGGAATGTAAACATTCCTTGTAATAGAAAAAAGCATGACAGGTCCTCTTAAATATGAGATCTGGGGTCTAAAAGTCCTCAGATCTCATATTTGGACTTCAATGAAAAAAAAAAATAAAAAAAAAATGTCATTTAAAAAAATGACATTTGAAAATTCCTCTTTAACCACTTCCCGACCGCCCCATGTATATTTACGTCAGCAGAATGGCACGTACAGGCAGAAGCACGTACCTGTACGTGCCATTCTTCCGGCGGTTGGGGTGTCCGATCGGAACCCCCTCCGCCGGCGGGGACGGTCGGGATGGCTCCAGAAGCGATGCGGGACGAGGGGACGGCCAGTCGTTTCTGGCCACCCCCTCACGATCGCTCTGGCCAATGAGATGCTTCCCCTTCCTTCCCCTTCCTGTGTAATTGTAAACACAGGCAAGGGGAAGTGATGTCACGCTCCTCGTGTCGGTCTTTCTGACCGGGACGCGGAGCTGTGAAGACATCAGGTTAGTGCACAAACACTACACTGACACCAGGCACACATAGGCACATATTTCACCCCCCTGTCACCCCCTGATCACCCCCCAGATCACCCCCTGCCCCCCAGTCACAGTGTCACTGATTGCAGTGATCATTTATTTTACTGATCACTGCATTTAGTGTCAGTGTGACTGCAATAACTGTCAGGGCAGTTAGTTTTAGGCCCCTTTAGGTCTAAGGTAGCCCCCTACCCCCCCCCAATAAAGGTTTAACCCCTTGATTGCCCCCTAGGTAACCCTTTCACCCCCTTTTGCCAGTGTCACTAAGCGATCGTTTTTTTGATCGCTGTATTAGTGTCACTGGTCGCTAGGTAGCCAGTTTTTTTTTTTAGGTAACCGCCAGGTTTATATAGGATTATAAATAGGTTTATAGGTCAGGTACCCCCATATTACAACCTAAATAAAGGTTTTAACCCCTTGATTGCCCCTAGAGTTAACTCTTTCACCAGTGATCACAGTATAAGTGTCACTGGTGACGCTGGTTAGCCAGTTAGTTATTTAGTTATTTAGGTTCCCCGTCAGGTTTTTATATATCGTCAGGTACCCCCATATATTACCTAATAAAGGTTTTAACCCCCTGATTGCCCTAGTTAACCCTTTCACCAGTGATCACCGTATAACTGTTACGGGTGACGCTGGTTAGTTAGCTTGTTTTTTTATACTGTCAGGGCACCCGCCATTTATTACCCAACTATCGGTTTAACCCCCTGATCGCCCGGCGGGTGATATCAATTAGGTTTTAGGGTCAAATAAGGTCTGCGTCGCCCCAGGTTAGTGCCAGTACCGCAAACACCCACGCGCAAAGCATACACCTCCCTTAGTGGTATAGTATCTGAACAGATCAATATCTGATCTGATCAGATCTATACTAGCGTCCCAGCAGTTTAGGGTTCCAAAAAAACGCATTGTTAGCGGGATCAGCCCAGATACCTGCTAGCACCTGCGTTTTCCCCCTCCGCCCAGCCCAGCCCAGCCCACCCAAGTGCAGTATCGATCGATCACTGTCACTTCCAAAACACTAAGCACACATAACTGCAGCGTTCGCAGAGTCAGGCCTGATCCCTGCGATCGCTAACAGTTTTTTTGGTAGCGTTTTGATTCTGTCGCCAGCAGCCTAGGAGCTTTTTTTCCTGTGAATCTCACTAGTGTACTACTAAATTTAGAGCCCAAAATGGCAAATCGCAAGTACACTAGTGAACAGGCCTACTTGTTTCTGAGTATGTCAGATAGTGAAGAGGAGGTCACTCATCTGTCAGAATCAGGCTCAGAATACGATCCAGTAGACGACAGCGGCTCCATGACAGATAGCTCTGACGACGAAGGTGAGGTCCCTGCTAAGGTCAGGCGTACCCGATCCCGATCTTCTGATGTTGTTGAGGTGCAGGAACCGCAGGTCTCTCGTATGGAGCAGAGAAGTACTAGCGCCGCTATTCCTTCTGGTGAACTGGCAAGCACCAGCGGCCTAGTACACCCTGGACGTAGTCAAACCAGCACTGCAGTAACACTTGGTGACGTGGCGAGTCCCATAAGTGCAGTTCAAGCTGGCGAGGTGGCAAGCACAAGTAGTGTCCCGCTGCCACCAAGAAGAAGACAAAGGCAGGTCCGTCGATCACATAGTGTCCTTCCTGCAGAATTCGCCAATCCTGATTGGGTGCCCACCACTTCTGCAGAACCCGTACTTCCCCCATTCACTGGCCAACCCGGTATTCAGGTGGAAACAGCTGATTTTAAGCCATCCGATTTTTATTCGCTGTTTTTCACGGAAGATCTCTATAGATCTATTGTGGACCAAAGTAATATATACGCTGGTCAATACATCGCCGCTAATCCCCAAGTGCCTTCCCTTGCCAGAGATTGGAAACCAATTACGGTTTCCGAATTTAAGACCTTTCTGGGCCTTTCCCTCAACATGGGCATACACAAATTCCCGACTCTGAGGTCTTATTGGTCCACCTCACCGCACCACCAAATGCCCGTGTTCTCTGCCTCCATGTCCAGGGCACGATACGAGATGATTTTGCGGTTCATGCACTTCAGTGACAATGAACTTTGTCGTCCTCGTGGAGACCCTGAATTTGATCGGCTCTACAAAATTCGGCCCCTCATAAACCACTTCAACCAATGTTTTGCAGCCTTGTTTACGCCCAATCAAGTTGTCTGCGTTGACGAGTCCCTGATTAAGTTTTCTGGCCGCTTGTCTTTCAAACAGTTCCTTCCCAGCAAGCGTGCCAGATACGGGGTCAAGCTCTACAAGCTCTGTGACAGGGCAACAGGCTATACGTGGAGCTTTTCGGTTTATGAGGGAAAAGATAGTTACGTAGAGCCGGAGAACTGTCCAGATTACATAGGGAGCGCTGGCAAGATAGTGTGGAACTTGGTGTCACCCTTATTCGGAAAGGGGTACCACTTGTACGTGGACAATTATTACACGAGCGTGCCACTGTTTAGTCATTTGTTTGATCAGCAGATTGGAGCATGTGGCACCGTGCGACCTAATCGCCGGGGCTTTCCCCAGCGGCTTGTAGATTCCCGTCTTAGGCTGGGGGAGAGAGCCTGCTTGAAGTGTAATAACTTGCTCGCTATGAAGTGGAGGGATAATAAGAATGTTTTCGTTCTTACCTCCCTTCATGCAGACACGACAGTCCAAATTCGTACGGCGGCTGGTGTTGTGACGAAACCCCTCTGTGTCCACGAATACAACCTTAATATGGGAGGGGTGGACCTCAACGACCAGTTGTTGGCGCTGTACCTAGTTGCCCGTAAGGCTAGACGCTGGTACAAAAAAGTGTCTATTTATTTGTTCCAATTGGCTTTGCTGAATGCTCATGTGCTGTACGGAGCTTCAGGCGGGACGTTACCCTTCCTTGAATTCCAGGGAGCGGTTGTCATGGAACTCCTGTATCCAGGCGATTCCACACCTCAACATCCCCTACCAAATGCAGTAAGCCGGCTGCATGAGAGGCATTTTCCTTATGCCCTCCAGAGTACCCCTACCCAACGAGCCCCCCAAAGAAGATGTCGTGTCTGTACCAAGCACGGATTTAGGCGTGACACCCGTTATTATTGTCCACGCTGTCCTGACAATCCTGGTCTCTGCATTGGTGAATGTTTTGAACGCTACCACTCACTAGTGAAGTATTAGCGTAGGGTACAGCATTTCACAGGCTAGGATACACTTTCACAGGGTCTCAAGAATGCCATCGCATTTTGAGACCCGACCGTTGCAGTTAAAATTATAGTTACAGGGTCTCAAGAATGCCATCGCATTTTGAGACCCGACCGTTACAGTTAAAATTATAGTTATAGTTTAAAAAAAAAAGTGTAAAAAAAAAAAAAAAAAAAAAGTACAAAAAAAAAAAAAAACCCCAAAAAAAATATAAAATAAAAAACCAAAAATAGTTGTCGTTTTATTGTTACTCTCTCTCTCTCTCTCTCTCTCTCTCTCTCTATTGTTGCTCTTTTTTACTCCATTCTATTCTGCAATGTTTTATTATGTTTTATCATGCTTGCTTTTCAGGTATGTTTTATTGTTAACCATTTTTTTGTTTTCAGGTGCGCCATTCAGTTGCAGCGCGGATTTATTTATCTTGACAGCAACAGCGTTTGCTCCCACGATACATAAAGCCGCGACTCCAACACTGTAGGAGGTGATTTCACCACCACAGTTAAAAAAAAGAGCATATATGCCGAAGCATGGGGGCAGCAGAGGGCGGAGGAGCGATTTTGCTCCTAATGCCACGTACATACGGTCGAAAAAAAGTCCGACCATGTGTACGTGGCATAACTTTTTTGCGGGAGGATGCCCCCATGCTTCGGCATATATATATTTTAGGCACCGGTTGCGTTAACAAAATGTTTTATTTTTTACTAGGTTTTTTTTTTGGTATTTGCTTTGCAGGTATGGTATGGTAAGGTCTTACTGTTATACTCTAATGTTACTTTGTTTTAATGTTAACCATTATTTGCTTTGCAGGTACGCCATTCAGTTGCAGCGTGGATTTATTTATCTTGACAGCAACAGCGTTTGCTCCCACGATACATAAAGCCGCGACTCCAACGCTGTAGGAGGTGATTTCACCACCACAGTTAAAAAAAAGAGCATATATGCCGAAGCATGGGGGCAGCAGAGGGCGGAGGAGCGATTTTGCTCCTAATGCCACGTACATACGGTCGAAAAAAGTCCGACCATGTGTACGTGGCATAACTTTTTTTGCGGGAGGATGCCCCCATGCTTCGGCATATATAAATGGTGCATGTATGCCCATCATTAGAAGTGGGTGGATGAAGGGAGGTATTCTAATGGTGGGCATACCCACCGCGCCATTGGGAAATTGGGAAAGCATTTTATCACACCGATCTTGGTGTGGTCAGATGCTTTGAGGGCAGAGGAAAGATCTAGAGTCTAATAGACCCCAATTTTTTCAAAAAAAGAGTACCTGTCACTGCCTATTGCTATCATAGGGGATATTTACATTCCCTGCGATAACAATAAAAATGACAACTAAGAAAAAAAAATGGAAGGAACAGTTTAAAAATAAAATAAAAAAGCTAAATAAAAAGAAAAACTAAAAAAAAAAAAAAAAAAAAAAAAGCACCCCCCCCCCCCCTTCTCTTGCGCAAAGGCGAACACAAGCGTTGGTCTGGCGTCATATGTAAACAGCAATTGCACCATGCATGTGAGGTATCACCGCGAAGGTCAGATCGAGGGCAGTAATTTTAGCAGTAGACCTCCTCCGTGAATCTAATGTGGTAACCTGTAAAGGCTTTTAAAGGCTTTTAAAAATGTATGTAGTTTGTCGCCACTGCGTGTTTGTGCGCAATTTTAAAGCATGTCGTGTTTGGTATCCATGTACTCGGCCTAAGATCATATTTTTTATTTCATCAAAAATTTGAGCAATATAGTGTGTTTAAGTGCATTAAAATAAAAAAAAGTGTATTTTTTCCACAAAAAATGCGTTTGAAAAATCGCTGCGCAAATACTGTGTGGAAAAAAAAAATGCAACACCCACCATTTTAATCTGTAGGGCCTTTGCTTTAACAATATATATAGTGTTTGGGGGTTCAACGTAATTTTCTTGCAAAAAAAAAATATGTTTTCATGTAAACAAAAAGTGTCAGAAAGGGCTTTATCTTCAAGTGGTTAGAAGAGTGGGTGACGTGTGACATAGGCTTCTAAATGTTGTGCATAAAATGCCAGGACAGTTCAAACCCCCCCCCCCCAAATGACCCCATTTTGGAAAGTAGACACCCCAAGCTATTTGCTGAGAGCAATGTTGAGCCCATTAAATATTTTTTTTTTTTGGTCCCAAGAGATTGAATAATGAAAAAAAAAAAAAAATAATTTTTTTTACAAAAAGTTGTCACTAAATGATATATTGCTCAAACATGCCATGGGCATATGTGGAGATACACCCCAAAATACATTCTGTTGCTTCTCCTGAGTACGGGGATACCACATGTGTGGGACTTTTTGGGAGCCTAGCCGCGTACGGGACCCCAAAATCCAAGCACCGCCTTCAGGCTTTCTAAGGGTGTAATTTTTTTATTTCACTCCTCACTGCCAATCACAGTTTCGGAGGCCATGGAATGCCCAGATGGCACAAACCACCCCCAAATGACCCCATTTTGGAAAGTAGACACCCCAAGCTATTTGCTGAGAGGTATGGTGAGTATTTTGCAGATCTCGCTTTTTGTCACAATGTTTTGAAAATTGAAAAAAGAAAAAAAAAAAATGTTTTTTTTCTTTACTTTCTTCATTTTCAAAAACACATGAGAGCTGTAAAATACTCACCATGCCTCTCAACAAATAGCTTGGGGTGTCTACTTTCCAAAATGGGGTCATTTGGGGGGGTTTTGTGCTATTTTGGCATTTTATGGCCTTCGAAACTGTGATAGGTAGTGAGGAGTGAAATCAAAAATGTGCACCCTTAGAAATCCTGAAGGCGGTGCTTGGGTTTCGGGGCCCCGTACGCGGCTAGGCTCCCACAAAGTCCCACACATGTGGTATCCCCATACTCAGGAGAAGCAGCAAAATGTATTTTGGGGTGCAATTCCACATATAACCATGACATGTGTGAGCAATATATCATTTAGTGACAACTTTTTGAATACATTTTTTTTATTTATTTTTTTTGTCTTTATTCAATCACTTGGGACTAAAAAAAAAAATATTCAATGGGCTCAACATGCCTCTCAGCAAATAGCTTGGGGTGTCTACTTTCCAAAATGGGGTCATTTGGGGGGGTTTTGTGCCATCTTGGCATTTTATGGCCTTCAAAACTGTGATAGGTAGTGATAGGTAGTGAGGAGTGAAATCTAAAATTTATGCCCTTAGAAATCCTGAAGGCGGTGCTTGGTTTTCGGGGTCCCGTATGCGGATAGGCTCCCAAAAAGTCCCACACATGTGGTATCCCCGTACTCAGGAGAAGCAGCAGAATGTATTTTGGGGTGTAATTCCACATATGCCCATGGCATGTGTGGGCAATATATCATTTAGTGACAACTTTGGGCAAAAAAAAAAAAGTTTGTAATATTCCCGCAACTTGTGGCAAAATATAAAATATTCCATGTACTCAACATGCCTCTCAGCAAATAGCTTGGGGTGTCTACTTTCCAAAATGGGGTCATTTGGGGGGGTTTTGTGCTATTTTGGCATTTTATGGCCTTCAAAACTGTGATAGGTAGTGAGGAGTGAAATCAAAAATTTGCACCCTTAGAAACCCTGTAGGCGTTGATTGGGTTTCGGGGCTTCGTGCGCGGCTAGGCTCCCAAAAAGTCCCACACATGTGGTATCCCCATACTCGGGAGAAGCAGCAAAATGTATTTTGGGGTGCATCTCCACATATAACCATGGCATGTGTGAGCAATATATCATTTAGTGACAACTTTATTCAATCCCTTGGGACTAAGAAAAAAAATATTCAATGGGCTCAACATGCCTCTCAGCAAATAGCTTGGGGTGTCTACTTTCCAAAATGGGGTCATTTGGGGGGGTTTTGTACTTCCCTGCCATTTTAGCACCTCAAGAAATGAGATAGGCAGTCATAAATTAAAAGCGGTGTAAATTCCAGAAAATGTACTCTAGTTTGTAGACGCTATAACTTTTGCGCAAACCAATAAATATACGCTTATTGGCATTTTTTTTACTAATGACATGTGGCTGAATACATTTTGGCCCAAATGTTTGACTGAAATTGAGTTTATTGGATTTTACTTATAACAAAAAGTAGAAAATATCTTTTTTTTTTTTTTTCAAAATTTGCGGTCTTTTTCCGTTTATAGCGCAAAAAATAAAAATCACAGAGGCAATCAAATACCATCAAAAGAAAGCTCTATTTGTGGGAAGAAAAGGACGCAAATTTCGTTTGGTTACAACATTGCATGACCGCGCAATTACCAGTTAAAGCAGTGCAGTGCGAAATTGAAAAAAGACCTCTGGTCCTTTGGCTGCCAAATGGTCCGGGGCTGAAGTGGTTAAGAGGTATGGGCGGAAGTGACGTTTTTGACGTCGCTTCCGCCCTCCTATGGTATAGAGATGAGTGGCGGCCATCTTAGCGTCACTCATCTCTAGACACAGGAGGGGAATGGACCCGATCGCGGGAGGGGGGGCACCTCTCCCGCCACCGATAACGGTGATCTTGCGGCGAATCCGCCGCAATGACCACCATCATCGGACAGCTGACCGGCGCCTGAAAAGATGGATACCTCGGTTGTGGCAGCAGCTGCTGCCGTTACCGAGATATCCCTCTTCAAAAAAGGGACGTACATCGTCGTGCGCCGGTCGGGAAGTGGTTAAATTAGAACCTTTGGTTGTGTTTGTACAGCTGCTGTGTCCCCATAGCATAATATAGACTGCCTGCACACAGCAATATAAAAAAAAAAACAAAAAAAAAAAACACTGATTCACACTGTACAGGCCACAGAACCTATGTGAACAAGCCCCAAAACCTTGTTTACAGACAGAACCTTATTTAGCAGGAGTTTTGTAAGTTATGTTGTGTTTGTGTCCACTAATAAATGGTTTCTAATGGCAGCTCTGCCAGCAGGCTTTGAAGGACAAATGCAGGGGTTTTAATTAGGACACCCCTCGTTACTATCAAAGTGGGGGGCACAGAACAGCCGTAAGCCACATTACAAAAATCAAACATTTATTATATTGCCGCTTACCAATTCTTTTTTAGGATTTATTTCTACTAGTTTCATCTGGTGATCCAGCCAGCAAGTGTGTTTTTCAAAAGAAAAGCGCTCCAGCAGAATGCATCAGTTTACATGAATGGGGTCCTTTAAATGATCAGCTTTTATTTATTCATGTAAAACCTATATCCCAAATAGAAAAACGTTGTTTGCTGTAACCAATTATAAAGTGTGAGCTGGAGGTTGGCTTCAATTTATTTGTGTATGTAAATCTGCTAATACATTTAACACTCCCCTCCACTCCAGACTGCAATATATATATTTTTGGGGGTTTTTGGTTTAATACCTCTTTAGTCTAGGTTCACATCTATGCCATTGCAGTTGATGTGTTTTTCAGGCGCATTTTGCGGTTGATTCGTTTTTGCATGCAGTTTGCATGCATTTTGCGTTTTGTTTTTATTTTTTCCCTTTAAAAACACTGACAGCTGAATGTAAAAAAAAAAAAAAAATTGCCAGCAAAAATGTTTGTGAAATAAAAAAGGCATGGGATCCCCTACCCAGATCCACACCAAGCCCTTTGGGTCTGGCATGGATTTGCGGGGTGCTCCATGCCAAAATAAAGAAAATATAGCGTGGGGTCCCCCCAAAATGTATACCAGACCCTTATCCGAGCTTGCAGCCTGGCAGGTCAGGAAAGGATGGGGATGAGCGAGCGCTCTCCTCCTGAACCATACCAGGCTGCTTGCCCTCAACATGGAGAGGGTGCTTTGGGGTGCCTCTTCCCCACAACCCTGGGCTGTGGTTGTGGAGGATCTGTTGTGGGCGGGGGGCTTATCAGAATCTGGAAGCCCCCTTTAACAAGGGGGGTCCCTAGATCCAGCCCCTCCATGTGAATGAGTAGGGCATAGGTGTGTGCAGACTATTGCATTAGGTTGTGCAACCCAAATCTCAAACAAAAATGAATGCTACCTGCTGTCACAGAAAGGAGGCTCTGGTGGTGGAAGACAGTTGACTGGGAGCATATTACGATACGCCCTAAATAAGGATGTAACGTGTTTCTACTGTTGAACCTAGCCTTTAATATAGTGGGTAATTTACACTGGCCACTGGCACCCCAGTGGTGCTGTCCCTGGATAATGATAATGCACATGGGGTGATTAGGGTGTGCCCAGGCACACCTGGCACACCCTGTGCGCACGCCTATGGAGTAGGGGTACATTGTACCCCTACTCATTCACCAAAAAAAGTGTTGCATAGCTAAAAAAAATAAAATAATGCCCCCTAATGTAGATCCATTGTCAGACCGCCAGACCCAAAAGAAAGCTATGCACTTGTCGAAGGCTAACTGCCGACTGTCCAATCCTCCATCTGACAATTCCTAAATAGGGTGGTGATGTCACAAGGGAGCGGGGCCACCCAGTGATGTTACCAGTTGGCCCCGTCCCTAACCTATTTAAGAACTGTCGGACAGAGGTGCGGCCAATCAGCAGATAGCCTTCAATGAGTGCGGAGCTCTTTTTTTCAATAATTTTTGGGGGTTTGGTGGTGTTAGGACCTGGACTTGAACCTGGGACCTCAGCTGTGTCTGGCAGTGAGTCTTCTCACTGAGCTATCTGAGATGCTGGACAGTGCCTTGTCAGATCCCTTGGACAAACCCTATAACCCTGCCTTGTATCTTGATGTCAGCTGAACCTTGAACTCTTTGCTCCTCCCACGAACTTCCTGATAAAAGCCATGTCTCTGCACTTCCTCCTTGCCAGAATATTGTGCTATCTCCAGCCTGTATCTCGCTCCTGTCTTCCCTGCTGCCGTTCATATTTGCTACTGCTCGTTATCGACCCTTGGCTTGTTCCTCGACTACGCTTCTGCCTGATCCCAACCTGCAACTACTCGGTACCGACCTTTTGGCTTGTTTACAGACCACGCTTCTGATTGATCCTTACCTGCTCATCCGCTACTGAACCCCGGCTTACTCACCTCCTGGTGGGTCGATCCTGAGGACCGCGACCTGGTACTAACACGCAGCTAAATCCATCTCCCCCATCAGGAGCTCTGGTGAACACCGGTTAGTACTTAGACTCCGCACCTCAGGTGAGCCTGTGTCATCTGCCAGGGTGACTGCCTGTTAAACTATCCTGCTGGTTAGCGGTAGTCCTGCAACTGCTATAGCAATTGGTCTTCGAGCCTGACCCCTGATCGTGACAGAATATTCTGGCCTAAAACATGGAGGCCGCTATAGCAAATGCTGTGGCTCCGTTCAGGCAGCAAATTGCAGAGCTGCAGGAGTTCGGTGTCACTTATCAAGAAAAATTCTCTGTACTGGAAGGTGTGGTGAAGGAGCAACACGAAGAGATCCGTGCTCTGACAAAACAATTGCTGGACCTACGTTCCCGAGATGATAACGCACATATGCCTCACCCACCCAAGTTTAATGGAGACCGCCACCATTACAGAGGTTTTCTTAACCAGTGTCGCATCTATTTCCAAATGCGACCCACTGCATTCATTTCTGAAAGACAGAGGGTAATGTTTGTTATCAACCTCCTGACTGGGGAAGCTCTAGCCTGGGCCTCCTCCTATATTGAACAAGACAGTGCCATGCTGAATAATTTCCAGACATTCGAGAATGCGATGAATCAAGTTTTTGATGATTCCAACCGCTGCGCTACAGCTGAAGCAAAGTTGCACAGTTTACGGCAGGGTAAACGCTCTGTTGCTGAGTACACAGCTGAATTCAGACGTTGGATGGCAGACACCACTTGGAACCCATCAGCGCAAAAGAGTCAGTTCCGCCAAGGGCTCTATGAACAGGTAAAAGATGAGCTTGCCAGAGTAGAGACTCCTAATGATCTTGAAGCCTTCATCCAACTATGTATCCGAGTTAATCAGAGGCTTACAGAAAGGAGGAAGGAGAGGCTGGGAATGTTTGGAAGTAATGGTGGCATGCGTTTCTCTGCTAGTCAATTTGTTCAGAAGGATCCAAGAGTTTCTTCAGATTCTGACACAGCTGAACCTATGCAGGGTTCCATTTCTTTTCAGGAGAAAGAAAGAAGACGTGCAGAGAACCTCTGTCTATATTGCGGGGACTCTGGGCATTACGCAGTTAACTGTCCTAACAAGGTTAGAAGAACAATTGCGGCGACTGATGTGATCCTGCCTGCACAAATAAACTCTATTACCCAGTCTATCTCCCCATTAATTCTCGAAGAAAATAAAGTAAATTCTCCACTGTCTCATTTTGTCATCCCTTTTAAGCTTATTTCTGAGGGCCGTGAAATCCCCTGCTCTGCTATGCTGGACTCTGGGGCTGGAGGAAACTTTATGGACATAGAGTTTGCCCACCGCAATAACATTCAAGCCAGAAATATATCTGCTCCTATTGAGATGGAGACGGTTGATGGTTCACCTTTATCTTCAGGACCTGTTACCCATAAAACAGTTCCTCTATTAATCCAGTTTGAGGCTGACCATCGTGAGACCATCAGCTTTCAGTTGATCACATCACCCAAATTTCCCATCATTTTGGCCATTCCTTGGTTCTCCACTCACAATCCCTCTATCAACTGGGGAACTCGGACCATAGATTTCACATCCTCCCATTGCAAGGAACAATGTAGGGAATCTTACCAAACAAGTTCTTCCGCTGGTCAAGGAATTGCAAGTTGGTGTGGTAACTACCCAGTCATATGACAACTTGCCTCCACAATACCATGCATTCCGGGATGTCTGTGATAAGAAAAATGCAGATCAATTACCTCCTCACCGCCCATACGATTGATTGCCCCATTGTGTTGCTCCCAGGGGCCGAAATACCTTTTGGCCGCCTTTTTAATCTGTCAGAACCTGAATTAAAAGTGCTCATGGAGTGGCTTGATGAAAACTTAGAGAAGAGTTTTATTAGACACTCAACAGCTCCTGCAGGAGCAGCCCTATTCTTTGTTGAAAAGAAAGACTCCACCTTGCGTCCATGCATTGATTACAGGCACATAAATAAGGTCACATTAAAAACCGTTATCCACTCCCCTTGATCTCAGAAATGTTGGAAAGACTGCGTTCTGCAAAAGTGTTTACAAAACTTGACCTACGGGGGGCATATAACCTGGTCCGTATTCGTCCAGGAGACGAATGGAAAACCGCCTTTAGAACCAGATATGGACATTTTGAGTCCTTGGTTATGCCTTTTGGTCTCTGCAATGCCCCTGCGACCTTTCAACACTTCATAAACAATGTTTTTCAAGATCTGTTGAACCAATATGTCATTGCTTATCTGGATGACATCCTTATCTTTTCCGATAACCTGGAAGAGCACCGCAAGCATGTTTGCATTGTCTTTGAAAGATTACGGCAGAATCTACTTTATATCAAACTGGAGAAATGTGAGTTTTAACAAGCCCAGATCCAGTTTTTAGGGTATATTATTTCTCCAGAGGGAGTGAGCATGGATCCCGAGAAGATTAAAGCAGTGGTAGATTGGCCTGCCCCCGGAAACATTAAGGAAATCCAACGATTTGTTGGGTTTGCCAACTTTTACAGAAAATTCATAAGGAACTTCTCTAAGGTGATAGCTCCAATTACCCAACTAACAAAGAAAGGGGTGCCCTTTGTGTGGTCATCTGAGGCACAGGCTGCTTTTGGAAAGTTAAAAACTCTTTTTACTTCTTCACCAGTATTGGTACATCCCAACCCTGAATTACCTTTTATAGTGGAAGTGGATGCTTCAGACTCTGCCGTGGGAGCTATCCTCTCTCAACGACGTGGTGAAGAGATGCAGCTTCATCCCTGTGCTTACTTCTCTCGTTTAATGTCTTCAGCCGAAAGAAATTATAATATTGGGAATAAGGAGTTATTGGCAATTAACCACTTTCAGACCGGACCAATTTGCAGCCAAAGGACCAGGCCCCTTTTTGCGATTCGGCACTGCGTCGCTTTAACTGACAATTGCGCGGTCGTGCGACGTGGCTCCCAAACAAAATTGACGTCCTTTTTTTCCCACAAATAGAGCTTTCTTTTGGTGGTATTTGATCGCCCCTGCGGTTTTTATTTTTTGCGCTATAAACAAAAATAGAGCGACAATTTTGAAAAAAATGCATTATTTTTTATTTTTTGCTATAATAAATATCCCCCAAAAATATATAAAAAAACATTTTTTTTCCTCAGTTTAGGCCGATACGTATTCTTCTACATATTTTTGGTAAAAAAAATCGCAATAAGCGATTATTGATCGGTTTGCGCAGAAGTTATAGCGTTTACAAGATAGGGGATAGTTTTATAGCATTTTTATTAATAATTTTTTTTTTATTATTAATGGTGGAGATCTGCGATTTTTTTTTTTTTGTGACTGCGACATTATGGCGGACACATCGGACATTTTTGACACATTTTTGGGACCATTGTCATTTTTACAGCAATTAATGCATTTAAATGCATTGATTTCTGTATAAATGACACTGACAGTTTAGGGGTTAACCACAAGGTGGCAGTGTAGGGGTTAAGTATGCCTAGGGGTGTTTTTTTTTACTGTGGGGGGGCGTGGCTGTCAGCTAGTGAATGCTGATCTCTGCTCCAATCACAGGGAGCAGAGATCGGCGTCACTAGTTGCTAGGCAGAACGGGGAGATGCTGTTTATCTCGGCATCTCCCCGTTCAGCCGCTCCGTGAGACGATCGCGGGAGTCCCCGCGGCGATCGAGTCCGCGGGGACCGCGGCCGGACTCACGGGGGTCCCGACCGGCGCGGGACCGCGCCGCTCCCGGCACGCTCCCGATGGCACGGACAGGCTAAAGGGGGAGGTATATATACGCCCTCCTGCCTGTACGTGCCATTCTGTCGACGTATATCGTCGTGCGCCGGTCGGCAAGTGGTTAAGGAAGCATTTTCTGAATGGAGGCATTTGCTGGAAGGCGCTAAGTATCCTGTGACCGTTCTCACAGATCATAAGAATCTGGAATTCATTTGTTCTGCCAAGAGATTGTCTTCTAGACAAGCACGTTGGTCATTGTTCTTTTCCAGGTTCAATTTTATTATCTCATATCGACCTGGGTCAAGGAATGGTAAGGCTGATGCCTTATCACGAATGTTGTCTGGGCCTCTTCAGGAAAAGAACTCTGAATACACAGTCCTGCCTCAAAAGAACTTTCTAGGTGTCACAAGTTCTAAAGCACTCTTGAGTCTCCTCAAGGAAGGGTACGAGAATGACCCACTCCTCAAAAATCCTCCTATGGACATCATCCTTGAGTACAAAAATCGCTTCTGGACTCAAGCACATCGCCTCTATGTACCTGAAGTTGCTCGGGTTGAAGTCCTCAAGTTGGTTCATGACTCCAAACTGTCTGGACATTTTGGAGTTTCTAAGACAGAGGAACTTTTATCCCGTTCTTTTTGGTGGCCTGGGTACAAAAGAGATGTCAAAGGTTATGTAACCTCGTGCTTGGTCTGTGCTCGCAATTAGACACCCCGAGTTTCTCCTTTGGGGTTGCTCCAGCCACTTCCTGTCCCATCAAGACCATGAGGATCAATTTCTATGGACTTTGTAGTTGATTTACCCCCCTCTAAAGAAATGACCACTATCTTGGTTGTTATTGACCGCTTCACGAAGATGGCTCACTTTATACAGGTCAAGGGGTACCCTCTGCAGAACAAACTGCGGAGTTGATGGTTCGAGAAATCTTTAGACTACATGGAGTTCCAGAAGATGTAGTTTCTGACAGAGGAGTACAGTTCACTTCAAAATTTTGGAAAAGCTTTTGCTCAGCACTGGGAGTAACAATTAATCTATCTTCTGCTTTTCATCCTCAGTCTAATGGTCAGACCGAGAGGACCAATCAAACGTTAGAGCAGTACCTTCGATGTTTTGTTAGTTATCTTCAGGATGACTGGGTGGACTATATTCCTACAGCAGAGTTTGCTTATAACAATTCTAAACATAGCTCCACCTCTCAGACCCCTTTTTTCCTAAATACCGGGCACCATCCAGCTTTTATCCCTGATCTCCCTATCTCAACTCCAATTCCTGCTGTTACCAACAGATTAACTGCTTTACAGGAGATCCAGGAGAAATTGATCGAGACTTTGAGGGAAGCTCAGGAGAGTTACAAGAAGGCTGCAAATAGACATCGCAGAGCACTTCCTACCTTTCATGTGGGTGATCAAGTTTGGTTGTCTACTAAAAATCTGAAGGTTCATGTTCCATCTGCAAAGTTGGGACAAAAGTTTGTGGGACCTTTCCAGATCTCGGCCCAGATCAACCCAGTCGCCTTTCGCCTAAAACTTCCAGCCAGTATGAAGATTCACCCTGTGTTTCACATATCACTACTCAAACCTTTTCATGAAAATACTTTTCCGGGAAGAATTCTTCCACCCCCTCCACCTGTTGAGGTACAGGGTGAAGAAGAATATGTGGTGGAGAAAATTCTTGATTCCAGGATCTATAGGAACAAGTTGCAATATCTGGTTCAATGGGAAGGATATGGGCCAGAAGAAAATTCTTGGGAGCCTGAGCAGAATGTTCATGCTCCTAGATTAACAAGAGAATTCCACCAGAGGTTCCCTCACAAGCCGGGCCCTAAGACGTCCAGTGGACGTCCTGGGAGGAGGGAGTACTGTTAGGACCTGGACTTGAACCTGGGACCTCAGCTGTGTCTGGCAGTGAGTCTTCTCACTGAGCTATCTGAGATGCTGGACAGTGCCTTGTCAGATCCCTTGGACAAACCCTACAACCCTGCCTTGTATCTTGATGTCAGCTGAACCTTGAACTCTTTGCTCCTCCCACGAACTTCCTGATAAAAGCCATGTCTCTGCACTTCCTCCTTGCCAGAATATTGTGCTATCTCCAGCCTGTAGCTCGCTCCTGTCTTCCCTGCTGCCGTTCATATTTGCTACTGCTCGTTATCGACCCTTGGCTTGTTCCTCGACTACACTTCTGCCTGATCCCAACCTGCAACTACTCGGTACCGACCTTTGGGCTTGTTTACAGACCACGCTTCTGATTGATCCTTACCTGCTCATCCGCTACTGAACCCCGGCTTACTCACCTCCTGGTGGGGCGATCCTGAGGACCGCAACCTGGTACTAACACGCAGCTAAATCCATCTCTACCATCAGGAGCTCTGGTGAACACCGGTTAGTACTTAGACTCGGCACCTCAGGTGAGCCTGTGTCATCTGCCAGGGTGACTGCCTGTTTAACCACTTGCTTACTGTGCACTTAAACACCCTTCCTGCCCAGACCAATTTTCAGCTTTCAGTGCTCTCGCACTTTCAGTCACAATTGCGCGGTCATGCAATGCTGTAACCAAATGAATTTTTTATCATTTTTTTCGCACAAATAGAGCTTTAGTTTGGTGGTATTTATTCGCGACTCCGTTTTTTTTTTTTGCGATATAAGCGAAAACATAGCGGAAATTTTGAAAAAAAAACAATATTTTCTCCTTTTCTTTTTTAAAAGAAATCCAATAAAATCAAATTTTGTCATAAATTTAAGCCAAAATGTATTCTGCTACATGTTTTTTGTAAAAAAAATTCCGTTAAGTGTATAATAATTGGTTCGCGTGATCACGGACATATGTACGCAAATGATCATGTAAAAGGGGTGTGCAGGTGATCACGGACATATGTGTGCAGATAATCATTGGCACATGTTATTTTACTGGGACATATGTGAGGGACATGTGTTTTTATTATTTGGGGACATGTGTGTTTTGGGGACATGTGTGTTTTACTGTGGGGACACTACACTGGTGACCAGTGAGTAAAAAACTGTAAAAAAAAACTGCTAATACTCACTGATCACCAGCCGGCTGCAGCGATCCGCTCTCCTCTCCTCACCGACGACTTCCGTGTGAGGAGAGGAGGGCCGATTGCCTAGCAACCGGCTGTTTGTTTACATCACATGACGGCTGTGATTCGACACGGCCGTCATGTGATCAGGAGGGCCAATCACCGAGCCCTCCTGCCGATCCGAGATGCGCCGTGTCCAGGTGACACGGCCGCATCGGGATCGCGCCGCTGCGCGGGCACGCGCGCACGCGATCCCTCTACTTCTGAAGGACGTTCCGGAACGTCCATTCAGAAGTAGACGGCTCCCACCCCGGCCGTATATGTACATTGGCCGGGTGGGAAGTGGTTAACTATCCTGCTGGTTAGCGGTAGTCCTGCAACTGCTATAGCAATTGGTCTTCGAGCCTGACCCCTGATCGTGACAGGCGGTGTGGCGGTCGGCGTGATTGACATTGGATTTATATTCAGATCCACATGGGGGGCCAGCATCTGGCTGAGCCCCCCTGCCCCAAAGCACCCGCCCATGTTGAGGGCATGCGGTCTGGTATGGTTCAGGAGGAGGGGGGCACTCGCTCATTCCCTCCCTTACCTGACCTGGTAAGGGAAAGGGTAAGGTTCTGGTATGAATTGGGGGCCCCCACGCCATTTAAAAAAAAAAAATTGGCATGGGGTCCCCTCAAAATCCATACCAGCCCTGAAGGGCCTGGTATGGATTCCGGGGGGGGGGGGGGGGGGGCGACGCCATTTTTATATTTTTTTTCACATTTAGCTGTAAGCTGGGAACCCCTCTAACAGCTGATGACTCATCGGTTGTTAAGGACGCGGCGGCTGGCTTTCCAGCCCTCTCCTTAGCAACCAGCTATATAGAGTGTTTTTAAAGGGGGAAAACAGCAAAATGCATTAAAGCGTCTTCTGGTGTGACTCCATTGAAGTCTATTACACGCAAAATGCAATCTGCTGTGGGAAAAAAGTCCCTTTCCAAAAACGCACAGGCTAAAAAATGCCTAGATGTGAACATGTACCATAGGAAACCATGTTAAATTAACTGTAGTGTGTTTCTGCAAAACGAAAAATGCACAAAAAAAGCGCATTGGTGTGAACGTAGGGTTAAAGCTGTTGTAGGGAAAGCATAAGGAAAGCTGCCAAACTGAAAAGGTGAGGGAGATTAAGGTCAGGTAGGAAACTGTATTATATACCTGATTGCTAGATTTTTCATTTATTTTGTGGTTAACGTCAGCGGTCACCTTTTTTGCTGCAATGCTTCCCTTTAAGGAGAAGTAAAGCCAAAGGTTGTATTTCTCCTGTGGATCACATGAGTGCAGTAAGTTTTGCACTCCAGTGACCCATTTTCAGCAGAGAGCGGGCTGAAGTCCGCTCTCTGTGTTGATGTCACAGGAGTTGTTCCAGGCTCCATGTAATCACGACCAGAGTTGGGATCCCCCCAGATCCCTGGACCGCCACCCAGCTTAGCGTCTCAGTGAGCCCAAGAGCTTGAGTCAACCGCCCCCTCTAAAGCCCAGTGTTCCAGTGAGCAAGGAGGGAGCAGAGAGCTGGTGACTGATAGTCACCAGCTCTCTGCTCAGGGAGCTGTAAAAACCTAGTAATCACTGGTGTACGGTCGCTCGGTTCTCAGTGTAGAGGCTTCGGGGGACAGATGCAGCATTGGACCGATACTGCATCCACCTAGGTTAGTAGGATTTTTAAAAAGAAAAAAACACTTTTCTTGGGGGTGGTATTTTGTGGTTTTCATTTATTTTGGGGGTATATCTGTCTATTTCTCTATCTTATCTATCTCTGCATGACTTAAGCTTGAAAAGTGAGGTTTGTTTTAGAGGCAGTATTTTGGGGTTTTTATTACCATTGTGTTTTTTGTTTTTTTATATGTTGATAGTGCCTTTTTCAGTCTGAGGTGCTCAAAGAACAACATTCACTCATTACTACCCACGTGCTCCTTTAACCACTTAAGGACCGGGCCTCTTTTTGAGACTCTGTGTTTACAAGTTAAAAACAATTTTTTTGTTAGAAAATTACTTAGAACCCCCAAACATTATACATTTTCTTTTTCTAACACCCTAGAGTAAAAATAAAATGGCAGTCATAAAATGTCACACCGTATTTGCACAGCGGTCTTACAAGCGCACTTTTTTTGGAAAAAAATATATTTTTTGAATAAAAAAAATAAGACAACAGTAAAGTTAGCCCAATTCTTTTTTATATTGTGAAAGATAATGTTACGCCGAGTAAATTGATACCCAACATGTCACGTTTCAAAATTGCGCCCGCTCGTGGAATGGTGTTAAACTTTTACCCTTAAAAATCTCTAAAGGCGACGTTTAAAAAATTCTACAGGTTGCATGTTTTGAGTTACAGAGGAGGTCTAGAACTATTGCTCTCACTCTACCGATTGCAGCGATACCTCACATGTGTGGTTTGACCACCGTTTTCATAGGCGGGCGCTACTCATGTATGCGTTCGCTTCTGCGCACAAGCTCGTCAGGACAGGGAGCTTTTTTTTTTTTTATTTATTTTATTTTATTTAATTTTACACAGTTTTTAAAAAAAAATAATAATTTGGGTCACTTTTATTTCTATTACAAGGAATGTAAACATCCCTTGTAATGGAAAAAATCATGACAGTTCCTCTTAAATATGAGATCTGGGGTCAAAAAGACCTCAGATCTCATATTTGGACTTAGATGCAATAAGTCACTTCCGCCCAAAATGAACTTATTGTGAGTGACTACCCCTTTCTACAACAAAGCTCTCCACAACACGAACCCCCAAGTCATGGGGGATCGAGTTGTAGAAAGCCTCCACGTCGATGGCCACCAGCCAGGACCCCTCAGGCACTACCCCTCCACAAAGGGCCCTCTATAGATCGGCAGTGTCCCGAATGTGTCAGGTGTTGTGTTGAAAGAGGTTTTTTCCACCCCCCCCCCCCCCAAATTGTACAAGCCCAAATCTTGTTTGTTCCCTGTTCTTCAAGGGAACCCCAATATCTGGGCTTTTACACAACAAGTCGCTAAAGAACTTCAATCCATCAAGTAGTAATAACAAATCATCAAATCTTAGTTTAGCCCATCATAAAGCATTAACCACCCTTAAAAAAAATCCAAACAATCATTAAACCTTCAGATAAAAGCAGTAACATAGTGGTTATGGATCTTACAAAATACGAGAAGATGGTAATGGATATATTAAAAAATCGTCACTGGTATATCACCAGGGTATCAAGTTGAGTGGATTAAAATCAATTATGCTAACCTAATTGCTCAGGCTTTTCATAAAGACATCATTAATAGAAGTTCAATTAATTACTAGATTTTCAGGACATCATCGTCAGATACGGGATGTCATTCAAAAATATTGGCATCTGCTAGTCGCTAACGATGTTGTCTCAAAATATATAAGTCTGTATCCTCAAATTACCTATAGGCAGGGCTTTTTTTCAGCGGGAACGCAGTTCCGGTACCTTCACCACTGACAGCAAGTGGTGCTGGGGTGTGCTGCAGGGTCTATTGATACTCACTGCTAGGGGATGTATTCTAGCTGGAGGGTATCTATTTTTGCATGGGGGTCTATTGTTTGAGGAAGTCTATTGTTGCTGGTGGAAGGTCTTATATTACTCAGTTGTTGCTGGGAGAGATCTACTGTTGAGGGTCTATTGTTGCTGGCTTCCGGAGAATCTATTGATGCAGACTGTGGGGGAGATCTGCTGTTGCTGCTGGGAGTCTATTGTTTGCTGGGGGGATTTTTTGTGGTGGGGTGGTCTATTGTTGCTGGCGGGGGCTCTATTGTTACTGGCTGCAGGGGTTCCATTTTACTGCTTTTCTTGTTATAATTACCAAATTCCTTACGGATTACTTAGCACCACAATTTGATACTTGGTCCTGTATTGTCTAAAAGGGCAGTACTGGGAGGTGGGTAGGGGTGGAGAAAAGGGGTGGCTCATGAAAGAGGGGGGTGATGTGGATAAACTTCTTTTACAGCGTGAAACTAAATGGATCCACACCCTGTCAGCTACTAAACATCCTGGATTATACGAGTCCATTAGCTATAAATCCTTCCTTTCGGGCCATATAAATCTCTCTTTATGAGGGATTTAGATATAACCAAAATGCCTCAAAATTGGGATCCATTATGTAGGATCCCAATAATTCAATGTTTATCATTTTTGTTTTCAAGTGTATATTATGTCTTCTTACTCGCTTCTACCTTGGCCTGAGAGGTTCCCCATTTGTTCAGTTTTTCTCCCTCCCTGAACTGTAGATTTTACATTCCTTTCTCCCTATATGTAAATTAAACATTTATTGTTGGAATTTATTTAATATTTATAGACCTGGGATTTTCCTTTTTCCTATGGCTGGCCACTATTGGCAATATTTGATCAAATTTTGTTACCCTCAAGTACATTGAAATGGAGATAGGTGATCATATGGATGCCTAGGGCTTCTTATCCATTAACCATATAGGGGAAATCCATAATATGTGTTTGGGCGCTAGCACCACTAGCCACTTGCACATTGCATCCCGCAAACTGGATGTTCATTGGCTTTGACAGCCAGAGGCTTCACCCAGCTGTGGGCAGACTTTCCAACATGGCGTCGCGTGTATGTCGCGCTGGCTCGTGATTGCCATGCCTGCGTCACTTCCGGCACCATTCGATCATGCGTGGTGGTGATTTCTCGGCGTCCGCACCTCATCGGCGTCATTTTATGGAGGGGATATCAAAGGATCCCCTTTTTCTGTAGATAGGCAGCGGAGTCGAGGGCAAGGCAATATTTGATGCTTCAAATCAGTGAAAGGTAAAAACGTTTAGACATTTGTTGGAACTATTTAGATTGGAAATGCTCTTATTTGTTTTGTTGGCTGTTGATTAGAGTATATGACCACTTGGAAGTTTCTTCTGGGAAAGTCAGCCTTCAGATCTAACCGTTTGGAAGTATCCCCTGCTGTGATACCATCCATTATTATCAATTGGTTCCCACATCCGCATTCTGAGGTTTGAATACATTTATTTTACCATGGTCAGAAAAACATCTTTGTTTATTTTTTGAGTTTGAGCTCATCATGCATCCCCTTTTCTAGATAACCCTCAGCCTTATGAGGCCTGTATGTCCTTCTCTGTGATGCACCAGATATCTCCGCATTTTTTCAATGTCCTGATTATTAAATATGGATTTTAATATATTGTTTTTCACCTATAGTTACCATGCTATGCAGTGCTTGTTGGAAGTCTCCTGAGGAAGAAATTGCAAGGCAAAACATGTAGAGAAAGAAGTCACTGCTGGTTACTCATATTATGGCTACTGTATGATGATACTGTGATGTTTTATACACTTTGTATAAATACATTTCTATTTTTTATATTTAATTAGTAATTTCTTGGCACCCTAAAAATCCCATATCCCCTCTCCTACCAATATAAGTGTAGCGAATGTAGACAGTTTCCGATCAGTAACCACCTGAGAAAGTAATTTAATCTTATAATTAGTCCATGCAATAGGCTCTGGTAATTTATAAAATTGAGGAAGAGAAGGATTAAGCCATAAAAGGGGCATTTGAAGAAATTGCATCCTTAGGATAATGCTCACATCTAAGGCCAGCCTCCCAAGCTAGAATAGTGTTAAGCATTGAGGCAGTCAACTGATAGGGTGCCTTACTGCCCCTGAATACAAGTATCTTAAGGGCTTCTGTAGACCTTACCACCGCTACTTCCAACCGAGTGGAGGAGTTAGATAAATCTGGACTCAGCCACCATACGGCCGTAAGCAGCTGAGTGGCTAGAAAACATTTATATAGATCAGGAAAAGCTAAACCACCCTGGTCACAAGGGGGCATCAGTGTGGTTAATTTATACCTGGGGTGCTTTGATCCCCATAAAAAAGGACAGGAAAAGTTAAATTAATCTAGTAAAAAAGGAGCCAGGAAGCCTTAAGAGGTACATAAATTTTGGTATAATCTTCATTTTTAAAAGATTAATACGTCCCAGTAAGGACAATGGTAGAGACTTCCACGCTTTCAACCTTGACCCAGCATCTTCTAGAATTGAGGTCAAATTCAAGGAAATAAATTCAGAAGCTTGGCGAGAGATTACAAGTACTTGAAATTCTCTACCAACTGAGATGGAATATCATTCAAAGCCGTGCTATGGGCCTCGATTAGACATGTGCATTTCGTTATGTTCCGAATCGAAATTCGGACGAATTTTTCATTATTCGGACATTCGGATGCATCCGAATTACCGAATTACAATACTAACGAATTTTACCGAATCCGAATTTATTTCGAATCGAAAAATCGCGGACGAAATTCGAAATATCTCAGGGTCACTTAGTGATAGAAACCCCAAATTTGGATATGTTATAGTGCTAGTTCTACTGTGTTTGCATACCAAATTTCAAGTTTCTAGCTACAAGTGGCCCCGAGATATGTGGCCCCAAAGTCGGGTCGAAAAATGTCATTCTCTGCTGCAGAAAAGTGCTTGACATTTTGTGACCCGACTTTGGGGCCACATATCTCGGGGCCACTTATAGCTAGAAGCCCCAAATTTGGTATGCAAACACAGTAGAACTAGCACTACAACCTCTCTAAGTGACCCCGAGATACGTGGACCCAAAGTCGGGTCGCAAAATATTTTCGAATTCGATTGAAATAATTTCAAATGCAGTTGAAATATTTTCAAATCTGGTTGAAATTATTTCAACTGCATTAGAAACTATTTCAACCAGATTTGAAAATATTTCAACTGCATTAGAAACTATTTCAACTGCATTAGAAACTATTTCAACCAGATTTGAAAATATTTCATCTGCATTAGAAACTATTTCTATCAGCAAGTAACCCCGAGATACGTGGACCCAAAGTCGGGTCGCAAAATATTTTCGAATTCGGTTGAAATAATTTCAAATGCAGTTGAAAAAATTTCAAATGCAGTTGAAAAAATTTCAAATGCAGTTGAAAAAATTTCAAATGCAGTTGAAAAAATTTCAAATGCAGTTGTAAAAATTTCAAATGCAGTTGAAAAAATTTCAAATCATGTTGATACTATTTCAAGTGGATTTGAAAATATTTTGCGACCCGACTTTGAAAAAAAAAATGAAATTGATTCTAACAGTCTACAGAAGATCTGCAAAAAAAAAAAGAAGTGAAATGGCTGTTAATAGTCTACAGGAGATCTGCTATTAAATTATATATTTTTTTCTATTCTGTTCTAATCTTTTCTATTTGAATTATACATTTTGGAAGATGGTTATTTATTATACACATCTGTCACATAAAAAAAAAGGATGTGAAATGGCTGTCACGGATGTCGATCGCAAGGTAAGTACATATGCTGTATGTCATTGTCCACTTGCCACAACACCTGCCACAAGCGCCAAGACACCTGCCATGAGTGCCACGTCACCAACCACAAGTGCCACGTGACCTGCCACGTGACCAAGTTGTGGATTGTCCACTTGCCATGTCACCTGCCACAAGTTATGGGGTTCCTAGCACCAAGTGACCCCCAGATATGGGGCATATGTCAAGTACTTTTCTACAGCAGAGAATTACATTTTGTGACCCGACTTTGGGGCCACATATCTCGGGGCCACTTATAGCTAGAAACCCCAAATTTGGTATGCAAACACAGGAGAACTAGCCCTACAACCTCTCCAAATTTGGGGTTTATATCACTAAGTGACCCCGAGATACGTGGACCCAAAGTCGGGTCGCAAAATATTTTCGAATTCGATTGAAATAATTTCAAATGCAGTTGAAATATTTTCAAATCTGGTTGAAATTATTTCAACTGCATTAGAAACTATTTCAACCAGATTTGAAAATATTTCAACTGCATTAGAAACTATTTCAACTGCATTAGAAACTATTTCAACCAGATTTGAAAATATTTCAACTGCATTAGAAACTATTTCAACTGCATTAGAAACTGTTTCAAATCTGGTTGAAATAGTTTCTAATGCAGTTGAAATAATTTCAAATCCAGTAGAAATATTTTTAAATTCGGTTGAAATATTTTCAAATCCGGTTGAAATAATTTCAAATGCGACTGATTTTTCGAATTCGGTCAAAAATGAAACAAAACCTGAAAACGAATTTAACGAATCTAACTAAACAAAATGAATTAATTAACGAATTAAAACGAAACAAAACAATTTTTTTATTTTTGCACGTCTAACACGGATGTCGATCGCAAGGCAAGTACATATGCTGTATGTCATTGTCCACTTGCCACATCACCTGCCACAAGTTGTGTATTGTTCACTTGCCACAAGTGCCACGACACCTGCCACGAGTGGCACGACACCTGCCACGAGTGCCACGTGACCGGCCACGCGTGCCACATGACCGGCCACGCGTGCCACATGACCGGCCACGAGTGCCACATGACCGGCCACGTGACCAAGTTGTGGATAGTCCACTTGCCACGTCACCTGCCACAAGTTGTGGGGTTCCTAGCACCAAGTGACCCCAAGATAGGGGCGATATGTCAAGTACTTTTCTGCAGCAGAGAATTACATTTTGTGACCCGACTTTGGGGCCACGTATCTCGGGGCCACTTGTAGCTAGAAACCCCAAATTTGGTATGCAAACACAGTAGAACTAGCACTACAACTACAGACTATTAGTATCTATTTCGTTTTCTCACCAGATCTCCTGCAGACTATTAGCATCTATTTCTTTTTTTAGCAGATCTCCTGTAGACTATTAAGAACCATTTCACTTTTTTTTTTGCAGATCTCCTGCAGACAATTAGTATCTATTTCGTTTTCTCACCAGATCTCCTGCAGACTATTAGCATCTATTTCTTTTTTAGCAGATCTCCTGTAGACTATTAACAGCCATTTCACTTTTTTTTTGCAGATCTTCTGCAGACTGTTAGAATCAATTTCATTTTTTTTTTCAAATTCAGATGGCAAAATATTCTCGAATCCGCTTGAAATAGTATCAACATGATTTGAAATTATTTCAACTGCATTTGAAATTATTTCAACCGCATTTGAAACTATTTCAACCGATTCGAAAATATTTTGCAACCCGACTTTGGGTCCACGTATCTCGGGGTTACTTGGTGATTGAAACCCCAAATTTGGAGAGGTTATAGTGCTAGTTCTACTGGTTTCTAGCTTTAAGTGGCCCCGAGATACGTGGCCTCAAAGTCGGGTCACAAAATGTAATTCTCTGCTGTAGAAAAGTACTTGACATATGCCCCATATCTGGGGGTCACTTGGTGCTAGGAACCCCATAACTTGTGGCAGGTGACATGGCAAGTGGACAATTCACAACTTGGTCACGGGGCAGGTCACGTGGCACTTGTGGTCGGTCACGTGGTACTCGTGGCAGGTCATGTGGCAATCGTGGCAGGTGTCTTGACACTTGTGGCAGGTGTTGTGGCAAGTGGACAATGACATACAGCATATGTACTTGCCTTGCGACCGACATCCGTGACAGCCATTTCACATCTTTTTTTTTTATGTGACAGATGTGTATAATAAATAACCATCTTCCAAAATTTATAATTCAAATAGAAAAGATTAGAACAGAATAAAAAAACATATATAATTTAATAGCAGATCTCCTGTAGACTATTAACAGCCATTTCACTTCTTTTTTTTTTTGCAGATCTTCTGCAGACTGTTAGAATCAATTTCATTTTTTTTTTCAAAGTCGGGTCGCAAAATATTTTCAAATCCGCTTGAAATAGTATCAACATGATTTGAAATTATTTCACCTGCATTTGAAATGATTTCAACCGCATTTGAAACTATTTCAACCGAATTCGAAAATATTTTGTGACCCGACTTTGGGTCCACGTATCTCGGGGTTACTTGGTGATAGAAATAGTTTCTAATGCAGATGAAATATTTTCAAATCTGGTTGAAATAGTTTCTAATGCAGTTGAAATAGTTTCTAATGCAGATGAAATATTTTCAAATCTGGTTGAAATTGTTTCTAATGCAGTTGAAATAATTTCAACCAGATTTGAAAATATTTCAACTGCATTTGAAATTATTTCAACCGAATTCGAAAATATTTTGCGACCCGACTTTGGGTCCACGTATATCGGGGTTACTTGGTGATAGAAACCCCAAGAGGTTGGAGAGGTTGTAGGGCTAGTTCTCCTGTGTTTGCATACCAAATTTGGGGTTTCTAGCTATAAGTGGCCCCGAGATATGTGGCCCCAAAGTCGGGTCACAAAATGTCAAGCACTTTTCTGCAGCAGAGAAGAACATTTTTCGACCCGACTTTGGGGCCACATATCTCGGGGCCACTTGTAGCTAGAAACTTACAAATTTGGTATGCAAACTCAGTAGAACTAGCAATACTACATATCCAAATTTGGTGTTTCTATCACCAAGTAACCCCGAGATACGTGGACCCAAAGTCGGGTCGCAAAATATTTTCGAATTCGAAAATCGGTCGAAAACTAAACGAAATCCGAAAACGAATTTAACAAATGTAACGAATCTAACTAAACGAAATTAATTAATTAACGAATTAAAACGAAACTAAACGAAACGAATTTTTTCCTTTTGCACATGTCTAGCCTCGATATCTACTGGGAACAACAAGGACTTGGTCCAATTTACCTTCAACCCAGTAACCGCTGAAAAGGAATTCCAATATCCATAAGGCCCCTTGGAGAGAGGGTCCGGCGTCGTTCAAAAATCATAAAAGATCATCTGCATATAAGGCTACCCTCTCTTCCAACCAACCAATTCTCAGCCCTTTTATATTGGGGGAGATGCGGAGAGCCTCCGCCACAGGCTCCATAGCAATAGCGAAAAGGGTCAGACTCAGACCTGCTGAGTTCCAAAATGTTAGATTGCGTACACGCCATATCTTCTGAAGGGGTACGTATTTCCGAAATCGAAATACTAGGTTGTTCACATTTAGCCATCATGGCCAAAAACCGACCATTACGAAAAGCTTCTATTTATTTCTTTATAGATCCATCCTCGTAGCCTCAGCCATATGCAAATGCAGAGCCCGTTTGCCATGAAGTAAAGCATTAAAGTTGGCCTCTGAAGGATCCGCAGCATATTGAGCTGTTTTTTCATCCACTATGGCCTGCAAAGCCTCACTATTTGCTTGTTCGGCCTTATTAACCGCCTTAATGGTGGATATATACTGTCCTCTTGTATAGGCCTTAAAGGCATCCCATGTTATTTCTGAAGTGAAGACCCTGCATTAAATTTCCAATACTTGACTAAAAGAGGAATAATTTTATTGACCACATCTGGATGTGAAATCCAGTGGGTTCCCAATCTCCACTGGGCTGCATCCCGAGAGTAATAAGGATGAAATGTGAGCATTAGCGGAGCATGATCAGTATATCATATATGTGGGGGTGGGGGCTTAAAATATTTTTAGGGGGGGGGGGGGATTTTATGTGCTTTGGTATAACTTTCGTTTTTTACAATTGAAAAAAAAAATGTCATCACATAGGGAACATCCGGAGTCTAAAAGATTCTACATGTCTCACCTTTGTTCCACTCAATGTAATGCAATGCAGATCATGTTGCATTACATTCTTTCCTAGCCATGCTGGGGACACTAAGAGACAGACCTGGAAGTGACGTCAAGCACACCGCTTTTCGGGTCAGCAACAAGAAGCAGAGAAGAGCAGACGTGTGTCCACTCGGCTCCCTCCCCCCTACCCGGAAGCACCCACTATGGGCAAGCGGAGCCCGGGATGCATGGCTGGGGGGGGGGGAGCATGTTACTGGGGGCGTTTGGAAGCAATTGTCTGGCAGCGCATCCACCCGAATGCTTCCACATGACAGGCAGGAGTCTGCGTGTCAGATTTACACACAATCCCAGTGGCTGCAGCCAAGGGGAATGTGTCTAAACCCCCTGATTTATGGACCTGGCAGCAAAAGAGTTAAATTGGTAATAAACTCAAAACACTTACCATTTCTTGGATGTGATGGCTGCATTCTTTTTCTTTTTTAGGCTTTATTTCTTCTACTTTCATCAGTAAGTGCGTTTTCTTCTTCAATGACGGGCACTGATATGGCTGCACTGATGGGCACTGATGAGGTGGCACTGATGGGCACTGATGATGGGCACTGATAGGTGGCACTGATGGGCATTGATAGGTGGCACTGGTATGCGGCACTGATGGGCACTCATAGGCGGCACTGATGGGCACTCATAGGCGGAACTGATGGTTACTTATGGGTGGCACTGATGCATACTTATAGGTGGCATGGATGGGCACTGATAGGTGGGCACAGATGGGCACTGATAGGTGGCATTGCTGGGCATCCCTGTTTTATAATGTAAATATGAGGTGCCAGTCAGTGCCCATTTGTGGGCACTGGCATATTTTGGGCATTTTTTAACATGTGGATGGCCATGGGGGATGTACCTGGCCATCCACATGCTGGGGGCTTCCCTGGTGGTCCTGGGGGCTTCCCTGGTGGTCTAGTGTGGGCATCTGAGGGGGGGGGCTGCGCTGATAAACAATCAGCGCATACCCCCCTGTCAGGAGAGCAGCCGATTGGCTCTCCACTACTCGCGTCTGTCAGACGCGAGTGAGGAAAAGCCGATCAACGGCTCTTCCTGTGTACATCGTGATCAGCTGTGATTGGACACGGCTGATCACGTGGTAAAGAGCCTCCACCGGAGGCTCTTTACCGAGATCGGTGTAGCGGTGTGTCAGACTGACACCCCGCTCCACCGATCGCCGCGATGCACGCCCCCACGGACGCGCGGCGGCTATTATCCTGAAGGACATCATATGACGCCCAGTCAGGATAACGAAACCACTTCCCAGACGTCAATCTGCTATTGACCAGGCGGGAAGTGGTTTATCACAGCTGGGGTTTTAATTTTTTGCTAAACAAACAAAAAAATATGGAAAAAAAAATCATGTTTAATAGTTTGTTATTAAATTTTGCAAACAGGTAATTTTTCTGCTTCATTGATATGCGCTTATGAGGCTGCACTGGTGGGCACTGATAGGCTGCACTGGTGGGCACAGATAAGGTGGCACTGATGGGGACAGGTAAGTCGGTACTGATGGGCACAGATAAGATGGCACGGATGGGTGGCATGGATGGGCACTGATAGATGGCACTGATGGGTACTGATAGATGGTACTAATGAGCAGCACATTGTGGGCACTGTCACTGTGGGCACTGACAGATGGCACTGTGGGCACTGACAGGTGAAGCTAGTGGGTACTGGTAGGCGGCACTTGCATAGGGCGCAGGTGGTCACCATGGACCTAGGGCACATTGCAGTGATCGGGACTGATGTCCCTCTCACTGCCGCCGGTGATCGGCTTTTTTTTTTCTCCTCGCACTGTCAGCGTGAGGTGGAAAAAAAGCTGATTACTGGCTCTGTTGTTATCACATGATCAGCTGTCATTGGCTGACAGCTAATCACATGGTAAGGGGTCGGGAGTCTCACAGACTCGCTGATCACAGAGCGCGCCACACGCGCCCTTCAGGGGGCGCACAGGCCGCTCGTGAACGGAACGACGTCAAGCGACGTCGTCCCGGCAAGTTAGATCCGCGCTGTAGCCGTCATTCGGCTATAGCGCGTATCTCTGGAGGTTAAATAAAAGCTTTATCCTAAAAGGAAATAAACTGTTTGCTGTAACTGCTTATAAATTGTGAGCTGGAATTTGGCTTCACTTTGTTAGTGTATTTAAATCTGCTAGTACATCTAACACTCCCCCTCCTAGACTGACAATGCTGCAGCCCAAAGGTCCCCCTGTGCTCTTTCATGCAGAGTGGGGGCACTCTAATGCAGAGGGCGTATTACTGGCCAGATCACCAGGTGAAAACAGAGGGAAAAAAATAAAAAAGAAAGCATTGACATGATTGGCAAGCTGCAATATATTACATTTTGGGTTTAATATCACTTTAATGTTAACATTTGTGCCACCTGCACCATCACTTTATGACTTGTCAGTTCACCATTGAATCTGTGAGAATAAGTATATAGGGACTTCCAATTTACACTTGCATAAATAGCAGCTGGTAATCAGACAACTATGAGCTGTTGTCAGAACACAATAGCTCAGTGGTGGAGATCGCTGTACTAACATAGGATCGTTAGTACAGCAGCCCTGCTAGGTTTTTTTTTCATTCAACCCGCTGGGTTTGAATAGAAAAAAACTCAATGTGCACCAGGCAGATCCGATCGGGCCATCCATTGACTCCTATGGGCAGGCGGATGTCAGCGGAGATGTGTCCGCTGACACCCGTCTGCCATCCGATCCGCTCAAGATCGACATATGGCGATACGTCTGCCATCCGTCTTGGTGGATCGGATGAGATCTGATGAAAATGGACGTGCTGTCCGTTTTCGTCCGTTCTCCGCATAGAGATCAGCGGGGCTCTGACCGGTGAGATTTACTAAAACATTTAACCACTTTACGACTGGCGCACGACTATGTACGTCCCTTTTTTTGAAGAGGGATATCTCGGTAACGGCAGCAGCTGCTGCCACAACCAAGATATCCATCTCTTCAGGCGCCGGTCGTAATTCTGATAATGGTGGTCATCGCTGCGGATTCGCAGCGAGATCACTGTTATCGGCGGCGGGAGAGGTGCCCACTCCCGCGCCTTCCGCCGCTTACCAGAGCCGTCGGCAGCGGCGAAAGCGATCGGGTCCTGCTCCGTGATGGGTATAGAGACGAGTGAGGCTGAGATGGCCCCCACTCGTCTCTATACCATAGTAGGGCGGTAGCGACGTCAAAACGTCACTTTCGCCCATGCGTCTTAAAGGCACATTTTCCAAATGTCATGCCTGTCATGCTTTTTTTCTATTACAAGGGATGTTTACATTCCTTGTAATAGGAATAAAAGTGAGCCAATTTAAAAAAAAAAAAAAAAAAACAGTGTAAAAATAAATAAAATCAAGAAAAATAAATAAGAAAAAAAAAAAACGCATACGTGAGTAGCGCCCGCATATGAAAACGGTGGTCAAACCGGTATTGCCGCGATCGGTAGAGCGAGAGCAATAATTCTAGCCCTAGACCTCCTCTGTAACCCAAAACATGCAACCTGTAGAATTTTTTAAACTTCGCCTATGGAGATTTTTGAGGGTAAAAGTTTGACGCCATTCCACGAGGGGGCGCAATTTTCAAGCGTGACATGTTGGGTATCAATTTACTCGGCATAACATTATCTTTCCCGATATATATAAAACAATACTGATGTCTTATTTTTTTTTTCAAAAAAGTGAATTTTTTTCAAAAAAAAGTGCGCTTGTTAGACTGCTGCGCAAATGTGGTGTGAAAAAAAGTATTGCAATGACAGCCATTTTATTCTCTAGGGTGTTAGAAAAAAAAACAATATATAATGTTTGGGGGTTCTAAGTAATTTTCTAGCAAAAAAAAACTGTTTTAAACATGTAAACACCTAAAATCCAAAACGAGGCTGGTCTTAAAGTGGTTAATGTGAAAATAGCTTAATGTAGCTTAACATGTAAAAAGTGCCTAAACCTCAATCAATTGCCCTGATATTTTGCACAGCCCAAGATCTCAACTTCCCAAACCTATCCTATAACTTTCATGCGATTCGGTGTTCCACAAGGCAAACTAGGGACATTAAGCTTGTTTTTTGGGGAGCTTAATGTGGCTTAACGTACAAAAAAGAACTTAAATGTTAACCAATTTCCCCCAAACTTCACATAACAGAAGACTCTATCCATGCCAACATATTCTGAAAATGTCAGCTCAGTTGGTTAATCACATCAAAAATAGGGATGAGCCGAACACCCCCCTGTTCGGTTCGCACCAGAACCTGCAAACAGACCTAAAGCTCGTGTGAACTTTAGAACCCTATTAAAGTCTATGGGACTCGAACGTTCAAAATCAAAAGTGCTAATATGCATGTTATTGTCATAAAAAGTGTTTGGGGACCTGGGTCCTGCCCCAGGGGACATGTATCAATGCAAAAACATTTTTTAAAAACGGCCGTTTTTTCAGGAGCAGTGATTTTAATAATGCTTAATGTGAAACAATAAAAGTGTAATATTCCTTTAAATTTCATACCTGGGGGTGTGTATAGTATGCCTGTGAAGGGGCACATGTTTCCCATGCTTAGAACTGTCCCTGCACAAAGTGTAATTTTTGCAGGAAAAAAAGCTATTTAAAATCACTTGCGGCTAATGAATTGCCGGCTCCCGTAACACAGAGAACAGACATTCATTGAAAGTCATTGATAAAAAAAAAAGTCCCTGTGGTCAGAGGGGGGCGGGGGACGTCCCCCGCCCCCCTCTGACGTCGTGGGGAAAGCCATAGGGAAGTCCCCATGACGTTCCCATGCGTCAGAGGGGGGCGGGGTCACCAGGTGGCCCCGCCCTCCATTATAAAAGAGTTGTCAGACGCAGCGGAGCCTCACACAGCGTGAGCCTCCCATTGCGCGGAGCGGCCCAAGAAGACACGCCGACACCGTGGAAGAAGATGCCGGACGAGAAGACCAGAGCAAGAAGATGGAAGAAGATGGTAGAAGATGGAAGAAGAAGATGAAGAAACCGAAGGATGAAGAAAGGAAGAAGGAAGACCAGAAGAAAGAAGATTTTAATAAAGGAATTGTCAAAGACCGTCTCCTGTCATTTTTAACATTTGTCACTTTTTTGGTGAAATGGTAGGGGTACCCCTTACCATTTCACACAGGGGGGGGGGGCGGGATCTGGGGGTCCCCTTGTTAAAGGGGGCTTTCAGATTCCGATAAGCCCCCTGCCCACAGACCACCACAATCAATGGCCAGGGTTGTGGGGATGAGGCCCTTGTCCCCATCAACATGGGGACATGGTGCTTTGAGAGGTCACAGACCCCCAAAGCACCCTCCCAATGTTGAGGGCATGTGGCCTGGTACGGTTTAGGAGGGAGGGGGGCCGCTCTCGTCCCCCCTCTTTTCCTTCGGCCTGCCAGGTTGCGTGCTCGGATAAGGGTCTGGTATGGATTTTGAGGGGACCCCACGCCATTTTTTTTTTGTCCGGGTTTCCCCTTAAAATCCATCCCAGACCTGAAGGGTCTGGTATGGATATTTAGGGAGACCCCTACGTAATTTTTTTTTTATTTGAAGCAGGTTTCCCCTTAATATCCATAGCAGACCTGAAGGGCCTGGTAATTGAATTTGGGGGAACCCCCACGCTTTTTTTTTTTTTTTCAATGACTTTCAATGATTGACTGTTCTCTGTGTTACGGGAGTCGGCAATTCATTAGCTTTTTTTCCTGCAAAAATGACACTTTGTGCAGGGACAGTTCTAAGCACGGGAAACATGCGCCCCTTCACAGGCATACTATAGACACCCCCCAGGTACGAAATTTAAAGGAATATTACACTTTTATTGTTTCACTTTAAAGTGGTGGGACACCCTGAAAACAAAAACTTTTAAAAAGGTTAATAACAATTTCAAATGAAAAAAAAAAAAGAAATTTTTTTTTTTACTTACCAGAAATGGCTGTTGCTAGGCAGATTGTCCTAATCTGCCTCCTCCAGCGCCGCAGTGATCTTCTCTCCTTCCGTCTTTTATGGAATGGGGCGCAGTGTGTTATGGAAACTGTGTCCCACAACACATTGCGTTCCCCATTCACAAATCCCACTCGCGCATGTGCAGTAGGCCGCGCGCCGACTCGCGCATGCGCAGTAGGTCGCGCGAAGCCGCTTCCCTCACTGAGGATGGCGGCGCTGGATCCGGAACGCCGAGGGACATCTCTGCCTCCACGAACAGCATCGCGGGCGCCCTGGGAGGGTAAGTGTACTTTATTAAAAGTCAGCGGCGACTTTTTTTTAAGCTACTCACTTTTAAAAAAAAAATTTTTTAAGCTGACACACCGCTTTAAGCATTATTAAAATCACTGCTCCTTAAAAAACGGCAGTTTTTTTTTTTAAAAAAAAAATTGCATTGATACATGTCCCCTGGGGCAGGACCCAGGTCCCCAAACACTTTTTATGACAATAACTTGCATATAGGCTTTTAAAATTAGCACTTGAGATTTCTCCCATAGACTTTTACAGGGTGCTCGCGGCTTTTCGAATTTGCCGCGAACACCCCAAATTGTTCGCTGTTCGCTGAACAGGCGAACAGGCAATGTTCGAGTCGAACATGAGTTCGACTCGAACTCGAAGCTCATCCCTAATCAAAAGTTATTCACATTAAGCTATATTTTACAATGCTAAAACATTTAATGTGAAAATTGCTTAATGTAATGCAATAAAGTGCCTAAACCTCAATCGATTGTCCTAAAACTTTGCACAGCTTAAGATCATAACTTTCCAAACCTATCCAAGAAGCTTCATGCGAATCGGTGTTCCACAAAGCAAACTAGGGACATTTAGCTTGTTTTCTGGGAGCTTAATGTGGCTTAACGTACAAAAAAGACCTTAAATGTTAAACAATTTCCCCCAAACTTCACACAATAGAAGACATTATCCATGTCAACATATTCTGAAAATTTCAGCTCATTTAGTTAATCACACCAAAAGATATTCACGTTAATCTATATTTTACAATGCTAAAACATTTAATGTGAAAATGGCTTAATTATTATATTATTATTATTATTATACACGATTTATATAGCGCCAACAGTTTACACAGCACTTTACAATGTATAGGGGACAACACAATTACAGTACAGTTTAATACAAAAGGTACAGGAGGGCCCTGCTCGTAGAGCTTACATTCTAAAGGTAGGGGGTGGTGGTACAAAAGGTAATAGCTGTAGAGAATGATTTGATGGGGCTTAATGTAGCTTAACGTGCAATAAAGTGCCTAAACCTCCATCAAACTTTGCACAGCTTATGTTTTTACCTTTCCAAACCCATCCAAGAAGTTTAATGCGATTCGGTGTTCCACAAGGCAAACTAGAGACATTAAGCTTGTTTTTTGGGGAGCTTAACATACACAAAAGACCTTAAATGTTAACCAATTTCCCCCAAAATTCACACAATAGAAGAATATATACATGCCAACATATTCTAAAAATGTCAGCTCATTTGGTAAATCACATCAAAAGTTATTCACATTAAACTATATTTTACAATGCTAAAACATTTAATGTAAAGAGCTTAATGTACCATAATGTGCCCTGAAACTTTGCACAGCCTAAGATCTCAACTTCCCCAAACTATCCAAGAAGTTTCATGCGATTCAGTGTTCCACAAGGCAAACTAGGGACATTAATCTTGTTTTTTGGGGTGCTTAACCACTTAAGCCCCGGACCAATTTGCAGCCAAAGGACCAGGCCCCTTTTTGCGATTCGGCACTGCGTCACTTTAACTGACAATTGCGCAGTCGTGCGGTGTAGCTCCCAAACAAAATTGGTGTCCTTTTTTTCCCAAAAATAGAGCTTTTTTTTGGTGGTATTTGATCACCTCTGCGTTTTTTTTTTTTTTTTTTGCGCTATAAACAAAAATAGAGCGACAATTTAAAAAAAAAATACAATATTTTTTACTTTTTGCTGTAATAAATATCCCCAAAAAATATAAAAAAAAGTTTTTTTTCCTCAGTTTAGGCCTATACGTATTTTAATAAAAAAAAAAATGCAATTAGTGATTGGTTTGCGCAAAAGTTATAGCGTTTACAAAATTGGGGATAGTTGTATAGCATTTTTAATAATATTTCGTTTTTTACTAGTAATGGCGGTGATCAGCGATTTTTATTGTGCCTGCGACATTATGGCGGACACATCGGACATTTTTGACACATTTTTGGGACCATTGTCATTTATACAGTAATCAGTGCTATTTAAATGCACCGATTCCTGTGTAAATGACACTGGCAGTGAAGGAGTTAACCACTAGGGGGCGGGGAGGGGTTAAGTGTGTGTGTTTTTTTTTTTACTGTAGGGGGCGTGGCTTTGCGTCTGACGTCACTGATCGGCTTTCTGGATGACAGGGGACAGCCGATCAGTGACAGCGTCACTAGGAAGCACGGGGAGAGGTTTGTTTACACATACCTCTCCCCGTTCTTCAGCTCTGTGACCCAATCGCGGGACACCAGCGGTGATCGGGCCCGCTGGTCCCGCGGTCACGGAGCTCAGGACCCGGTACAGGTACGTAATTGTGCCTAGCCGTGCCATTCTGCCAATGTATATTGGCGTGAGGCGGTCGTTAAGCGGTTAATGTGGCTTAACGTACAAAAAAGACCCTAAATGTTAACCAATTTCCCCCAAACTTTTCACAATAGAAGACTCTATCCATGCCAACATATTCAGAAAATTTCAGCTCATTTGGTTAAATACTTGCCGACCGCCGCACAACGATGAATGGCACGGGCAGGCATATGGGCATATGGGGGGCGGGGGGCCCAATTGGGTCGCCCCCCCCCCCCCCGGTGCCCGCATCGGTCGGCTTCTTTCCCGGAGCGATCGGAGATGAGGGGAGGCCACTCATTCGTGGCCACCCCCTTGCGATCGCTCTCAGCGAATGAAAATCTTCCTCTGGCTCTGTAATGTAAACAGAGCTAGAGGAAGTGATGTCATCTCTCCTCGTGTTGGTCTTTATATTCCGGCGCCGAGGAGAGAAGACATCAAGTAAGTCTGCACCAACACTACACATACAGTAGAACACTCTAGGCACACTTTTCACCCCCTAGTATCGCTAACACCCACGCACGCAGCATACACCTCCCTTAGTGGTATAGTATCTGAACAGAGCGATATCTGATCTGATCTATACAAGCGTCCCCAGCAGTTTAGGGTTCCCAAAAACGCAGTGTTAGCGGGATCAGCCCAGATACCTGCTAGCACCTGCGTTTAGCCCCTCCGCCCAGCCCAGCCCACCCAAGTGCAGTATCGATCGATCACTGTCACTTACAAAACACTAAACACACATAACCGCAGCGTTCGCAGAGTCAGGCTTGATCCCTGCGATCACTAATAGTTTTTTTGGTAGCGTTTTGATACAGTCGCTAACAGGCTAGGAGCTTTTTTACCTGTGAGTCTCACTACTGTACCACTAAATTTAGAGCCCAAAATGGCAAATCGAAGGCACAGTAGTGAAGAGGCCTACACGTTTCTGAGCATGACAGATAGTGAAGAGGAAGTCACTCATCTGTCAGATTCAGGCTCAGAATACGATCCTGTAGATGACATCGGCTCCATGACAGATAGCTCTGACGACGGAGGCGTACCAGACCCCGAACTTCTTCTTCTGTTGTTGAGGGGCAAGAACCGCAGGACTCTCGGATGGAGCAGAGAAGTACTAGCGCCACTATTGCTTCTCGTGAACTGGCAAGCACCAGCGGCCTAGTACACCCTGGTCTTACATCCAGCACTGCAGTATCACGTGGTGACGTGACGAGTCCCATAAGTGCAGTTCAAGCTGGCAAGCACAAGTAGTGTCCCGCTGCCACCAAGAAGACGAAGACAGGCCCGTCGTGCCCATAGTGCCCTTCCTGCTGCATTCGCCAATCCTAATTGGGAACCCACCACTTCTGCAGAACCCGTACTTCCCCCATTCACTGGCCAATCCGGCATTCAGGTGGAAACAGTTGATTTTACATCACATGATTTTTAGTCGCTGTTTTTCACTGAAGATCTCTATAGATCTATTGTGGACCAAAGCAATTTGTACGCTGGTCAATACATTGCCGCTAATCCCCAATTTTCCCTTGCCAGAGATTGGAGACCAATTACAGTCTCCGAATTAAAGATCTTTCTGGGCCTTTCCCTTGAAATGGGCATAGTTAAAATGGGTACGTTGCGTTCATATTGGTCCACTGAGCCAATGTACCATATTTGCCGTGTTCTCTGCTTCCATGGCCAGGGCACGATACGAGCAGATTTTGCGGTTCATGCACTTCAACGACAATGAACTCTGGAGACTCTGCATACGATCAGCTCTACAAAATTCGGCCACTCGTAAACCACTTCAACCAATGTTTTGCAGACTTGATTACTCCCCATCAAGTTGTCTGCATTGATGAGTACCTGATTAAGTTTTCTGGCCGCTTGTCATTCAAACAGTACCTTCCCAGCAAGCGTGCCAGATATGGGGTCAAGATGTATAAGCTCTGTGACAGGGCCGCAGGCTATACATGTAGTTTTATGGTTTACAAGGGCAAAGATAGTCACGTAGAGCCGACAAACTGCCTTGACTACAAAGGGAGCGCTGGCAAGATTGTGTGGGACTTGGTGTCACCCTTATTCGGAAAGGGGTACCACTTGTACATGGACAATTATTACACAAGCGTGACACTTTTTAGTCACTTGTTTGATCATCAGATTGGAGCATGTGGCACTGTGCGATCTAATTGCCGGGGCTTTCCCCAGCGGCTTGTAGATTCCCGTCTTAGGCTGGGGGAGAGAGCCTGCTTGCAGTGTAATAACTTGCTTGCTATGAAGTGGAGGGATAATAGGAATGTTTTCCTTCTTACCCCCTTTCATGCAGACACGACGGTCCAAATTACGACGGTGACTGGTGTTGTGAAGAAACCCCTCTGTGTCCACGAATATAACCAAAATATGGGAGGGGTGGACCTCAATGACCAGTTGTTGGCGCTGTACCTAGTTGCCCGTAAAGGCCAGACGCTGGTACAAAAAGTGTCTGTTTATTTATTTCAATTGGCTTTGCCGAACGCTTATGTGCTATACAGAGCTTCAGGATGGACTGATCCTTCCTTAAATTACAGGAAGAGATCATCAGAGCCCTTCTGCATCCAGTCGGCGCTCCACCACATCTTTCCCAACCAAATGCAGTAAGCCAGCTGCATGAGAGGCATTTTCCTTAGGCCCTCCCGCGTACCCCTACCAAACGAGCCCCCCAAAGAAAATGTTGTGTCTGCAGGAAGCGCGGATATAGGCGTGACACCTGTTATTATTGTTCCCGCTGTCCTGACAATCCTGAATGTTTTGAACGCTACCATACACTAGTTGAGTTTTAGTGTAGGGTACAGCATTGCACAGACTAGGCACACGTTCACAGGGTCTCTCAACAATGCCATCGCATTTTCAGAGACCCAAACCGATGGAACCGTTACAACAGTTACGTTAGAACTGTTAAGCCCCATACACACGGTCGGATTTTCCGACGGAAAATGTCCTATCGGACAATGTTGTCGTAAATTCCGACCGTGTGTAGGCTCCATCAAACATTTTCCATCGGATTTTCCGACGGACAAAGTCCTATCTCCTGCTCTCAAATTTTCCGACAACAAAGTCCTATCGGACAAAGTGCCACGCATGCTCAGATCACATTCCAAGACCAAAGCTATTGGCTACTAGCCTCTACGTAGTCCCGTCGTAGGCAACAAACGTCACCACGTTCAGAATGATCGGATTTTCCGACAACTTTGTCCGACCGTGTGTATGCAACACCAGTGTCGGACTAAATCCGTCGGAAAAGATCCGATGGATTTTGTGGTCGGATTTTCCGACCGTGTGCACGGGGCATTACAGTTACAAAAAAAAGTGTGTAAAAAAACAAAAACAAAAAAATATAAAAAATAAAATTAAAAAATAGTTGTCGTTTTATTGTCTCTTTCTCTCTATTCTCTCTCTATTGTTCTGCTCTTTTTTTACTATATTCTATTCTGCAATGTTTTATTGTGTTTTATTGTTAACTATTTTTTTGTTTTCAGGTACGCCATTCAGTTGCAGCATGGATTTATTTATCTTGACAGCAACAGCGTTTGCTCCCACGATACATAAAGCCGTGACTCCAGCACTGTCGGAGGTAATTTCACCACCACAGTTAAAAAAAAGAGCATATATGCCAAAGCATGGGGGCAGCAGGGGCGGAGAAGCAATTTGCTCCTACCTTTTTCGGGAGGATGCCCCCATGCTTCGGCATATATATATATTTTAGGCACAGGTTGTGTTAAAAAATGTTTTGTTTTTTACTATGTTTTTTTTTGTATTTGCTTTGCTGGTATGGTAAGTCTTACTGTTATACTGTAATGTTACTTTGTTTTATTGTTAACCATAATTTGCTTAGCAGGTACGCCATTCAGCTGCAGCGCAGATTTATTTATCTTGACAGCAACAGCGTTTGCTCCCACGATACATAAAGCCGTGACTCCATCGCTGTTGGAGGTGATTTCACCACCACAGTTAAAAACAAAATGGTGCATGTATGCCCATCATTAGAAGTGGGTGGATGAAGGGAGGTATTCTAATGGTGGGCATACCCACCGATCAATCTCTTTTTTTCATTCAGCCCACAGGCTACATGAAAAAAAAGATTACAATATATGCCAAACAAGGACCAGCAACATACTGGTATGTTGCTGGACTTTGAGTGGTTATACCAGAATGATGCCGGCGGGTTTAGGTATAATCTTGGTATCCTTCTTTTCAGCCAGCGGTCTGCTTTCATGTAAAAGCAATCCTAGTGGCTAATTAGCCTCTAGACTGCTTTTACAAGCAGTGGGAGGGAATGCCCCCCCTTCCACCGTCTTCCATGGTTTTCTCTGGCTCTCCTGTCCCAACAGGGAACCTGAGAATGCAGCTGGTGGTTCCGCCAGCTGACCATAGAGCTGATAAGAGACCAGAACGGCTTCAATCATCTCTGTGGCCTACGAAACCGGAAGCTACGAGCATTTCATGACTTAGATTTCGCCGGATATAAACAGCGCCATTGGGAAATTGGCAAAGTATTTTATCACACCGATCTGGGTGTGGTCAGATGCTTTGAGGGCAGAGGAGAGATTTAGGGTCTAATAGACCCCAATTTAAAAAAAAAAAATAGTACCTGTCACTACCTATTGCTATGATAGGGGATATTTACATTCCCTGAAATAACAATAAAAATGATAAAAAAATATATATAAATGAAAGGAACAGTTTAAAAATAAAATAAAAAGCAAAATAATAATAATAAAAAAAAGCACCCCTGTCCCCCCCTGCTCTCGCGCAAAGGCGGCGTCATATGTAAACATCAATTGCACCATGCATGTGAGCTATCACCACGAAGGTCAGATCGAGGGCAGTCATTTTAGCAGTAGACCTCCTCCGTAAATCTAAAGTGGTAACCTGTAAAGGCATTTAAATGCTTTTAAAGAATTTATGTAGTTTGTCTCCGCTGCACGATTCTGCGAAATTGTAAAGGATGTCGTGTTTGGTATCCATGTACTCGGCCTAAGATCATCTTTTTTATTTCATCAAAGATTTAGGCAATAAAGTGTGTTTTTTCCAAAAAAAATGCGTTTGAAAAATTGCTGTGCAAATACTGAGTGAAAAAATGAAACACCCACCATTTTAATCTGTAGGGCCTTTGCTTTAAAAAAAAATATAATGTTTGGGGGTTCAAAGTAATTTTCTTGCAAAAAAAAAATGTTTTTCATGTAAACAAAAAGTGTCAGAAAGGGCTTTGTCTTCAAGTGGTTAGAAGAGTGGGTGATGTGTGACATAAGCTTCTAAATGTTGTGCATAAAATGCCAGGACAGTTCAACCCCCCCCCCCCCAAATGACCCCATTTTGGAAAGTAGATACCCCAAGCTAGGCATGTCGAGTCAATGGAATATTTTATATTTTGACACAAGTTGCGTAAAAAATAACAAACTTTTTTTTTTTTCCCAAAGTTGTCACTAAATTATATATTTCTCACACATGCCATAGGCATATGTGGAATTAGACCCCAAAATAAATTCTTCTGCTTCTCCTGAGTACGGGGATACCACCATGTGTGGGACTTTTTGGGAGCCTAGCCATGTAAGGGGCCCTGAAAACCAAGCACCGCCTTCAGGATTTCTAAGGGCGTAAATTTTTTATTTCACTCCTCACTACCAATCACAGGTTTGAAGGCCATTAAGATGGCACAAACCCCCCCCCCCCCCATGACCCCATTTTGGAAAGTAGATACCCCAAGCGATTTGCTGAGACGCATGTTGAGTCCATGGAATAGTTTATATTTTGCCACAAGTTGCAGGGAAATTACAAACTTTTTTTTTTTGCCCAAAGTTGTCACTAAATGATATATTGCTCACACATGCCATGGGCATAAGTGGAATTACACCCCAAAATAAATTCTGCTGCTTCTCCCGAGTATGGGGATACCACATGTGTGGGACTTTTTGGGAGCCAACCGTGCACGGGGCCCCGAAAACCAAGCACCGCCTTCAGGATTTCTAAGGGCGTAAATTTTTGATTTCACATTTGTTTTTGAAAATGAAGAAAGAAAAGAAACATTTTTTTTTTCTTCTTTTAATTTTTAAAAACTTTGTGACAAAAAGCGAGATCTGCAAAATACTCACCACACCTCTCAGCAAATAGCTTGGGGTGTCTACTTTCCAAAATGGGGTCATTTGGCTGGGTTTTGTGCCATCTTGGCATTTTATGGCCTTCAAAACTCTGATAGGCAGTGAGGAGTGAATTCAATAATTTACACCCTTCGAAATCCTGAAGGTGGTACTTGGTTTTCAGGGCCCTGTACGCGGCTAGGCTCCCAAAAATCCCACACATGTGGTATCTCCGTACTCAGGAGAAGAGGAAAATGTATTTTGGGGTGCAATTCCACATATAACCATAGCATGTGTGAGCAATATAACATTTAGTGACAACTTTTTTTTTTTGTCATTATTCAATCACTTGGGACAAAAAAATAAAATATTCAATGGGCTCAACATGCCTTTTAGCAATTTCCTTAGGGTGTCTACTTTCCAAAATGGGGTCATTTGTGGGGGGGGGTTTGTACTGCCCTGGCATTTTAGCACCTCAGGAAATGAGATAGGCAGTCAAAAACTAAAAGCTGTGTAAATTCCAGAAAATGTACCCTAGTTTGTAGACGCTATAACTTTTATTTTTATCGTGACTGCGACATTATGGCGGACACATCGGACAATTTTGACATATTTTTGGTACCATTGGCATTAATACAGCGATCGAGGCTATAAAATTGCCTTGATTACTGTAAAAATTTCACTGGCAGTGAAGGGGTTAACCACTAGGGGGCGAGGAGGGGTTAAGTGATTCCTAGGGGCGTGTGTCTAACAGTCTGGGGGCGTAGCTGTGTGTGACACCCCACTGATCGCTGCTCCCGATGACAGGGAGCAGACGATCAGTGTGCTGTCATTAGGCAGAACAGGGAGATGCTGTTTACATTGGCATCTCCCCGTGAGATCCGTGACACGATCGCGGGTATCCCCACAGCGATCGACTCCGCGGGACCTGCAGGCACTGTCACGGAGCCCGTGGCAGTTGCGAGCGCGTGCCGCCGGCGGCACGAGTGGGTACTGCGAGGAATTCAAAGTAACATACGGGTACGTTACTTTGCCCAGCCGTGCCATTCTGCCGACATACATGTGCCGACAGCGGTCGGCAAGTGGTTAAGCCATTTTCACATTAAAAGTTTTAGCATTGTAAAATATAGCTTAATGTAACCAAATGAGCTGAAATTTTCAGAATATGTTGGCATGGATAGAATCTTCTATTGTGTGAAGTTTGGGGAAATTGGTTAACATTTAAGGTCTCTTTTGTACATTAAGCCACATTAAGCTCCCCAAAAAACAAGCTTAATGTCCCTAGTTTGCCTTGTGGAACACCGAATCGCATGAAACCTATAGGATAGGTTTGGGAAGTTGAGATCTTAGGCTGTGCAAAGTTTCAGTGCAATTGATTGAAGTTTAGGCACATTATGGTACATTAAGCTCTTTACATTAAATGTTTTATCATTGTAAAATATAACTTAATGTGAATAACTTTTGATGTGATTTACCAAATGAGCTGAAGTTTTTAGAATATGTTGGCATGCATAGAGTCTTCTATTGTGTGAAGTTCTGGGGAAATTGGTTGACATTCAAGGTCTTTATTGTACGTTAAGCTCCCCAAAAAACAAGCTTAATGTCCCTAGTTTGCCTTATGGAACACTGAAACACATGAAACTTCTTGGATAGGTTTGGGAAGTTGAGATCGTAGGCTGTGCAAAGTTTCAGGGCAATTAATTGAGGTTTAGGCACTTTATTACACGTTAAGCTACATTATGCCATTTTCACATTAAATGTTTTAGTATTGTAAAATATAACTTAACGTGAATAACTTTTGGTGTGATTAACCAAATGAGCTGAAATTTTCAGCATACGGTATGTTGGCATGGATAGAGTCTTCTATTGTGTAAAGTTTGGGGGAAATTGGTTAACATTTAAGGTCTTTTTTGTAGTTAAGCCACATTAAGCTCACCAAAAAAAAAGCTTAACCACTTTCAGACCGGACCATTATGCAGCCTAAAGACCAGAGGACTTTTTACAATTTCGCACTGCACTGGTTTAACTGGTAATTACGCGGTCATGCAATGTTGTACCCAAACAAAATTTGCGTCCTTTTCTTCCCACAAATAGAGCTTTCTTTTGATGGTATTTGATTGCCTCTGCGATTTTTATTTTTTGCGCTATAAACGGAAAAAGACCGAAAATTTTGAAAAAAAATGATATTTTCTACTTTCTGTTATAAGAAAAATCCAATAAACTCAATTTTAGTCATACTTTTAAGCCAAAATGTATTCAGCCACATGTCTTTGGTAAAAAAATGTCAATAAGCGTATATTTATTGGTTTGCGCAAAAGTTATAGCGTCTACAAACTAGGGTACATTTTCTGGAATTTACGCAGCTTTTAGTTTATGACTGCCTATCTCATTTGAGGTGCTAAAATGGCAGGGAAGTACAAAACCCCCCCCCAAATGACCCCATTTTGGAAAGTAGACACCCTAAGGAAATTGCTAAGAGGCATGTTGAGCCCATTGAATATTTTATTTTTTTGTCCCAAGTGATTGAATAATGACAAAAAAAAAAAAAAAAAAATTTACAAAAAGTTGTCACTAAATGATATATTTCTCACACATGCCATGGGCATATATGGAATTACACCCCAAAATATATTCTGCTGCTTCTCCTGAGTACGGGGATACCACATGTGTGGGAATTTTTGGGAGCCTATCCGTGTACGGGACCCCGAAAACCAAGCACCGCCTTCAGGATTTCTAAGGGCGTAAATTTTTGATTTCACTCCTCACTACCTATCACAGTTTTGAACGCCATAAAATGCCCAGATGGCACAAACCCCCCCCCCAAATGACCCCATTTTGGAAAGTAGACACCCCAAGCTATTTTATGAGAGGCATGGTGAGTATTTTGCAGCTCTCATTTTTTTTTGAAAATGAAGAAAGTAAAGAAAAATTTTTTTTTTTTTTTTCAATTTTCAAAACTTTGTGACAAAAAGCGAGATCTGCAAAATACTCACCATACCTCTCAGCAAATAGCTTGGGGTGTCTACTTTCCAAAATGGGGTCATTTGGGGGTATTTTGTGCCATCTGGGCATTCCATGGCCTCTGAAACTGTGATAGGCAGTGAGGAGTGAATTCAAAAATTCACACCCTTAGAAATCCTGAAGGTGGTGCTTGGTTTTTGGGGTCCGTGCGCGGCTAGGCTCCCAAAATGTCTCACGTATGTGGTATCCCCGTACTCAGGAGAAGCAGCAGAATGTATTTTGGGGTGTAATTCCACATATGCCCATGGCATGTTTGAGCAATATATCATTTAGTGATAACTTTGTGCAAAAAAAAAAAAAAAAAAAATTATTTTTTTCCCGCAACTTGTGTCAAAATATAAAATATTCCATGGACTCGACATGCCTCTCAGCAAAAAGCTTGGGGTGTCTACTTTCCAAAATGGGGTCATTTGGGGAGGTTTTGAACTGTCCTGGCATTTTATGCACAACATTTAGACGCTTATGTCACACATTACCCACTCTTCTAACCACTTGAAGACAAAGCCCTTTCTGACACTTTTTGTTTACATGAGAAAATAATTTTTTTTTGCAAGAAAATTACGTTGAACCCCCAAACAATATATATTTTTTTAAAGCAAAGGCCCTACAGATTAAAATGGTGGGTGTTTCATTTTTTTTTTTTCACTCAGTATTTGCGCAGCGATTTTTCAAACGCATTTTTTTGGGAAAAAAACACACTTTTTTAAATTTTAATGCACTAAAACACACTATCTTGCCCAAATATTTGATGAAATAAAAAATTAGATCTTAGGCCGAGTACATGGATACCAAACACGACATGCTTTAAAATTGCGCAGAAACGTGCAGCGGTGACAAACTACATACATTTTTAAAAGCATTTAAACGCCTTTACAGGTTACCACTTTAGATGTACGGAGGAGGTCTACTGCTAAAATTACTGCCCTTGATCTGACCTTCGCAGTGATACCTCACATGCATGGTGCAATTGCTGTTTACATATGACGCCAGACCGACGCTTGCGTTCGCCTTTGCGCGAGAGCAGGGGGGGAAAAGGGTGCTTTTTTTTTTTTTTATTATTATTGATTTTGCTTTTTTTATTTTATTTTTCAACTGTTCCTTTCATTTATATATATTTTTTTTCATTTTTATTGCTATCTCAGGGAATGTAAATATCCCCTATGATAGCAATAGGTAGTGACAGGTACTCTTTTTTGAAAAAATTGGGGTCCATTAGACCCTAGATCTGTCCTCTGCCCTCAAAGCATCTGACCACACCAAGATCGGTGTGATAAAATACTTTCCCAATTTCCCAATGGCGCTGTTTATATCCGGCGAAATATAAGTCATGAAATGCTCGTAGCTTCCGGTTTCTTAGGCCATAGAGATGATTGGAGCCATTCTGGTCTCTGATCAGCTCTATGGTCAGCTGGCGGAACCACCGGCTGCATTCTCAGGTTCCCTGTTGGGACAGGAGAGCCAGAGAAAACCATGGAAGACGGTGGGGGGGGGCATTCCCTCCCACTGCTTGTAAAAGCAGTCTAGAGACTAATTAGCCACTAGGATTGCTTTTACATGAAAGCCGACCGCTGGCTGAAAAGAATGATACCAAGATAATGCCTAATCCTGCTGGCATCATTCTGGTATAACCACTCAAAGTCCAGCAACATACCAGTACGTTGCTGGCCCTTGTTTGGCATATATTGTAATCTTTTTTTCATGCAGCCTGTGGGCTGAACGAAAAAAAAAGATTGATCGGTGGGTATGCCCACCATTAGATTACCTCCCTTCATCCACCCACTTCTAATGATGGGCATACATGCACCATTTTGTTTTTAACTGTGGTGGTGAAATCACCTCCAACAGCGCTGGAGTCACGGATTTATGTATCGTGGGAGCAAACGCTGTTGCTGTCAAGATAAATAAATCTGCGCTGCAGCTGAATGGCGTACCTGCTAAGCAAATTATGGTTAACAATAAAACAAAGTAACATTACAGTATAACAGTAAGATTTACCATACCTGCAAAGCAAATACCAAAAAAAACATAGTAAAAAATAAAACATTTTTTAACGCAACCTGTGCCTAAAATATATAAATGCCGAAGCATGGGGGCATCCTCCCGCAAAAAAGTAATGCCGCGTACACACGGTCGGAATTTTCCACGGGCAACCCTCCGTCGAAATTTCAACCGTATGTAGGCGGCATTAGGAGCAAATCGCTCCTCCGCCCTCTGCTGCCCCTATGCTTCGGCATATATGCTCTTTTTTTTTTTTAACTGTGGTGGTGAACTCACCTCCTACAGCGTTGGAGTCACGGCTTTATGTATCGTGGGAGCAAACACGGTTGCTGTCAAGATAGATAAATCCGCGCTGCAACTGAATGGCGTACCTGAAAACAAAAAAAATGGTTAACAATAAAACATTGCAGGATAGAATACAGTAAAAAAAGAGAACAATAGAGAGAGAATAGAGAGAGAGAACAATAAAACAACAACTATTTTTGTTTTTTTTATTTTATATTTTTTTTGTTTTTTTATTTTTTACTTTTTTTTTTAAACTTTTGTTTGTAACTGTAACAGTTCTAACGGAACTGTTGTAACGGTTCCAGCGGTTTTGGTCTCAAAATGTGATGGCATTCTTGAGAACGTGTGCCTAGTCTGTGCAATGCTGTACCCTACGCTAATACTCAACTAGTGTATGGTAGCGTTCGAAACATTCACCGATGCAAAGACCAGGATTGTCAGGACAGCGGGGACAATAATAGCGGGTGTCACGCCTAAATCCGCGCTTTCTGCAGACACAACATTTTCTTTGGGGGGCTCGTTGGGTAGGGGTACTCGGGAGGACATAAATAAAATGCCGCTCATGCAGCCAGCTAACTGCATTTGGTTGGGGAATGTGAGGTGGAGCACCGTCTGGAAACAGAAGGGCTCCGATGATCTCTTCCTGGAATTTAAGGAAGGATCCAGTACGTCCTGAAGCTCCGTATAGCACATGAGCGTTCAGCAAAGCCAATTGGAAAAGGTAAATAGACACTTTTTTGTACCAGCGTCTAGCCTTACGGGCAACTAGGTACGGCGCCAACAACTGGTCGTTGAGGTCCACCCCTCCCATGTTTTGGTTGTACTCGTGGACACAGAGGGGTTTCGTCACAACACCAGCCGCCGTAGTAATTTGGACCGTCGTGTCTGCATGAAGGGAGGTAAGAACGAAAACATTCTTATTATCCCTCCACTTCATAGCGAGCAAGTTATTACACTTCAAGCAGGCTCTCTCCCCCTGCCTAAGACGGGACTCTACAAGCCGCTGGGGAAAGCCCCGGCGATTAGGTCGCACGGTGCCACATGCTCCAATCTGATGATCAAACAAATGACTAAACAGTGGCACGCTCGTGTAATAATTGTCCACATACAAGTGGTACCCCTTTCCGAATAAGGGTGACACCAAGTCCCACACAATCTTGCCAGCGCTCCCTATGTAGTCAGGGCAGTTTGTCGGCTCTATGTGGCTATCTTTGCCCTCATAAACCATAAATTTACATGTATAGCCTGTGGCCCTGTCACAGAGCTTATACATCTTGACCCCGTATCTGGCACGCTTGCTGGGAAGGTATTGTTTGAATGACAAGCGGCCAGTAAACTTAATCAGGGACTCGTCAACGCAGACAACTTGATGGGGAGTAAACAAGTCTGCAAAACGTTGGTTGAAATGGTTTATGAGGGGCCGAATTTTATAGAGCCGATCGTATGCAGGGTCTCCACGAGGACGACAGAGTTCATTGTCGTTGAAGTGCATGAACCGCAAAATCTGTTCGTATCGTGCCCTGGACATGGAGGCAGAGAACACGGGCATATGGTACATTGGCTCAGTGGACCAATATGAACGCAATGTACCCATTTTAACTACGCCCATGATGAGGGAAAGGCCCAGAAAGATCTTAAATTCGGGGACCGTAATTGGTCTCCAATCTCTGGCAAGGGTGGACAACTGGGGATTAGCAGCGATGTGTTGACCAGCGTACAAATTGGTTTGGTCCACAATAGATCTATAGAGATCTTCGGTGAAAAACAGCGAAAAAAAAATCAAGTGACGTAAAATCAGCTGTTTCCACCTGAATACCGGGTTGGCCAGTGAATGGGGGAAGTATGGGTTCTGCAGAAGTGGTGGGCACCCAATCAGGATTGGCGAATTCTGCAGGAAGGGCACTATGGGCACGACGGGCCTGTCTTTGTCGTCTTCTTGGTGGCAGCGGGACACTACTTGTGCTTGCCACCTCGCCAGCTGAAACTGCACTTATGGGACTCGCCACGTCACCACGTGATACTGCAGTGCTGGTTTGACTACGTCCAGGGTGTACTAGGCCGCTGGTGCTTGCCTGTTCACCAGAAGGAATAGCGGCTCTAGTACGTCTCTGCCTCCTATGAGCGACCTGCGGTTCCTGCACCTCAACAACAGAAGAAGGAGTTTGGGGTCTGGTACGCCTGACCTTAGCAGGGACCACAACTCCGCCGTCAGAGCTATCTGTCATGGAGCCGCTGTCGTCTACTGTATCGTATTCTGACCCTGATTCTGACAGATGAGTGACCTCCTCTTCACTATCTGTCATACTCAAAAACAAGTAGGCCTGTTCACTAGTGTACGTTTGACTTGCCATTTTGGGCTCTAAATTTAGTAGTACACTAGTGAGACTCACAGGAAAAAAAAAAAAAACAGCTCCTGACTGTTAGCGACTGAATCAAAACGCTACCAAAAAAACTGTAAGCGATCGCAGGGATCAGGCCTGACTCTGCGAACGCTGCAGTTATGTGTGCTTAGTGTTTTGCAAGTGACAGTGATCGATCGATACTGCACTTGGGTGGGATGGGCGGAGGGGGAAAATGCAGGTGCTAGCAGGTATCTGGGCTGATCCCGCTAACAATGCGTTTTTGGGAACCCTAAACAGCTAGGGACGCTAGTATAGATCTGATCAGATCAGATATCGATCTGTTCAGATTCTATACCACTAAGGGAGGTGTATGCTGCGTGCGTGGGTGTTAGCGGTACTGGCATTAACCCGACGCTGCCTGGGGCGACGCAGACCCTATTTGACTCTAAAACCTTACTTATATCACCCGCCGGGCGATCAGGGGGTTAAACCTTTATTAGGTAATAAACGGCGGGTGCCCTGAAACTATAAAAAATAAACTAACTGACCAGCGTCACCCGTAACAGTTATATGGTGGTCACTGGTGAAAGGGTTAACTAGGGGGCACTCAGGGGGTTAAAACCTTTAGTAGGTAGTATATGGGGGGTCCCTGACCCTATAAAACGCTGCGGCAAACCTAAATACCTACCTCCCTAACTAGCGTCAACTGTGACACTAATACAGCGATCAAAAAAAACGATCGCTTAGTGACACTGGTGACGGGGGGTGATCACGGGGTTAAACCTTTATTAGGGGGGGTTCCTAGACCTAAAGGGGGCTAAATCTAACTGCCCTAACAGTTATTAGGGTCACAATGCACCAATGCAGTTAACAGTAAAAAAAAACTGCTTTGGTGTCACTGTGACAGGGGGTGCAGGGGGGCAATCGGGGGGGGGGGGGGGCTGGGGTGTGAAATGTGTGCCTAAAGTGTTCTACTGTTAGTGTAGTGTAGTGTAGGTGTTGTGCAACTCACGTGTCTTCTCTCCTCGGCGTCGGTTCGAAAAGACCGCCACGAGGAGAGATGACCTCACTTCCTCTAGCTCTGTACACAATACAGAGCCAGGGGAAGCATTCCATTGGCTGGGAGCGATCGTGAGGGGGGGGGGGCACGAATGAGTCTCATCTCCGATCCCTCCCCCAATGTCCCGGACAATTTACAGACACGGGGGCGGGCCCGATCGGCCCCCCACCCGCGTCTGTTAGGGATGACATCACTTCCTCTAGCCCTGTTTACATGACGGGGCTAGAGGAAGTGTTTCATTGGCTGGGAGCGATCGCGAGGGGGGGCCACGAATGAGTGGCCTCCCCCTCATCTCCGATCGGGCCCCCCACCCGCAGGCAGGTAGGGACTTATATATACGCCCTCCTGCCTGTACGTGCCATTCTGTCGACGTATATCGTCATGCGGCGGTCGGCAAGTGGTTAATGTCCCTAGTTTGCCTTGTGGAACACCGAATCGCATGAAACTTTTTTGATATGTAAAGCCTTAGGCTGTGCAAAGTTTCAGGGCAATTGATTGAGGTTTAGGCACTTTATTACACGTTAAGCTACATTATGCCATTTTCACATTAAATGTTTTAGTATGTGCCCTGACAGGTCCCTTCCCGCTCAGTGAGCTCAATGGAGCGATCTTCCGCTGAGCTGGCAGACTCCGCTGAGTGGATCCGCCCCGTGTGAAAGGGGCCTTAGTTGAAACTTTTGCACTGCCTGGAGGTGAGCGAACCAGCCTGGGTATGGTTCACAGTCTATTAAGAAATGTTAGTGGGCCTGCAAGCCATTTTCTTTTTTAAGCCTTGGTTCACTTCGAATGTGGCTTTGAAATCACGTCACTTCACTTGAAATCGCACAATTTCAAAGCCGCATGTCAGATGTCAGTGCAACTTTAGGTGTGACTTGGCTGACATCTGTGCGACTTTATGCACAGATGCCTATGCAAGTCGCACCAAAAATCTCCAAAAGTAGTGCAGGAACTACTTTTTTCAAATCAGTGCGGCACCGCAAAGTGCCGCATTGATTCAAACAGTTCCATTGCTGACAATAGGGTGTGGCCTGGAAAAGGTAAATAATGTTGCGCTTTGAATACTAGTGTACATATGGTTGGAAATACCATATGCTGACAGATGGTGTGTTGGTAAAAATGTGATGTAAATGAATGGTTAAAATCATATAAATTTAAGAACACATGAATACAATTAAAATCATATACTGATAAAATCGTGACCATCTAAAACAAAAAAAAAAAAAGGGGTGATAATAGTAAAACTGAATCACAGTCTATATGTGCATGTGAGTGATCCACATGTGGATATAAAGTGGTCCAATAAAGATATGGATAAAGCCAACGTTCTGTTTGGTATAGAGTGATTATGTGATAGGTGAATCATAAAATACAGTCCATGTGAATGGTGAAATTCGTAACGAAGTGGCAATCTGGTGCGATCCTCCAGCCGCACTAAAAGTGCTTTAAGTGCGATGATGGTGGTTCGGTGGCATCAAAGCCCATAAGAATGCAGCTTACCGGAAAACACGGACTTGGGTAGGCGTATGCCTCGCAAGTCGTGTGAAGCTTAGGTAAAGATGTTTATAGGTCGCTGTTCCACAATCTGTTCAAAGACTTCCCTCAAGGTGTATGGCAATGGACAAAGGTGGACGTCAAAACACTCCGTATGGTCATGCAGTCATGCGCTCTCATGTATACCGAGATAAGGTAAAAAACAAGGCTTGCATAGCGTGATAACGTTTTAAAAGGGGAACAATTTATTTATAAAACAAAGAAAATGCTCACATTTAGGTAGAATGGATAAGGCAAGATTGGTAATGGCGTAGTGCTGGTACTGTGGTCCACCCGACGCGTTTTGTCCTGCCACATACCCCAGAAGACGTCTTAGAGGACGAAACGCGTCAGGTGGACCACAGTACCAGCACTACGCCATTACCAATCTCGCCTTATCCATTCTACCTAAATGTGAGCATTTTCTTTGTCACATCACATTTTTACCAACACACCATCTGTCAGCATATGGTATTTCCAACCATATGTACACTAGTATTCAAAGCGCAACATTATTTACCTTTTCCAATTTACTTACCGTTAGTCTTTCGGCAAATGTTTGCTGCTTTTTCCACACGCTAACCACCTATCACAGCGCAATATTCCTAACCCATTTCCAATAGGGTGTGGCCTGACCTGTCAAATCGCATGACAAGTCTCACCAGTGTGAATGAGGACTACATGGTGTGCTGGCCCTTTAATGTGTTTTTCTTTTCTTTTTTTTCTTTTTTTTTACAAACACCCAGCTCAGCTTTCTTTTTAGAAGCTGACAATATGTAAAAAATGCAGCTTTAGTTTTAAACATGTGCGTTTTGGAAAATGACTGCTATTAATTGGACTTGACACATGGAGAGAAAGAGCCTGTAGGGGAGCCCCACCTCAAGCAACAGTGAATAATTTCCAAGGAACTCTATCGTCAGACAAAGAATGTGACATAATGGGTATCATCAATGCAGAAGCCAAGTTTCTAGATCTTTAACCTTTTGTTAGCACAGTGTTCAAATCTAATTTACAAATGATAATGAGATCTTCCAGAACAGTACAGACATGGTAGACAGTACACACATTAAAGCGGAGTTCCACCCAAAAGTTGAACTTATACTTACCTGATACCCCTCCGCTACCACATTTGGCACTTTCTCGGGAGGGGTACTGCTGCCGGGCCAGTAAGAGAGCGCAGCACGCTTCGCACATGTGCATTAGGGACCTGGCTAGGAAGCCGCAAGGCTTCACTGACGGCTTCTCTTAACAGAAATGCCAGCGGCAGAACCTGACAGCCGATGGAAACATCAGCTGGGGTGCCGACATCGCTGGATTCCAGGACAGGTAAGTGTCCCAATATTAAGCCCCGGTTCACACCTATGCGAATTAGATGCGGCTTACAACGCATGCAATTCGCAGGACATTTTAAAATACATTAATTTTAATGAGGCTGGTTCACATATCTGCGGTGCATTAGCACTCCGCATTGCACAAAAAATGTGTGCTTTTTCTAGGCAGTGCGGTCCGGCTCAGGTGCGAATTCAGGCCCAATTATCTTCTATGGGAACGCATCTGATTCGCAGATGCATTCCGTTCTGAACACGAATTCTCTCCTTCTCCTCACTACACCTCCCCCTCTCCCCCCTCTCCCTGCTCACTGATTCGCAGCTAAAACGCAGAGGAACCTCTGAACAACTGATTTTTATCTTCGCAGTGAAACCAGAGCTTTAATTCGCACCGCACATGTGTGAACCCGAGCTAAAAGTCAGCATCTAAAGTATGTGTAGCTGCTGACTTTTAATTTTTGAAGGGGGGACACTGCTTTAATTCCCAGCTCCTTCCTTAACATTGCATAACAGAAGAAAACTTCAGTTTTGGATTTTTCAGAAAAGAACAGGTAAAATGTAAGCAGCATTTTTTTTTTTTCTATTTTTTAAGTTATGCTATGTACAGTATATGTATGGGAACATGGTAACACATCTAAAGTAGGTATTGTCCTAATTTAGCTGCAAAAGTGGAAATGAATTACCTAAAGTCTGTGCTGAGTCTTCAGATGCATGTTGTTACCTGGGACTGTTCCTTTGCCTTACTCTGCACCCGACTGACAATTGCTCTGTGACCTGCTTTGAATTCCCACTTCAGCCTTTCATTTAAACCTGTTACTATTACCAATTCTGTGATTTCCTTCTGACTACGTGCTCGCTTATTCTGCTTTTTTCCTTGTCCTGTGACTCCACACCTGTCTCTAACTTGGTAGTCAGCTGCTCATCTGCTACTTACTTTGGCTTGTGCCCTGACCATCCCGCTGTCTACCAGTGCTGCAGTTGCTGCGTGCTGGTTTAATCTGTACATACATCGACACCAGCAAAACAAAGTTAGACCCTGCCTGTTATCACACATGAACCCAAAGTCTAAAATTAACAAACATGTCTAATATACAATTATACACCTACTGGTACCCTTTGAATGGAGGTAGAAGGTATAGTCTAGTGAAATCATGACTATAATAATGTATACAGCAGATAATGGGCCGAGGTATTAATTATTAAAAAAATTATCAGTTTCGTAATGTTACCTTTATCGTTTGATTGTAAATCAGGCTTAAGAGAAGACAAAATACAATAACCATAATTAGTAGACTCTTATATGTTAGTGCAACTGCCATTCTATCTGCTGGAAGAGAAAAAAAAAAGAGGGATTTGCTTGTTAAAAATGATATACATGCATTTCTATATTGAAAACAGCAATATACAGGAAAACAAGAAACAAATAATACTTACAATGTTCTTGGTTTCGAGTGTTCTGTGAAGTAGTCAATGTCTTTATGACATTCAGACTCAAGTAAAGAGCAGTGGTTAACCTGTCACAGTTTCCAGCAAAGGGCGTGTACTCAACTAATAAAAAACAGATATTGGCCTTAAGGCAGAGTACCTCCTATTTTTTTCTCTTTGGCTGTGCTGCATGCCCTTAGCTCATAGTTTTCACAAGGGCCATTTTTTTTTGCTGTTAAATACCTGTTTTTTTCTATTTATATATTACTTCTTCCTTTCGATCACCTAAGCAATTGCGTCACTAGTAGAGTTGAGCGGACACCTGGATGTTCGGGTTCGGCCGAACTTCGGTAAAAAGTCCGGGTTCGGGACCGAACTTGACTCGAACTTGACCCCGAACTCCGAACCCCATTGAAGTCAATGGGGACCCGAACTTTTGAACACTAAAATGGCTGTAAAAAAGTCATGGAAAGGGCTAGAGGGCTGCAAATGGCAACAAAATGTTGTTCAGAGCATGGCAAGTGCTCTGCAAACAAATGTGGATAGGGAAATAACTTAAAATAACATAAAAAAAATTAAAATACAAATAAAATGCTGGAGGCCCCCTTCTCAGCAAAAGAGGTACAGGAAGTCATTAAGAACCTCAGAAACTCAACGGCACGATGCCGCACATATGGTGGGTATACCACAGCGTACGCACTTTCTGGAAAAAATTATTCAATTTAATGGATAAGATAGTGGGAAAATAAAATACTTGGAAATTAAAAAAATGAAAAAATTATAATCTTGACCTAGGAGGACGAGGTCCATATGGAGTAGGAGGTTGAGGTGGCGGTGGATGTGGCGGTGTAGGTTGAAGCGGCGGTGGAGGAGGACGAGGTAGCCAACACTGGTTCAAAAATACAAAAATGGCTGGGTAAGGCTAGTGGTGAATGATGTGTCGAATTCTGTCCCCCGTCGCATAGTGTCCGCCCTGTACTGCGCTTGCTCAGTACGTAGGACAAGGGGATTTCGAAACTCTCCGAAGACGATGCGCGGTGACTCCAGGTTCAAGCCACATCATCCGAGGTTGAAGCCTAGCCAAACGAGCCCGTAAGGGGCCCTGTTACTATGTGCTACCGTATGTCCACTTGGATGGTGGGGCTTGAACCTGCACTCACTGCCCAGGCGACGTTCATCTTTGGAGATTTTGTGAATCTCCTTGTCCTCCGTACTGCGCAAGCACTGCGCCTGCGTAGTAAGTGGCCGGACACTAGCCGATGGCCAGACAGTTTTTGTCAGAACACCGGTATACGTGTCTATTCTGCACAAGGTACGGACAAGTCCTGTGGGATCCATGCCTGGTTCATTTTAATGAACGTGAGCTTGTCCACATTGGCTCTGGACAGGCGGCTGCGCTTGTCTGTGATAACGCCCCCTGCCGTGCTAAATACACGTTCAGATAATACACTGGCTGCAGGGCAGGCCAGCACCTCCAAGGCATAAAGGGCAAGCTCAGGCCATGTGTCCAATTTGGAGACCCAGAAGTTGAAGGGGGCAGACCCGTCATTCAGTACGTGTAGGCGTGTGCACACATACTGCTCCACCATGTTGGTGAAATGCTGCCTCCTGCTAAGACGTTCCATCTCAGCTGGTGGTGCTGGTTGTTGTGGCGTGCTGACAAAGCTTTTCCACATTTCGGCCATGCTAACCCTGCCTTCCGAGTTGCTGGTGGTGCTGCGTTGGTGACCTCTTCCTCCTCCTCTGCCTTCGCGTTGTGCTTCCACCGTACCCCCGCTTCCAAGTGGGAATGCCACCAGCAGCGCGTCTACCAGCGTGCGCTTGTACTCGCACATCTTACGATCACGCTCCAGTGAGGTAATTAACCGCTTCAATACAGGGCTTTTAAACACCCTTCCTTACCAGAGCACTTTTTGCGATTCGGCACTGCGTCGCTTTAACTAACAATTGCGCGGTCGTGCGACGTTGCACCCAAACAAAATTGACGTCCTTTTTTTCCCACAAATAGAGCTTTCTTTTGGTGGTATTTGATCGCCCCTGCGGTTTTTATTTTTTGCGCTATAAACAAAAGAAGAGCGACAATTTTGAAAAAAAACACAATATTTTTTACTTTTTGCTATAATAAATATCCCATTTTTTTTTAAAAAAACAATTTTTTTCCTCAGTTTAGGCCGATACGTATTCTTCTACATATTTTTGGTAAAAAAAATCGCAATAAGCGTATATTGATCGGTTTGCGCAAAAGTCATAGCGTCTACAAAATAGGGGATAGATTTATTGAATTTTTTTTTTTTTTTTTTTTTACTAGTAATGGCGGCGATTTGCGATTTTTTTTTCGTGACTGCGACATTGCGGCGGACACTTCGGACACTTTTGACACATTTTTGGAACCATTCACATTTACACAGCGATCGTTGCTATAAAATTGCAATGATTACTGTGTAAATGTGACTGTCAGGGAAGGGGTTAACACTAGAGGGCGCTGGAGGGGTTAATGTGTGTCCCTAATAGGAGTGATTCTAACTGTAGGGGGAGGGGACTTAAGGGGAGGAGACCGATCATGTGATCCTCTGTACTGGGATCACATGATCGGTCTCCTCCCCGCTGACAGGACGTGGAGCTGTGTGTTTACACACACAGCTCCACGGTCCCGCCCGGTCCCGTTGTTTTTAACGGGCAATCGCGGGTGCCTGGCGGACATCGCGGCCGCCGGGCACTCGCACCGGGTCCCGAGCGATGCCGCGGGCGCGCGCGCCCCCCAGGCGGCCGGGAATCCGAGGACGTCATATGACGCCCACCCAGGATGGTAAATCCACCTTGTGGGCGTCATATGACTATGGGCTGGTATTGAACTGGTTAAGGACCGCACGTTGTCCTTGTAACGGGGATCCAGCAGGGTGGCCACCCAATAATCAGCACCAGTTAAAATGTGGGCAACTCGGCGGTCGTTGCGGAGACACTGCAGCATGTAATCGCTCATGTGTGCCAGGCTGCCCAGAGGCAAGTAAAAGCTGTCCTCTGTGGGAGGTGTATCGTCTGTGTCCTCTGTATCCCCCCAGCCACGCACCAGTGATGGATATGAGCTGGTCTGGGTGCCACCCTGCTGTGAACATGGTTCCTCCTCCTCCATCTCCTCCTCATCCTCCACCTCGTCATCCTCCAGAACTGTGCCCTTGCTGCCAGACAATTGTGTACCTGGCGCTTGTTGGTGCAGGAACCCACCCTCGTAGCCACTTGTAAATGACTGCCCTGAAAGCCTTGGAAATGAACCCTCTTCCTCCTCCTCCTCATCCTGTGCCACATCCTCTTCCATCATCGCCTGAAGAGTTTTTTCAAGGAGGCATAGAACTGGGATAGTAACGCTGAGAACGGCGTCATCGGCACTGGCCATGTTGGTGGAGTACTCAAAACAGCGCAACAAGGCACACAGGTCTCGCATGGAGGCCCAGTTATTGGCGGTGAAGTGGTGCTGTTCCGCAGAGCGACTCATGCGTGCGTGCTGCAGCTGAAACTTCACTATCGCCTGCTGCTGCTCGCACAGTCTGGCAAGCATGTGCAAGGTGGAGTTCCACCTTGTGGGCACGTCACATATGAGACGGTGAGCGGGAAGGCCGAAGTTACGCTGCAGCGCTGACAGGCGAGCAGCAGCAGGGTGAGAACGCCGAAAGTGCGCACAGACGGCCCGCACTTTCTGCAGCAGCTCTGGCATATCGGGGTAATTCTTAAGGAACCTCTGGACCACCAAGTTCAGCACATGCGCCAGGCAAGGGATGTGCGTCAAACCAGCAAGGCCCAGAGCTGCTATGAGATTTCGCCCATTATCGCACACCACCAGGCCGGGCTTGAGGCTCACTGCCACCAACCACTCATCGGTCTGTTGTTCCATGTCCCTCCACAACTCCTGCGCGGTGTGGGGTTTTTCCCCCAAACAGGAAAGTTTTAAAACTGCCTGCTGTCGTTTAGCCCTGGCTGTGCTGAAGTTGGTGGTGAAGGTGTTACGCTGACCGGATGAGGAGGCGGTAGAGGATGAGGAGGCGGAGTAGGAGGAGTTAGCAATAGGAGGCAAACTGAAGTGCCCTGCAATCCTCGGTGGTGGAAGGACATGCGCCAAACTGCTATCCGCCTCAGGCCCAGCCGCCACTACATTTACCCAGTGTGCTGTTAGGGAGATATAACGTCCCTGACCGTGCTTACTGGTCCACGCATCCGTAGTTAGGTGGACCTTGCCACAGATGGCGTTGCGCAGTGCACACCTGATTTTGTCCCCCACTTGGTTGTGCAGGGAAGGGATAACTCGTCTGGAAAAGTAGTGGCGGCTGGGCACGACGTACTGTGGGACAGCCAATGACATCAGCCTTTTAAAACTCTGCGTCTCCACCAGACGGAATGACAGCATTTCAAAGGCGAGGAATTTTGAAATGCTGGCATTCAGGGCCAGGGATCGCGGGTGGCTAGGGGGGTACTTCCTCTTCCGCTCCAGTGTTTGGGAAATAGAGAGCTGAACGCTTGTGGAGATGGTTGGTGACCCAGGTGGTAGTGTTGCTGGCAGATCCTCTGTTTGCGGGTTGGCAGGTGTCACTGTCACTACAGAGGTGGATGAAGAGGCCGAGACTGCAGCAGAAGAGGAAGCAGGAGGAGCCAGAGACCTTTCTTGGTTTTTGAGGTGTCTACTCCATTGCATCTCGTGCTTTGCACTTAGATGCCTGGTCATGCAGGTTGTGCTCAGGTTGAGAATGTTTATGCCTCGCCTCAGGCTCTGATTGCACAGCGTGCAAACCACTCGTGTCTTGTCATCAGCACATTGTCTGAAGAACTGCCACGCTAGGGAACTCCTTGGACCTGGCTTTGGTGTGCTCGGTCCCTTGCTGCGTTGGGCAGTAGCAGACGTACTGTCTAGGGGACGGACGCTCCGCTTTTGCACCCTGCTCCCTCTTCTGCTGTGCTGGTGGCTCTGTGCGACCACCGCCTCTTCCTCCGAACTACACTGGTCACCTGCATGATGTTGATTCACTGTGGGGTCAAGGACCTCATCGTCCTCCACATCATCTTCCACCCAGTCTTCATCCCTGCCCTCCTTGTCGGTCTGCACAATGGCGAAAGCAGCAGCAGTTGGCACCTGTGTTTCGTCATCATCCGAGACGTGCTGCGATGGTCCTCCCATGTACTCATCATGAAACATAAGTGGTTGGGCATCGGTGCACACAATCTCTTCCACTTCTGGGGCAGGGCTAGGTGGATGGCCCTGGGAAGCCCTGCTAACAGAGTCATCAAAAAGCAGAAGAGACTGCTGCATGATTTGGGGCTCAGACTGATTGGCTGATTTGCAAGGGGGTGAGGTGAAAGACTGATGGACATCGGCTGCAGGTGCCAACTCTAAACTCTCATCAGGAGACTGGGTGGGAGACAATGTGAAGGAACCGGAGGCACTGTCAGCAACCCAATCTACTATCGCCTGTACTTGTCCTGGCCTCAACATTCGTACAGCCTCATTAGGCGCGCCAAAATACCGCTGCAGGCTCTGTTGCCTACTCGCACCTGAGGAAGGTGTTTCACTAGTGCGTGTAGCTGGCACAGATCGACCACGTCCTCTCCCTGCAACAGGAGCGCCACCAGCAGCACCACAAACCGGGCCACGTCCCCTTTTTGATGATCTCCTCATATTTTCAAAATGTATGATCTCGCCCTAAATGGGTGTTTTTGTCAATAGCAGAATACACGTACAGTGTCTAAAGCGTGTATGAACACGCAGAAAATGCTATTGGGGAGAAAAAATGTCACTACAATTTTTTTTTGGGACAATATACAATAGAAGAAATATCGATCGATTGTATGCCACACTCCTGCACAAACCACTGAAATATTTTTTTTTTTGTCAATATCAGAATACACGGACAGTGTCTAAAGCGTGTATGAACACGCAGAAAATGCTATTGGGAAAAAAAAAAACAGCAAAATTTAAATTTTTTGCAATGTTTTTCCAATATCAGAATACACGGACAGTGTCTAAAGCGTGTATGAACACGCAGAAAATGCTATTGGGGAAAAAAAAAACACAGCAAAATTTTATTTTTTTTGCAATGTTTTTCCAATATCAGAATACACGGACAGTGTCTAAAGCGTGTATGAACACGCAGAAAATGCTATTGGGGAAAAAAAACACAGCAAAATTAAAAATTTTTTGCAACGTTTTTCCAATACCAGAATACACACAGACTATGGTGTATCTCTAATGCTGCGTACACACGATCGGAATTCTCGTCGGAAAAAACTATCGGTTTTTCCGACGGAATTCCGCTCAAGCTGTGTTGCCTACACACGATCACACCAAATTCCGACCGCCAAGAACGCGGTGACGTCCACCACGTACGACGAGACCATAAAAGGAAAGTTCAGTACCATGTCCGGCACCCGTTGGGCTCCTTCTGCTGATCTCATGTTTATCGCGTGTTAGTAGGAGTTTCGCTATAGACGATTCGTGTTTTTTCAGACTTGTGCTTCAGATCGTTCCTGCGCTACAGTTTGTGCTTGTCGGTGCGTATTTGCTTATCAGTGCGTGTAGTCAGTTCGCATTTGTTTGTCTTTGCGGCCTATATATTTATATATAGTACGCTTTGATTTTCAGTGCTTATTGTCCGCTCGTTGCTTGATTTGCATCTTGTTCTTTCAGGCCTTGCTTTTTATCAGTGCTTTCTTTAGTCTGTTCTGATCAGCCGACCGATTAGAAGCGATGTTACGTGTACGTACTCGTCGTAGAGTTCGTGCTGTGCGGGGGCTTGGTGTTGGGGTTCTTACTTTGACACAAGCCCGGTCCATGAACAGGGCGAGGAGGAGTTCGTGGACCAAGAATTGGTTGCTCCAGCGTGACCAATTCTCGCACATGCCTCTGCTTCGTGAGATCCGTGAGAATAATCCTGATGATTTCAGGAATTATCTCAGGATGACGGACCCCGTTTTTCACCGTCTGTTGGCTTTGCTGTCCCCTTATATTACCAGGCAGGATACCTGCATGCGGCAAGCCATCACTGCGGAGCAGAGGCTTGTTGCCACGTTGAGGTACTTGGCGACAGGGAGAAGCCTTCAGGACCTCAAGTTCTCGACAGGCATCTCCCCCCAGGCTCTGGGGATCATCATTCCAGAGACCTGTTCTGCCATTATCCAGGTCCTGCAGAAGGACTATATGAGGGTAAGTTGTATTCTTTAACATCACATTCTATGTATTTACTGTTTGCTAATGTATTGTATTTCTTTCCTCGTTCCCCAATTACCAGGATTTCAATATGCTGTAATATTCTGTAATATGCTGCAATATGCTGTAATATGCTGTGCCCCTTTGTCCTCATGCATGTTGGATTTTTGTATGCTCCTTTTTTGTCCTTCATGCATATTTGCCTTCACTAACCCCCCCAGCATGCTATCTGGGGCCCATATATACCTATAGTCTAGTCACTTAACAATGTATTTTGTCAGCTCCATTGTAATGCTTTACCCTAAACACCCCCTAAAATGTGTACAAATGATATAGTTGTCCTTAAATTCCTTCAGAGTGCCCGAGGCTTTGTTTTGTGGTGCCCCAAATCTTTTTTGAACCCCCCCTCCCCCAACTGATCAGTCAGCTGATACCAATCCTCTATGTGCTGACTTTGTCAAACCCAATACACACTATACCTACCTCTATAGTGGTCATATTTATGGATGAATTTTTCAAAGCATGTAGTGCCAGGGCCTGCCTCAATACTTTCAAATGCTACTGTTTTAATTCTTCTCCTCCTATTATTATTGTGATAGGTAATAGCAGAATCCAAAAATGTGCTTCCATTTTCCTTTTTTTTTACCTGTCCAGTGGGCTGCCAATAGTGTAATGAAGGAGGGGCTGGCCAAACTACCACACATTACTTTGTTACTCCATTACGTAGTGGAGAGGGTGGTTACCTGTCCAAAACATACCTCCCCCCTAAAATATTTACAAGTGGCCATCAGAGGGGGGAGGAATCTGATAAGTGGACCTTATATTTTAGCCTTTAAATACTACAAGAAATGTTATACTGATGTTTGCCAACACTGTTTGTGTAGAATCTGCTTGTAATGTTTATTATCAAATGTACTAATTATATTTTTCTTGTTTGACTCCACAGTTTCCTTCCACGCCACAGGAATGGCAGACTGTGGCCTCCCAGTTTGCCCAGCGGTGGGATTTCCCGAACTGCGGAGGGGCAATCGATGGAAAGCATGTCCACATCGTCCCACCACCCCATTCGGGGTCATACTATTTCAACTATAAGGGGTTCAATAGTATCGGGTTGATGGCGGTGGTGTCGGCAACTATGAGTTTCTATATGTGGACGTGGGGAGGAATTGTCGGATGGAGGAGTCTTTTGCCGGACGGAGTTCTACTGACGTCTCGAGAGTGGTGGCTTGGAATTGCCACCCCCGGAGGAGAATGTCGAGGGATTCCCGTTTGTGTTCGTGGTAGACGAGGCGTTTGGTTTGGCTAACCATTTGATGCGACCGTTCCCCCAGAGGACCCTCACCCCGGAGAAGAGGGTATTTAATTACCGGCTGGCCAGAGCCAGAAGAGTCGTGGAGAACGCGTTTGGTATTCTGGCCAGCCGGTTCCGCCTGTTCCAAACGGCCATAAATATGGCGCAATATAAACTGAATACCATAGTGGTAGCATGTTGCATTTTGCACAATTTTTTCAAACGGACAAACCCCAATTATGTGGTAACACTTGGGCCTGACGCTGGGGTACAATCACTCACGTCCCTGGAAGCGGCCCGTCCTGGCTTGCCCCCCCAAAGCGCCCGCAAAGTGCGGCAAAATTATTCAGACTATTTTTCGGGAAGGGGGGCCATTGCTTTCCCAACAGTGATTCAATACATTTTACCTTTATTTATCTTTAAAAATCTTGCTTTGAATTTCCTGCTTGTGTTTCTTTTTTGTGTCTCCTAGTACACTTGTAGTGCCAAGTGGTTTGCACATTATTATCTAAACACCCATTGTCACTGTAAACACCAATTTAAACACAAAGAAATGGTATTGATCATTGAAAGAAGAAGGCACACATTGTTGAGCAAAAAATATATTTTTTACTCCGTACACATTCACATGTTTTTTTTGTTTTTGTTTACAAAAATAACAAGTTTTGCATTTTCACCCCCAAAAATTGGGGTTCTGTACATAAATAGCCATGATTCAAAAAATAAAATACACAACTCTGGTGCATAACAAAGTTCTACGTAGAAAAACTTTTGAAGCCAAGATCACACATTACATTGTCCAAAATGTGTGGATCTTGCCTTCATCAGATGGGGTGCAGTCACCCCTGTAAAAGGCTAATTTTGAAGATGCACACAAATTTTCGGGCAAACTGGGGATTTACATCCTGATCCCATGCCTAATGTCAACATGTGCTATCTCCCATCATGGGGGATCAATGCCTGTGTTTTGGGGGTGCAACCCCTTCTTCTCACTGACTTGAGTTTTGAGGAAGGGGTTGCAGGCACAAAACGCGTACATTGATATCCCCTGATCGCAGATAGCACATGTTGACATACTGTGTGCATCTTCAAAATTAGGCTTTTGAAAATGTTGTAAACTTTTAAACAGCAAAAATAAAAGGTTGGACATTTTGGGAAAAATTAGATTCTTCCAAGGACATCAATCATGTTTTTAAGTTTTACTTCAATATCCCTAGTTTTTTTCCGAATCATTTCTAAATCCTGACTACAAAAACATTATGTCCTGGATTAGCCTTTGGGCACTGTCAGTGGTGAAATGATGTGACTGTGAATGTACTTCAAATAAAAATAAAAAAAACACACCATGTATTATAAATATGCAGGCATACATGTCTGATTATTCTTGCCCCTGTCATGGTATATCATTTCTGTCACTTAACCACGCCCGGTGTCAGACATTGCGTGCCCTAGCCGGCCGCATTTTCTACAAAAAAAAAAAAGGGGGAGCTTGGAGTCGGACCCGGTGGCAGCTGGATGTCACAGTTCGGCCTCAGCGTAACCCAGGCAGTTGGCCTCGTTTCATGGTTGCCTCATTTCTGTACGTGCTCCAGAGTCCGGCCCACAGTCACCCCACATACGTACGAATGGGCGGGCCCTGGCCGTTGTTATCATCTACGTTGGGTTCCGTCGCTCTGGACGGCAGCAGTTTTAGGCTCTTAAATAGGTACTTTCGCTCTCACACTCTTCAGGTCCAGTCGTATTCAGTAGGTCCACCTGCACCAACTTGATCAGAGTTCCAGCAGGTGTCAGGGCACGTGACCAGTCTACCAAAGTAAGGTCTTGGCAGCCCGCAATGTCATCAGTCGGCAGCGATGACCTCACCACCCCGCTTATCTCCGGCGTCAGCCTCCGAGGCTGGCAGTGTCCCAGCTGAGGGTGTCTCGTCTAGAGGCCAGCCCGGCTGCCACGGTTCCGACCCTGCGGTGGTCCCAGCCCATCAGTGCACCGGCCTCAGGTAGTGAGCTTGCCACGACTACCGTTCACCCTTCCCACCTGGTGCCACCCAGCGTAAGGAGGACATTCTAGAGGGCAGAGACGTTAATCTGGCCTCACTCTTGATCTCGGTCCATGACTTAGCCGAGAACAAGGCCTACACCTGGGGGGGACGTCTCGTGTGGTTCCTTGAAAGCGAAGGATTCCGAGGCTCAACAGAAAGCTCACGGTGCCCGAGTTCACGCTCGCTTTCGCATGTTTAGAGACGAGCTGTACTCAGCCTCCCCTTGGCAGACGGGAGAACTGGACCTCTAACCTCCATTTGATCGTAGACCTGGGCCACAAATACGGTGGCTTCAGCGTTCTACGACTATCATCGGTCCTTCTCGGCCAAAGCCGCAGCCAGATTCTCACAGTTTCATTTGGCAACGGACTGGAGCGTAGTGGACACGGAGTGTTCTGCCGCCACTTTAGTCGCAGGCCTTCCCGCTCCCCGCTAATGTGCTGTCCTGTCAGTCCCCCTAGCGTCCCACACCACGGTCTGGTGTGCCAACATAGCCTCTGTCCATCCCGATAGCTAGCACGGCCTCTACCAGCACGAGCCAGGCTCAGCAGCCCTGGCGCATGGGCAAAAGGTGGGACAAGTTGGGACGTCCGGTGCGGATGTTGGGGGAGCCGCCAATTTCGCAACAATTTTAATTACGGCTCCTGCAATTTCAGCCAGTGCCGGCTCTTGCACGTTTGCACCCTATGCCAGAGGGCGCACCCCAGGATCCTGTGTGAGGTCAAACAGAAGAAACCATGACTAAGCCGGGTCAATGTCCTTTGGCTCGGTGTTTACTTGACCTCACCACCCCAGTCTACTCCGTCACTCGCCATTACCTGTTGTATTATAAATATGCAGGCATACATGTCATTACCTGAATCTCTGTCAGACATAACCTGTTGTGGTCTCAATCTCAATCACCTCTCCTTCCTCCACATCCTCATATTCTGGTGGTGACCTCTGTTCCCTTTGTTCCGGAGATGGCCGGTCCCTGGGGACATGATATTTCCTGATTCTTTGCTCCCCTATGAGAATAACACAAAAGGTATACTTAGCACACAGATATTTGAGCCAACAAATATGAATGATAAACATTGCTTGGAAGTGGGGGACAATTGTCTGTTTGGGCAGAATTCCAAGCTGAACACATGATTTATTCCCTTAATTCCTCAGGCTGGAATTCTTACCTTTTTTGGATAATTTTACCACCTGGAGACACCCCAAAGTATCCACTGGAGTACCTGTGTTTGACACCCTAAAATGTGCACCTGAGTCCAGATGTGTAAACAGCTGCAGAGTGTCCTCTACATACATTACACTGAAGATTGATATTCCTTCTAGGTTCAAACACATCTACAAAACAATGTCCTAAAAACTCTTTTGGATAAATGTTAAAAATTGAAGGCCCTACAGTATTTAATCATTTATCTGTGAAAACATCGTATTTTGGATAACGAACGAGGTTTACAACGAATAATTACTGCGTATGACCATGAAAGTAGCCATTTTGGAGTGTACAAGACCTTATTAGGGGAAAACACATGGCGCAGCATGCAATATTAATAATAATAGGTACACACGACATAATATACTTTTTCGAAAAACTTTCTTGAGCTTCCTGTACTGATCGTGCTCTCTTAATTTGAGGTCCGACCATCGTTTCCTCAGTTGATCCTTCGTTCGTCGTACCCCAAAATTACTGTACAGACTCTTCACAACTTTATTCATGATCTTGGCCTTTCTCATATTTGGGTTGGGGTACGGACCATAATTCCCGTCATAGTCGTTGCTCCTCAAGATGTCCACCATCTCCAACATCTCCACAAAGGCCATATTTGAGGCCTTAAATCTCCTCCTCGATCGCGATGTTTCAGGCTCCGGGCTATCCTCCTCCTCGTTACTGCTCTTATTATGCACCTGCTGTGTGTCCGCCCTGTTCCGCTCCCACCTCAACGAAAGAGACTGGGCGGCGAATATTCTAGAAAGAACGTCAGGGGCGGGCGACGCGGGCGGAGATTCACGCATGCGCAGTGTATATAAAGCTTCAAACACATGTGTGTCGTAACTACGTTCTGTGTGCACGGGAAGGAGGAACAGACGCCACGAAGAACGTCGAACAACGACGAACGTTACAACGAAGGTGCGGCCTATACTGAATCTTTTTTTTTTTTTAACAAAAACGTTTTTTATTTTCAAAATGAGGAAAAAATACATAGAAATACAACGGTACAGTGAATCATATTGCAAGTGCGACAGATGTTCTACATATGCAGGGTATATAGACAGTCATTGACGTGTAACACAGGTCATCAGGTGTAAATATTGTTCTAATAGGGAAGGGAAATGAGATACAAATTCTGCTACCGGAGGGGTGAGCGGGGAACGGGGGAGAAAGGGGGGGAAACAAACCCGGATTAACATTGGTCCTAATACACTCTTCCCAGTTCCTTACTTAATCCAAGTGGGTGTGGTGGACTGCCACCCTCTAGCCCACCCATCAACATTCCCAACATGTCGTACCCTATTATCTCGTGCAGGGTACCTCTCAGCCCCCCCCATGCCCGCAAATCTCCAGCCCCCCCCCCCCCCGATCCACCGATCAGGGAGGAGGGGGTCATACTGCTCTCCACGCCCATCTACATCGTCCCCACCATTCGTCCCTCATCTCTTCGGGGTCGTTCACACACCTCCCAGTCACCTCTGATAAGGTCTTCGTCTCACCCCATTTCTAGTCCAAGGTCAGCCTCTCCTCCTGCACCCAGGGGTTCCAGATTTTGTTAAACTTGTTAGGACAGTTACGGCCCATATATGTAAGTTTATACAAGGGAAGAGCCTTGTTGATAAGGGTCCTCCAAAATTGTGTTGTTGGGGGGGCAGCTCCCTTCCAATGTAGCAATATCGCTTTTCTTGCATAAAATGCAGCATAGAACACAAATAGCTTCTTAGCCTGGGGTCCCTCCAACGTATACACTACCCCCAGAAGCAGTGGAATTGGGTCGCAGGGTAGTCTAAGCTTACTGACCAGATTTATTTTATCGACCACTCCCCTCCAGAATGACTGGATTAGGCTACATGACCACACCACATGGAAGAAGGAGCCCTCCTCTGTTCCACACTTAGCACACAGCGGGCTATGTGTAGGGTATATCCTGGCCAGTCGCTGTGGTGAAAAATATGCCCTGTGTATAAATTTCAACTGGATGAACCTATCCCGTGCAGAGATCATCAAGGGGAGGTATTGTTGAAAGCCCTCTTCCCAGTCATCGTCGGCCAGCGAGGGTATATCTCCCTGCCAGACCGAGAACAGCTGGGACACCTTAGAAGTGTCCAGACCAGCCAGGGCCGAGTACACCCTGGAGAGGACCCTCGTCCCTCCCTCCTCCCTCAATATATTCTCAATTCCCGATGTTCCCATCATTGGTGGCGTCGGGAATTGGGAGCTGTAGGCGTGGCGGATCTGCAAGTATCTGAAGAACATACTGTTTGGGAGCCCTTTGTTATGTTTCAGGGCGTCAAACGAGAACAAGCCCATCCTGCCAGATATGTCCGCTAGTGTCACTATGTCATGCTTCACCCACAGTACCGGGTCCGGTATGGATTGAAAGTGGGGCAGTCTGGGGTTTCCCCATAGCGGAGTATAGGGAGACCAACCCACAAACTTTAGAATCTTGTCCCTGACAATCCCCCAAACCTTAAGGGTAGTCTTCATGGAGTACGTTATATCAGGATTAGACCAAGGCCCCCGGTGGATTAAGTTTCTTAATTCGGAGTAGGAACCAAGCAGCGCCGCCTCCAAAGTCGAGGCGGGGTTTGCCGGCTCTTCTGACAGCCACCATCGAAGCGTCACCAATACTGCCGCCCAGTAATATTTTTGAAAACATGGGAGGGCCAGACCCCCCAGCGAAAGTGGCATTTGAAGGGTAGTTTTGGCTATTCTGGGGATACTGCCCTGCCATATAAAGGTCGTCAGTACCGAGTCAAGCTTTTTAAAGAACGTATTTGGGATATGCACCGGCGTTTGCCTAAATATGTATAAAAACTTTGGCAGGAGAGACATCTTGATTAGGTTTACTCTCCCTACTGGAGTCAGGGGTAGCGTCTTCCATGCCGTGCACTTCTGTACTAAAGAGGACATAGCTGGCGTCAGGTTGAGGGGGATAAATTGTGTTCTGTCCCTATGTATCTCTATTCCTAGGTACCTGAACTGTGAGACTTTTTTGAGGGGGGTGTTGTCTGACAGGGAGGCCTCCCCCGGATGCAGTGCAAAAATGATCGACTTGGTCCAGTTAACGCGGATGCCAGAATATTTGCCAAATTCATTTATAATTGCGAGGGCCGCTTCTAGGGAGCCAGAGTCGTTTCTTAAATATAGCAGAGTATCGTCCGCGTATAAGGATATTTTTTCTTGTAAAGAGCCAATTGGTATGCCCTTCACCAGGGGAGAGGACCGTACCATAATGGCCATGGGCTCAATAGCCAGGGCGAACAGGGCAGGGGACAATGGACACCCCTGCCTGGTGCCCCTATGTAACCGAAACGTTGGCGAAAGAATCACACCCGTGCGAACCCTAGCCCTCGGCGCCCTATAGAGGGCTTGCACCCAGGCAATAAATTTGGGACCAAAGCCGAATCTACGCAGGACCTCCCATATATATTCCCACTCCACCGAGTCGAATGCTTTCTCTGCATCCAGGGAGGCCACTGCGTCGAACTCAGCCAAGTGTCCCGTGGCTCCCATGACCGTGTATAGCCTACGAAGGTTTATGTCCGTGCCCTTACCGGGCATGAATCCCGACTGGTCCTCGTGAACCAGCGACAGTATGACCTCATTGAGCCTTTTTGCCAGAATTTTTGTTAGGATTTTGGCATCCGCGTTAAGGAGGGAAATCGGTCGGTATGATGAACAGAGTTCCAGGTCCTTACCCGGCTTGGGAAGGACCACTATTATGGCTTCCGCCATTGACTCCGGGAGGGTGCCAGCCTCCAGGGACCCCAACACCATTTCATGTAACCTAACTGTGAGCTGTTCTCCATACTGCCTATAGAACTCGGGAGGGAGTCCATCTGCCCCTGGGGTTTTCCCTGCTTGTAGTTCACCCAGCGCCATCTTAACTTCCTCAATCGTTATGACTTTGTCCAGATTTTCCCTGGCCTCGGGGCTCAACATGGGGAAGGTGATCCGCTCCAGGAAGGAGACAAGCTCCCCCCCAGAGTAGTCCACCCTGGAAGCATATAAGGAGGCGTAATAAGAAGCAAAGCAGGCATTAATAACCAGTGGGTCTGTTGCTACTGTTCCGTTTTCCTGTCTAATGCGAGCTATAGACGTGGAGGGTTGTTGCTCTTTTGCCAGCCAGGCCAGCATGTGCCCCGTTTTTTCCCCCTGTTCAAATATACGTTGTGTCTGTGATAATTGGCGTTTTTTGGCTCCGGCCACCCTTAGTATTGTAAGTTCTCGGTATGCAGATCGCATATCAAGCAGAGTGATGGGGTTTCGGGTCATGACATACTGGGACTCCAACCCCTGTGCCCTGGTCTCTGCCTCTTCAATGGTCAGTTTTGCGTTATACCTGGCTTGTGAGATGGCTGTTTGGTAGCAGCCACGGATATAGACCTTGAATGCATCCCACCTCCCATGGGGCGTAGCAGATTGTACATTAGCCAGCCAGTAGTCAGTAATACCTTGGTCAATTTCCGCCTCGACATACTCCTCCGAGATCCAATATCTGGACAATCGCCAGATCTTGTCTGACCGAGGTGTCTGTGTTTGTAAGGTAACACACATGGGGGAATGATCCGAGATTCCCCTTGGTAGTATAGAGACCTCACGAACCCGGGAGAGCAGCCCCCCACTAACATAAATTAAGTCTATCCTAGACATTGACCGGTAGGAGGCCGACTGGCACGTAAATGCCCTATCTGTTGGGAACCTCCATCTCCAAACGTCAGTCAGCCCATACACCTTTGCCCACTTGTCTAGGGGTGAGTCCGTGCCCACTCCTGGCGTTAATCTATCCAGTGATGGGTTGGGAGCCATGTTGAAATCACCAGCAAGGAGGATATTGTCCGTAGGGTATGCAGCAAGAATGGGCGTGAGGTATCTTAAGAGTGACATATTAGCGGGGGGGGGGAATATACACACCTATAATCAACATTTCAACATGGTCAATTAAAGCATGAAGCAACACAAACCTTCCCTCCGGGTCGACTCTAACATCCAGCAGATGAAACGTAAGGGCCCTATGTACTAGAATACTGACTCCCCTGGCGTAGCCAGAGTAGGTGGAATGAAAGTATTGGCCCACCCATGGTTTTTTAAGGCTGAGAATCCTGCTTCCCACCAGGTGTGTCTCCTGCAGTATACACACCTGCGGGCTATATTTTTATAGATATGACATTACCAGTGACCTTTTAATTTTGTCATTCAACCCCCGGACATTCCAGGAAAGAACTTTCAAGGGGGCCATAGTAGTGCTATCAGGAAATCAACTACAGGGGCAAGATTGTAGAGTCGACTCGGATGGGGACACATATTAGTATAGTAAAACCTGGACGAAGGACGCCCGTGCATCTCCCAGTCCCCAGCTATTCTGAGGGCCAGGAGAGACAGCCACCACACTCCACTGCACAGTATAATCATGTATTGAGGGAAACAGTACCGCATATTTCAAATAGCAAAAAATAAAAATAAAAACCAAACAAAAAACTTATACCCCCACCCCCCCCACCCCCACCCCACACCCCCGTCAACAAACTCGGGGTGTTTGATCCCAAAACCAAACCCATCAAACTGTAGGAAAGTCTCCTATGGGGGCGAACAGAAAAGCTACCAGCCTTCCGGTGCGCGTGTGGACTAACAGTTCCAGTACTTCTGGAGGCCTCCGCCCCCCCCCTGCCTGCAGTACAAAAGCAAGTGTATTGAAGCAGCATTCGGGTCCAGCTCAGTAACACGCACAAAGAAGTTTTGTCAGGATTGCAATGCTGCTAGTGTTAGTGTAGAATGAAAAAGAGCAAACAAAGGCAAAAAGGTGTTCAAAATGTAAAACAGGGGGAAACATTCTCCTGGGGTCATCCAGGGGCACGTTCTTCAAAACTGGTATTCGTGGAACATTTCAATGGGCAACTCCAACAGTCCTCTCCTCCTCCCCTCCCCCCCCCCGAAAGAATCAATGCTGTGGCCTGGCCACCCCTGTAACGGCTTCTCACAGCATAGTCGTGGGGGGCAATACAAATCTGGTCCCAACATAGCTGCGGCCCTGCCGACAACCTCCAGCAGTATAAGTCCCCATGTGTGTCCCAGGGAGATGTTCCTTCTGCCAGATATGCAAACACAGAGCTGGGCACATTGTGGGCCAAGTCAGGGGAACAGCCAGCACTCACAATATTAGGCAGGGTTGCATTGCATGGTCAGGTATAACTCAGGGGGGAGAGGCAGCAGAGAGGGAGCCCGGTATAAGAAAAGTCAAGATAGAGATAATTCTTTGGTACATACTGTTATCTGGCCCTGGGCAGGCCCTCCAACCATTGAGAGGCATCCTCTGGTGAAGTAAAGTAGCGGGTAGATTCCCCATCCACTACACGGAGCTTCGCCGGGAACAACATGCTGTACTTGATGCCTTTCGTGCGGAGCTGTGCTTTAATCGGGTCAAACGTGCGCCGGAGCCTCTGGGTGTCTATGGAGTAGTCTGGGAAGAGCATGATCTTGGTGTTCTCAAATCGCAGCTCCTCCACTTTGCGGGCCTCTCGCAGCGATAGATTCCGGTCCCAGAAATTTAGAAGCCTAAAGATAAAAGTGCGTGGGGGGGAGCCCGGGGGGCCCCGCACCGGCGGCATCCTGTGAGCCCTCTCGATTGCGAAATGGGACGAGAATTGGGCCTGCGGCAAGAGTGTACGGAGCAACTGCTCCATGAAGGCCGTGGGGTCCTGGCCCTCGGCCCCCTCCGGGAGGCCCACCACCCTCAAGTTGTTCCTACGGCTCCGGTTCTCACTGTCCTCCGCCCTCGACTCCAGGGTCTTTACCTTAACCTGTAGCGTGTGGATGGCGGCCCTCTGGTCACGGATGGCATCCTCAGCGTCCCCTACTCTGCGCTCCGCCTCCCCCATCCGTCCTCGGATTTTTTCGAGGTCCCTTCTCACCAGGCCAACATCGAGTTGTAGGGTATCAATCTTTGCCGTCAGTGTCGATTGGCATCCGGAGATCGCCTGCATTAGTGCCTGAAAGCGATCCTCCTCAGCCTTCTCCGGCGCCGGATCCGCCATATTGGCCTGAGACGCCACGTGTGTGCGGCCCGTAGCTGTCTGTGTTTGCGGCCTCGGAGAGGATTTAGGGGCCGATCCTCCTTTCCTGCCCGATCCCTTTTTCATACCCCTTCACCTCAGAGAGTTTGTGGGTGAAAGTAGGTTCCCAAGGACCCGAATAGCGGATAATGCAGGCATTCAGGAGCGGAGCTCCACTCGAGCACGTCCTATCCGGCCGCCAGCTTAACCACGCCCCCGCCTATACTGAATCTAGATTGATGCCTATATTGTGTTGAAAGATTATCCTGAGATTTTTATTTTTGTATTTTGTTTGGTCTTGCAGAGAAAATGCTGCCATTTAAGGACCCCGAATTCCTTGGGGAATTCATAGATAAATACCATGAAATTAGAAATCTCTGGGAGGTGAAAAACCCCTTGTACCACAATAAACCAGCTAGGAGGTCAACGCTGGAGAAATTGCTTCAATTTGTGAAGACCCGGGTCCCCGATGCAGACATCAAATTTGTTGAGGGATAAATTGGTAGCTTGAGAAGCACCTATAAGGAGTACCAGAAGGTCCAGAAGTCCCTGAGGTCCGGAGTAGCAGCAGATAAGGTGTATGTACCCAGTCTGTGGTACTACAGCAGGATGAGGTTTATAGATGACCAGATGGAGGGCAGGGAATCACTTTCTACTCTTCCGGCACCCCTTCCCTCCAGCCTTCCACCCAGCCTTCCCTCTACCCAAGCTGAGGCATCTGTGGACCAACCTGGGCCTGCCATACAGGAGGAGATTGAGGAGCCCAGATGGAGCCAGGTATAGGTTTTTTATACATAATTTATCTGTGCAAAAAAAAGATTGTTGGTAAGTAGATGTTATTATTGCTAATAAATGAATGAAGTAACAAAAGTGTTTCACATATCAATAGACAGAAGTGGCCAAAAAAGATTAGGACAAGAAGGAAAAATGCTGGGCTCACAATGATAGTCTTTTCTATTTATTAACATTAAATTTGCAACAGTCATGAGCTGAAAATTGTGTGTGTTTGATTAACAAACAACTAAAACGATGTCCCTTTTTCATACACAGGATGACCTCAGCCAGGACGAGGCTCTGGCTAGTGGCACACAGGAGGAGGCAGGGGGAAGTGTCACCCAGGAGGTGGCAGGGCCCAGTAATACCCAATCGCAGATTCCTCCCCTCATCCTTCCCTACAAACGACAGAGGAAGGGCACAAAAGCAGAGGAGGCAGCACTGGCCCTGATCAGGGAGGCTAATGAGTCCCTCAGATCCCCCCTTGATGCTACAGAGGCCTATGGCATCTATATTGCCTCAAATTTGCAACAGATGGAGGGGGGCCAACGGCGAAAGTGTGAAAGAATAATTTTTGATACTATACACAAGGGGTTGAGTGGGGAAATGTCGGACAACCAACACCTATGTTCTCTCCCCCATCCTCCTCCTCCTCCTCCTCCTGCCACAATGCCACCTCCAGAGCCACAGCCTCCAGGGAAGGCTGCAGGGAAGGCTGCAGGGAAGACCAGGAAGTGATCCCCTGCCTTCACGTCTCAAAGAACCCACAGCCTGTTGTAGGACCACAGACTGGGTACATATACCATCTGCTGCTGCTGCTCCGGTTCTCTGGGACTCCTGGACCTCATTGTACTCCATTTTCTAGGGACTTTTGAAGCTACCAATTTATTTGATGTCTGCCTTGGGGGCCAAAGGCTGCACAAATTGAAGCAATTTCTCCAGCGTTGCCTTTATCTTTATTTTGTAATTATGATGTGAAATTAATTTTTATTTTGTTTTCAGAAAATACTTGCCTATGTGTTTTTCTACAAATAGCAAATCAATTTATTTTGGGGGAGTATGCAGGTACATTTCAAAAATACAATGTCAAAATTAACAAGGGACACCAACAACAAACAGGTTTACAAATAATACATAATAATGGTGTTGTGGAAACATAACATAAAAAAAAGGAGAGCACGAGAAAATAATACAATAATACAAATATTATTATTAAAGAAAAAAAAACACTTAAAAAAATGATATCTATTTCATGCAGATCTGGCTTAAATTCTAATATAAATATTATTCTGGAGAGACCTAGAAATAATAAAGAAATACGTTTGTAAAAACTCTGTGTGAATATGAGCAGCAAAACCACTTCATTCTTCTAGCATTATAAAGAAGAGAATGAGCGGCACATTGAAAAATTAAAAAAAATCCAGTGTGAAGAATCTGCTAGCTCCATTATGAACGCTAGTTTTACCAGACCGAGTGGTTCTGTCTCGTAGTGGATTCTGAGCATGCGTGATTTTTGGCGTGTCGGAAATGCCTACACACGATCGGAAAATCCGATAGAAAGGTTTTCCGTCGGAAAAATTGAGAACAGGTTCTCAATTCAAAGTCCGTCGGAAATTCTGACAGAAAAAGACCGTTGGCCATACACACGGTCGGAAAATCCGATGAAAAGCTCCCATTGGACTGTTTCCATCGGAAATTCCGATCGTGTGTACGCCGCATTACTAATATATGCAGTGCAGTGATGGTGCACTGAGCTTGCAGGTAAAACTTTTATATTTTGTCTGGCACTGGCCTCATGGCACTGTTAAAAGACTGTGCACTGCACCCCAGCCAGGGTACAATTGATTTAGGAATCTCTTGAATAATTCTCTCTGCCTCTTTCTTTTCCTTAATAAAGAAACTCTCTACTCTACTCTAGCTATCTAGATCGCTCACTGATCTAACTAATTTGAAGAAAATTTAAGGAATGTGGACTGACTGACTGACTTTATCACACTAACTCCTAAAATCCTCTCTTAGCAGCACAGGAACCTGTCTATAGCAGAATGACGCTGTGTGCTGTGTGTCTGGACTATATATAGAGGCAGGGTCACATGCTGCACTGCCCAATCACAGCCATGCCATTAGTAGGCATGGCTGTGATGGCTTCTAAGGGCACACTAGTGAAACTAGCGTTGATGCAGCTTGTAAAAGGCGCCAATACATCACCGAACACCGGACCCGAACATACAGCCAATAGTTCGGGTTCGGGTCCGGGACCCGGACACCCAAAAGTCCGGTACGGACCCGAACTTTACAGTTCGGGTTCGCTCAACCCTAGTCACTAGGCGATAGACATGTGCACTGACAAAAAAATTGTTCATTTTCGTTTCATTCGTTTTTTTGCTTTTTACGGAAATTTGGAAAATCGAAAATTCGGAAATTTGGAGATTCAGAAATTCTGGGAATTTTCACATTTCTATTTTTCGGATTTCCGAATTTCGTATTTTGGAGTTTTCGAATTTTCCAATTTCCGAATTATCAAATTTCGGATTTTCGATTTTTTGGAATTCAGAATTTTTGGACTTTTGGAACTCAGAATTTCGGAATTTTTGAATTTCGGAATTCCGAAAATTCGGAAATCCGAAAATTCGGAAATCCGAAAATTCGGAAATCCGAAATTCCAAAAATGCGAAATTCGAAAATTCGAAATTTCGCAAATTCTTAACCACTTTCAGACCGGACCAATTTGCAGCCAAAGGACCAGGCCCCTTTTTGCGATTCGGCACTGCGTCGGTTTAACTGACAATTGCACGGTCGTGCGATGTGGCTCCCAAACAAAATTGATGTCCTTTTTTTCTCACAAATAGAGCTTTCTTTTGGTGGTATTTGATCGCCCCTGCGGTTTTTATTTTTTGCGCTATAAACAAAAAAGAGCGTCAATTTTGAAAAAAAACGCATTCTTTTTTATTTTTTGCTATCATAAATATCCCCCAAAAATATATAAAAAAACATATTTTTTTCTCAGTTTAGGCCGATATGTATTCTTCTACATATTTTTGGTAAAAAAAAAACGCAATAAGCGATTATTGATTGGTTTGCGCAGAAGTTATAAAGTAATCTTTATATTATTTATATCTTTATATTATTGATTCTACCAAACCATGAAAGAGAATATTCCGCCCAAGAGCGAAGGTCTTCTTTAAGTTTTTTGAATAAGGGAGGATAATTTTCTTTGTATAAAGTGTCAATAGAAGGGGTCAGCTGGACTCCTAAGTATGGGAGAGAGTGGGAGGCCCACTTGAAGCTGTATATGTTTTGGAGAAGCTGTACTTCAGTGAGGGATAATGATATATTAAGTGCTATGGTTTTTTGCGAGTTTAATTAAGTGCTATGGTTTTTTGCGAGTTTAGGGTCAGGCCTGAAATTAGTGATGTTTGGGGTTTGATGATATACATAAGGACATCATCGGCAAATAATGCACATTTGTGTTCTTGTTGGCCACAATAGACACTGTGAATGTTGGGATGGGAACGAATGGCCGCTTCAAGGGGTTCTATTGCCAGAGCAAATAGTAAGGAAGAAAGTGGGCATCCCTGTCGAGTACCTCGCTGGACAGGGAATAGAGATGATTTGTGGCCTCTGATAGAAACTTGAGCTAGTGGAGAACTATAAAGTGTTTTCATCAATGAGAGAAACGTAGGGCCAAACCCTAGAGTCTCGAGGGTAACAAAGAGGTAGTCCCAATTTAGGCTATCAAAGGCCTTATTGAGGTCTAATGATAAAAGCAAAAGCTCCCAAGCCGGGAGGTTATCCCAGTTGGAGAGCACTGCTGAGATCAGGGTAATGGATCTGCGAATTTGGTCTAAAGTCTGACGTCCTGTGATAAATCCTGATTGGTCCATTTATGTATATAGTGTTCCAAAAAGGAATTAATACGAAGGGCCAAAATTTTTGTTAGGATCTTTAGGTCGCAGTTAATTAAAGAAATTGGGCGATAGTTACGTACATCAGTGGAATCTCTTTTGAGTTTGGGGATAACGCTGATGTAAGCTTTATTTTCGTCTGGCGGAACCACTCCCCCATCCCTCAGGGAATTAAAATAAAGAGTCATATGTGGGACCAATTGTACAGAAATTTGTTTGTAATAAATATTAGGAAGCCCATCTGGGCCTGGGGATCTGTAAAGTGAAAGAGATTTGATAGCGTCATTGACCTCTTCATTCGTGAAGGGTTGGTCCACAAGATCTCTATGTTCATCAGTGATGGTCGGAAGGGGAAGATTCCCCAAAAATTCCCTGATGGATGGAGGAGCTACGTCCCGGGGTTTCTTATATCAGTCTGCATAAAAACCATGGAATTTGTTGAGAACTTTTTGGGGGTCCTAGGAAAGGAGACCTCCTGATAGTTTTATTTTAGGGAGTGTTTGATGGGAGTGTCTAGGGGTGAGTTTGTGCGCCAGCAGGGACCCTGGGCGATCACGCCAGGTGAAGAATTTATTAATCGTCCACCTTAATTGTTTCTCAGCCCTTTTAGTGAGACAGATGTTCAGTTATAATCAGGAGTGTTCCAGTTTCTTAAATAAGTTGGGAGATGGGGAGCTTTTATGTTGTTTAGTTAAAGACTCAAATTCTCTGACTTTGGTAGAAATCTATTTGGTGTAAGCCTTCTTTAGTCTGGAGGCTAACTGAATAAAGGAGCCCCGGATAGTAGCTTTGTGTGCGGCCCAGTTAATGGCAGGGGACGTGTCTTCTGGAAGATTATTTTCAAAGTAGGTTTGTACAGTATATGGCTGGAAATTTCCAAGCAGTGAGATTCGTCACTGATGAGAGATTCATTTAGTCGCCAATGAGAACCTTTAGTTTTGTTAGTGAGGTCAGATAGCTGAACCATAACTGGGTCGTGGTCTGACCAAGGTGTCGATAAAATTTTTGCGAGAGGAGAAATATGTGGTCTATACGTGAATAATGTCCATGTGCCCTTGAATAGTGAGAATAGTCCCTAGCGGTGGGATTGGCCTCCCGCCAAGCATCCACCAAGTCATATTGATATAGCAATTGTGTGAATTTGAGGCTTTGTCTGGGGGGAGACCGGAGTCCTGTGCTGTGTGATTTGTCTTTAATTAGCTAGGTTAGAATCACCTGCTAAAATTACAACGCCCTCAAATTCAGGTTCCAGGAGTTTTAAAAGGGCGTGAAAAAAAGCGGTTTGATTCCCGCTCAGTGAGCTCAATGGAGCGATCTTCCTCTGAGCTGGCAGACTCCGCTGAGTGGATCCGCCCCGTGTGAAAGGGGCCTTAGTTTAAACTTTTGCACTGCCTGGAGGTGAGAGAAACAGCCTGGGTATGGTTCACAGTCGTTTAAGAAATGTTAGTGGGACTGCAAGCCATTTTCTTTTTTAAGCCTTGGTTCACTTCAAATGTGGCTTTGAAATCACGTCACTTCACTTGAAATCGCACAATTTCAAAGCCGCATGTCAGATGTCAGTGCAACTTCAGGTGTGACTTGGCTGACATCTGTGCGACTTTATGCACAGATGCCTATGCAAGTCGCACCAAAAATCTCCAAAAGTAGTGCAGGAACTACTTTTTTCAAATCAGTGCGGCACCGCAAAGTGCCGCACTGATTCAAACAGTTCCATTGCTGACAATAGGGTGTGGCCTGACCTGTCAAATCGCATGACAAGTATCGCCAGTGTGAATGAGGACTAAATGGTGTGCTGGCCCTTTAATGTGTTTTTCTTTTCTTTTTTTTTACAAACACCCAGCTCAGCTTTCTTTTTAGAAGCTGACACAATATGTAAAAAATGCAGCTTTAGTTTTAAAAATGTGGAAAATGACTGCTATTAATTGGACTTGTCACATGAAGAGAAAGAGCCTGTAGGGGAGCCCCACCTCAAGCAACAGTGAATAATTTCCAAGAAACTCTATCGTCAGACAAAGAATGTGACATAATGGGTATCATCAATGCAGAAGCCAAGTTTCTAGATCTTTAACCTTTTGTCAGCACAGTGTTCAAATCTAATTTACAAATGATAGTGAGATCTTTCAGAACAGTACAGACATGGTAGACAGTACACACATTAAAGCGGAGTTCCACCCAAAAGTTGAACTTATACTTACCTGATACCCCTCCGCTACCACATTTGGCACCTTCTCGGGGGTGGAGGTACCCTGTCCACACTTCTGTCGGACCTCGCCATGTCATAAGTTCGGCTCCCTCCTCCTTCCTCTGCTGCCGGGCCAGTAAGAGAGCGCAGCACGCTTCGCACATGTGCATTAGGGACCTGGCTAGGAAGCCGCAAGGCTTCACTGACGGCTTCTCTTAACAGAAATGGCAGTGGCAGAACCTGACAGCCGATGGAAACATCAGCTGGGGTGCCGACATCGCTGGATTCCAGGACAGGTAAGTGTCCCAATATTAACCACTTGACCACTGGGCACTTAAACACCCTTAATAACCAGACCAATTTTCAGCTTTCGGTGCTCTCACACTTTGAATGACAATTACTCATTCATACAACACTGTACCCATATGAAATTTTTGTCCTTTTTTTCACACAAATAGAGCTTTCTTTTGGTGGTATTTAATCACCTCTGGGTTTTTTATTTTTTTGCGCTATAAAAGAAAAATGACTGAAAATTCTGTAAAAAAATGAATTTTTCTTCGTTTTTGTTATAAAATTTAGCAAATTTGTAATTTTTCTTGATAAATTTTGGCCAAAATTTATACTGCTACATATCTTTGGTAAAAATAAGTACAAATTGGGGTATATTATTTGGTCTTTGTGAAAGTTTTAGAGTCCACAAGCTATGGTGCCAATATCTGAAAATTGATCACACCTGAAGTACTGACGGCCTATCTCATTTCTTGAGACCCTAACAAGCCAGAAAAGTACAAATGAATCTAACGTTCGCAGCGATACCTCACATGTGTGGTTTGAACACCGTTTTCATATGTGGGCGGGACTTACGTATGCGTTCGCTTCTGCGTGCGAGCACACGGGGACAAGTACGCTTTAAAAAAATATATATATATTTTATTGTTCATTTTACTTTATTTATTTTAGTTTGACCCTTTTTTTCCCCCCAAAAATTTTTTTGATCACTTTTATTCCTATTACAAGGAATGTAAACATCCCTTGTAATATGAATATGGCATTACAGGTCCTCTTTACAGTGAGATATGGGGTCAATAAGACCCCACATCTCACCTCTAGGCTGGAAAGCCTGGAATAAAAAAAAAAAAAAAAAACGATCCTGGCTTTGATCGTAGCGAGTATCGCAGGGTATTGTTGGGTATTGCAGAGTATCGCAGGGTATTGCAGAGTATCGCAGGGTATGGTAGAGTATCGCAGGGTATCGCAGGGTATGGCAGAGTATCGCAGGGTATGGCAGAGTATCGCAGGGTATGGCAGAGTATCGCAGGGTATGGCAGAGTATCGCAGGGTATGGCAGGGTATCGCCGGGTATGGTAGAGTATCGCAGGGTATCGCAGGGTATGGCAGAGTATCGCAGGGTATGGCAGAGTATCGCAGGGTATTGCAGAGTATCGCCGGGTATGGTAGAGTATCGCAGGGTATCGCAGGGTATGGCAGAGTATCGCAGGGTATGGCAGAGTATGGCAGGGTATGGCAGGGTATGGCAGAGTATGGCAGGGTATGGCAGAGTATGGCAGGGTGTGGCAGAGCATCGCAGGGTATGGCAGAGCATCGCAGGGTATGGCAGGGCATCGCAGGGTATGGCAGAGCATCGCAGGGTATGGCAGAGCATCGCAGGGTATGGCAGAGCATCGCAGGGTATGGCAGAGTATCGCAGGGTATGGCAGAGTATCGCAGGGTATGGCAGAGTATCGCAGGGTATGGTAGAGTATCGCACAGTATTGCGGGGTATGGCACAGTATTGCGGGGTATGGCACAGTATTGCGGGGTATGGCACAGTATTGGGGGGTATGGCACAGTATTGGGGGGTATGGCACAGTATTGGGGGGTATGGCACAGTATTGGAGGGGATGGCAGAGCATCCATCCATCCATGCTCAGCCATCCCTCAATACCCTGCAATACCCAGCAATACACTGCAGGCTATTGCTGTGTATTGCAGGGTATGGAGGGATGGCTGAGCATGGATGGATGGATGGATCGGTGGTGGCAGAGCAGGCTGTGGGCACTACAGATCCCGCCCACAGCACTGCTGCCACCGATCCCTCCCCCTCTCCTCTCATACTGTACCGATCGGTACAGAGAGAGGAGGAGAGAGGAACCGGCATCATCAAATGACGCCGGTTTGCTTACATGTGATCACTCCGTCATTTGACGGAGCGATCACGTGGTAAACGGTGGTAAACGGCCGCGATGATCCTTTGGACCCGGCGATCATGGATGCTCTCGAGTGCGCGCACCAGGGGGCGCGCAAGAGCAGAATTCTGTGAGGCCGTTAATTAACGGCCTCCCAGAGTTAAGCAACCGCCCTGTAGCCGTTTTTCGGCTATGGGCCGGTTGTTAACTGGTTAATCCCCCATTCACACCTATGCGAATTAGATGCGGCTTACACCGCATCCAATTCGCAGGACATTTCAAAATACATTCATTTTAATGAGGCTGGTTCACATATCTGCGGTGCATTCACACTCCGCATTGCACAAAAAACGTGTGCGTTTTCTAGGCAGTGCGGTCCGGCTCAGGTGCAAATTCAGGCCCATTATCTTCTATGGGAACGCATCTGATTCGCAGATGCATTCCGATCTGAACACAAATTCTCTCCTTCTCCTCACTACACCTCCCCCCTCTCCCCCCTCTCCCTGCTCACTGATTCACAGCTAAAACGCAGAGGAATCTCTGAACAACTGATTTTTATCTTTGCAGTGAAACCGGAGCTTCAATTCGCACCGCACATGTGTGAACCCGGGCTAAAAGTCAGCACCTACAGTATGTGTAGCTGCTGACTTTTAATTTTTGAAGGGGGGACACCGCTTTAATTCCCAGCCCCTTCCTTAACATTGCATAATAGAAGAAAACTTCTTTCTATTTTTTAAGTTATGCTATGTACAGTATATGTATGGGAACATGGTAAAACATCTAAAGTAGGTATTGTCCTAATTTAGCTGCAAAAGTGGAAATGAATTACCTAAAGTCAGTGCTGAGTCTTCAGATGCATGTTGTTACCTGGGACTAGGGATGAGCCGAACACCCACGGGTTCGGTTCGCACCAGAACCTTCGAACCGACCGAAAGTTTGCGCGAATTTTCGAACCCTATACGTTATAATGGACGCGAACGTTCAAAATCAAAAGTGCTAATTACAACGGCCAATATGCATGTTAATGTCATAAAACAGGTTTGGGGACCCGGGTCCTGCCCCAGGGGACATATATCAATGCAAAAAGAACTTTTAAAAACTAACGTTTTTTCGGGAGCAGTCATTTTAATGATGCATAAAGTGAAAAAAAAAAAAGTGAAATTTTCCTTTAAATATGGTCCCTGGGGGGTGTCTAAAGTATGCCTGTGAAGTGGCATGTGTTTCCCGTGTTTAGAACTGTCCTTGCACAAAATGACATTTGTAAAGGAAAAAAAGAAGCCATTTAAAACCACTTGCGGCTTTAGGTTTGTTCTTCAGTAGAATCTGAACAGGTACATTATGAAGTGTAGCTCCATCCCAAAAAAATATATTTTTAAGCTTTTTGGAGAACATAGGGAGGGGTTATCACCCCTGTAACATTTGCTGTCTTTGCACATCTGTTCAGAACATGTCACCTCACTTTCCGTCCCAATGACAAATGTTTTTGGAAAAAGTGGGGTTTTAATTGAAACAAGGATTGGTGATAAAGTATCAGTAGAGAGGAGATACCTTTTTCCCAAATTAAATCTAACAGGATAGAATTTCCCTTCCTAGGGGTAGATTTCCTCTCACTTCCTGTTTTCTCTTTCCATTTGCAAGTAGGAGTCGTTTGTAAGTTGGATGTTTGAAAGTAGGGGCCTGGCGTATATACTCTGCAGAAATTTGCCCTATTAGATGTTGGTGTAGCCACAAGACTGGTGGGCACAGGAATGGGCCCTGCTGTGAGTTAATAGATCAAGATTTGTAATTGCATGCACCTGTTGAACAGGGCAGAAAAATTGGGGGTGGTGGTGGACGGTGTTGCCACAAGACTGTAAGCTCTCACAGTTACTCTTGGTGGGCGCAGGAATGGGCCCTACTGTGAGTTATTAGATCAAGATTTGTAATTGCAAGCACCTGATGAACAGGGCAGAAAAATTGGGCCTTTGGCGGTGGTGGTGGACGGTGTTGCCACAAGACTGTAGGCCCTCATAGTTACTCTTGGTGGGCGCAGGAATGGGCCCTGCTGTGAACTATTAGATCAAGATTTGTAATTACCCGCCCCTGTTAAACTTAGGCACTGGTGCTGGTGCCACAACACTGCAACCCCTCACAGATACTGTACTTGGAGCACAGCAGTCACACGTGTTGCAAAGCATTTTTTTTAAAAATTGTAATTACCCGCCCCTGTTAAACAGGGGCTGAAAAATTGTGCCTTAGGCACTGGTGCTGGTGCCACAACACTGCAACCCCTCACAGATACTGTACTTGGAGCACAGCAGTCACACGTGTTGCTTAGCATTTTTTTAAAAAATTGTAATTACCCGCCCCTGTTAAACAGGGGCTGAAAAATTGTGCCTTAGGCACTGGTGCTGGTGCCACAACACTGCAACCCCTCACAGATACTGTACTTGGAGCACAGCAGTCACACGTGTTGCAAAGCATTTTTTTTAAAAATTGTAAGTACACGCCCCTGTTAAACAGGGGCTGAAAAATTGTGCCTTAGGCACTGGTGCTGGTGCCACAACACTGCAACCCCTCACAGATACTGTACTTGGAGCACAGCAGTCACACGTGTTGCGAAGCATTTTTTTTAAAAATTGTAAGTACACGCCCCTGTTAAACAGGGGCTGAAAAATTGTGCCTTAGGCACTGGTGCTGGTGCCACAACACTGCAACCCCTCACAGATACTGTACTTGGAGCACAGCAGTCACACGTGTTGCGAAGCATTTTTTTATAAAAATTGTATGTACACGCCCCGTTAAACAGGGGCTGAAAAATTGTGCCTTAGGCACTGGTGTGGTGGCATGGATCATTGAGGAGGAGGAAGAGGATAGTCAGTGAACATAAGAGGACAGTCACTCAGCATCAGCATAGGCAGTCTTGAAGGGATGTGATATTAAAAATTATTCGGTTATATCCGCCTCAGGTGCCTGGTAGCTGGTGGTGATCCAAGACTGATTCATTTTGATGAAGGTCAGTCGATCAACCGAGGCGGTGGACAGGCGCACCCTATGATCGGTGACAAATCCTCCAGCAGCACTGAATGTGCGTTCGGAAAGAACGCTGGAGGCAGGACAGGCCAGTAGCTCAATTGCATACTGTGCAAGCTCTGGCCAGTGATCCATCCTCAGGACCCAGTAAGCCAGAGGATTTTCGGTGGGAAAGGTGTCCAAGTCTGACCTTGCCCCAAGGTATTCCTGCACCATGTATATCAGACGCTGGCGATGGTTGCTGGAACCGATCATACCTTGGGGCTGCGGACTAAAAAATTGTCTGAACGCATCGGTCAGACGTCCACCTTCCCCACCGCTCCTTCTGCTACTGACCGAAGCCTCAGCAACTCGTCGCCCAGGACCAGGAGTTTGTAGCCTCCCAGTTTCTGGGAACGCGTTGCACAGACCTTTCTGCAAGGCCTCCCTGAGATGTCTCATCCTCTGCTCCCTCTGCGACGGCAAGATAAGGTCCGCAACCTTACCCTTGTACCGCGGATCAAGGAGAGTGGCCAGCCAGTAATGGTCCCTCTCCTTGATCCGAAGAACACGAGGATCCTTCCGCAGGCTTTGCAGGATCAGGGAGGCCATGCAGCGTAGGTTAGCTGAGGCATTCGGTCCGGAGTCTTCTGGGTCACTGAGGATGACATGATCGCCAGCCACCTCCTCCCAGCCACGTACAAGTCCACTGGTTTGTTGGGACTGTACATCATCCCTAAAAGACTGCTGCTGCTGATGCTGAGTGCCAGGCTCCACCTCCATGCTCACACAATCCTCCTCCTCCTCCTCCTCCTCCTCATCCTCTTCCTGTGTGATGGGTGGGACAGAAGGAACACTGTCCGGATAAAGGGGGCCTTGAGAGGCAAGGAAGTCCTCCTCTTCCTGCCTCTGTTCTGCCTCAAGTGCCCTGTCCATTATCCCACGCAGCGTATGCTCCAACAGGTGGACAAGAGGGACAGTGTCACTGATGCATGCACTGTCACTGCTCACCATCCTCGTGGCCTCCTCAAATGGTGAGAGGACAGTGCATGCATCCCTGATCATGCTCCACTGACGTGGGGAAAAAAAACCAAGCTCCCCTGACCCTGTCCTGGTGCCATAGTCGCAAAGGTACTCATTGATGGCCCTCTGCTGCGTGTGCAGTCGCTGCAGCATGGCCAACGTTGAGTTCCACCTGGTGGGCATGTCACATATTAGGCGGTTCTTGGGCAGGTTCAGCTCCTTTTGCAGCTCAGTCAGCCGAGCACTGGCATTATAAGATCGGCGGAAATGCACACAGACTTTCCTGGCCTGCCTCAGGACATCCTGTAAGCCTGGGAACCTGCCCAAGAACCGCTGCACCACCAGGTTGAGGACGTGAGCCATGCAGGGCACATGGGTGAGCTGCCCCTGTCGCAGGGCGGAGAGGAGGTTGGTGCCATTGTCAGAAACGACCATTCCTGGCTTAAGCTGACGTGGCGTCAACCACCTCTCGGCCTGCCCCTGCAGAGCTGCCAGAACCTCTGGCCCAGTGTGGCTCCTGTCCCCCAAACACACCAGCGCAAGCACGGCATGGCATCTTTTTGCCTGCGTACTTGCGTAGCCCCTTGTACGCCTACGGAGCACCGCTGGTTCCAAGGACAGAGCACTGGAGGAAGAAGAAGAGGAGGGGGTGGAGGAGAGAGGTGTGTCACAACCAGTAGCAGTAGTAGCGTTTTGGAGGCGTGGTGGCGGAACAACCTCCAACACTACTGCACCTTGTCCTGCATCCCTCCCAGCTGCCAATAGAGTGACCCAATGGGCCGTGAAAGAAAGGTACCGTCCCTGTCCATGCCTGCTGGACCATGAGTCAGCGGTAATATGCACCTTACCGCTGACCGCCCTGTCCAGCGAGGCATGGACATTGCCCTCCACATGCCGGTAGAGAGACGGAATCGCCTTCCGTGAGAAAAAGTGGCGTTTGGGAACCTGCCACTGAGGAACCGCACATTGAACAAACTCACGGAAGGGGGCCGAGTCTACCAACGGAAAAGGCAGCAGTTGAAGTGCTAGCAATTTAGCCAGGCTAGCATTCAACCGCTGGGCATGTGGATGGCTGGGAGTGTACTTCTTTCTACGGTCCAGCAGCTGGGGCAGGGAAATTTGCCTGCTGCAATCGGACGTCGGTGTACTGCAAGTACTTGGTTGTGACACACCTAATTCTACACCTTCAGTCCTCTCAGAGCAGCTTTCAGAGAGGACTGAAGGTGTAGTGGGGATGGAGATCCCAGCTGAGGAGGAGCAAGGAGAGGTCCGCTTAGTTCTTTGGTGTGGGTCTTTTATGTGTGCCTGCCAACGAGCTGCATGGCAGGTCGCCATATGTCTGGTCATGCTTGTGGTGCCCAAGCGGCTGATGTTTTGGCCACGCGAGATACGCTTGAGACAAATATTGCAAATAGCAGTGGTGCGATCTGATGCACTCGTCTCAAAAAAGGCCCACACCAAAGAACTTTTCTGATAACGTGCAGAGGCAGCGCCCTGCACAGGCGGAGCTCTGCGGTGTTGTACAGTTGCTGTGCTGGCCTCTACCTGGCCTCCAGGGGGCATCCTGCCTCGTTGGACATGTGACGCCGCATCCTCCTCCTCCTCGTCCTCCTCCTCATCCTCTCTCCCTTCAGGCACCCACGTGGAGTCAGTGACCTCATCATCCCCTCCCTCTTCACCACTAGAGCAAACCTGGCAGTAAGCTGCAGCTGGTGGAACAGTACTGCCAGATTCCTCAAGCTGGGTATCATCATCCGAGCCTTCGAATCGTTGGGCATCCTCCTGGAGCATGTACCCAACACTGTGCTCAAAGAGTTCGGGGGACTCCTCAGGAGGACATGGTGGGTCTAGGGAAGGGGTGGCTGATGATGCTCTGCCAGTACCCTGAGCCTGGGTGAGAGAGGATGAGGAGGATGAGGAGGGCTTGGTCATCCATTCTACCAAGCCTTCAGCATGATGCGGCTCCACATGTCCAGCTGCCGAAAACAAAGACGCGCGTGTCCCATGGCCACGTGCTGATGACGATGCACGACCACGTCCACGGCCACGGCCACGTCCACTAGAAACAGAGCCTGCCTGCCCTGTGTTCTTGGCTCTGCACGCTCTGCCTCCCCTTGGCGGTCTTCCAGCCATTGTAGTCGGTAGTCCTGTGGGTGCTGCTGAGAAGAATATATAGGAGCTCTGTGTGATGCCACTAACACACTAGAAGTCCTATGGGTGCTTCTGCAAAGAAAATAGAGGAGCTCTGTGTGATGCCACTAACACACTAGAAGTCCTATGGGTGCTGCTGAGAAGAAAATATAGGAGCTCTGTGTGATGCCACTAACACACTAGAAGTCCTATGGGTGCTTCTGCAAAGAAAATAGAGGAGCTCTGTGTGATGCCACTAACACACTAGAAGTCCTGTGGGTGCTTCTGCAAAGAAAATAGAGGAGCTCTGTGTGATGCCACTAACACACTAGAAGTCCTGTGGGTGCTGCTGAGAAGAAAATATAGGAGCTCTGTGTGATGCCACTAACACACTAGAAGTCCTATGGGTGCTTCTGCAAAGAAAATAGAGGAGCTCTGTGTGATGCCACTAACACACTAGAAGTCCTGTGGGTGCTTCTGCAAAGAAAATAGAGGAGCTCTGTGTGATGCCACTAACACACTAGAAGTCCTGTGGGTGCTGCTGAGAAGAAAATATAGGAGCTCTGTGTGATGCCACTAACACACTAGAAGTCCTATGGGTGCTTCTGCAAAGAAAATAGAGGAGCTCTGTGTGATGCCACTAACACACTAGAAGTCCTATGGGTGCTTCTGCAAAGAAAATAGAGGAGCTCTGTGTGATGCCACTAACACACTAGAAGTCCTGTGGGTGCTGCTGAGAAGAAAATATAGGAGCTCTGTGTGATGCCACTAACACACTAGAAGTCCTATGGGTGCTTCTGCAAAGAAAATAGAGGAGCTCTGTGTGATGCCACTAACACACTAGAAGTCCTGTGGGTGCTTCTGCAAAGAAAATAGAGGAGCTCTGTGTGATGCCACTAACACACTAGAAGTCCTGTGGGTGCTGCTGAGAAGAGAATATAGGAGCTCTGTGTGATGCCACTAACACACTAGAAGTCCTATGGGTGCTTCTGCAAAGAAAATAGAGGAGCTCTGTGTGATGCCACTAACACACTAGAAGTCCTATGGGTGCTTCTGCAAAGAAAATAGAGGAGCTCTGTGTGATGCCACTAACACACTAGAAGTCCTGTGGGTGCTGCTGAGAAGAAAATATAGGAGCTCTGTGTGATGCCACTAACACACTAGAAGTCCTATGGGTGCTTCTGCAAAGAAAATAGAGGAGCTCTGTGTGATGCCACTAACACACTAGAAGTCCTATGGGTGCTTCTGCAAAGAAAATAGAGGAGCTCTGTGTGATGCCACTAACACACTAGAAGTCCTGTGGGTGCTGCTGAGAAGAAAATATAGGAGCTCTGTGTGATGCCACTAACACACTAGAAGTCCTATGGGTGCTTCTGCAAAGAAAATAGAGGAGCTCTGTGTGATGCCACTAACACACTAGAAGTCCTGTGGGTGCTTCTGCAAAGAAAATAGAGGAGCTCTGTGTGATGCCACTAACACACTAGAAGTCCTGTGGGTGCTGCTGAGAAGAAAATATAGGTCTGTGTGATGGGACTAACACACTTCAAGTCCTATAGGTGCTTCTGGGAACAAAATATAGGATCTCTGTGTGATGGGACTAACACACTTCAAGTCCTATGGGTGCTTCTGGGAAGAAAATATAGGTCTGTGTGATGGGACTAACACACTTCAAGTCCTATAGGTGCTTCTGGGAACAAAATATAGGATCTCTGTGTGATGGGACTAACACACTTCAAGTCCTATAGGTGCTTCTGGGAACAAAATATATGATCTCTGTGTGATGGGACTAATGTAAAGGCTGACCGCAGGTCAGCCTGTTTTTGTAGGAGGAGTCAGGCTGCATAAAGCCTGCCCTCCTTTGCCTCCTCCTCTCGTGGTGGAGGCTCTCGTGTCGGCGTCATTGCGGGGCGACGCTGACGTCACTTCCGGGTCTCGGATCATGCGAGGAGGACGCTCGGCGGCTTCGCTTTCCCGGTCATGGCAGCATTTCTCCGCGAGGCCGCCCGCTTCTCCCGGTGACTGAGCCGCTTCTCCTGCCCGCCCTCTTCTCCCTGGGACCCGCCGGAGGAGGGGGGGGTCGCGGCCGCCTGAAGCTGCTTGGGCCCCACGAGGTCTCCCAGTGTTCCGCCGGGGGAGAGGGGGGGTTGCGGCCGCCTGTCGGCCCCTCTGTCCCCTTTACTCTACCGCCTCCGTATTTGCGGAAGAGACGCTTCTCCCTCCCGCCCGCTTCTCCTGGGTTCAGGGGCGGGGGAGGAGCATGGCCGCCTGTCAGCTCCGCTGTCTCCACATGGGAGACGCTTCCTCCTCCCGCCCGCTTCTCCCTGGGTTCCCGGGAGAGGGGGGGTTGGGGGAACTTGGCCGCCTGACAGCTCCGCGGTCTCTACGTGGGAGACGCTTCTCCCGCCCGCTTCTCCCTGGGTGCGGGGGGGGTGCATGGCCGCCTAGCGGCTCCTCTATCTCCACGTGGGAGACGCTCTCCCTGGGTTCCGGGAGGAGGGGGAGCATGGCCGCCAGCGGCGCTGTCTCCACTTGGGATCCGCCTCTCCCTCCCGCGCCGGTGTCCCCCTGGGAGATGGGGGGGGGGGTTGAGTCGGCCTGTCAGGTCTTCTGTTGGGGGGGGGGGGCCGCCTGCATTTCTGCTGGGGGGATTCGGCCACCCGATGGCTCCTCTAGCCATACAGTTGGTCTCCAGGGGGGGCCAACCGTCTGCCCCTCCCGGTGTTGCGTGCAGGGGGGGATTCAGTCGCCCGCCAGCCCCTCCCCGGTCACAGGTCTGGGCACCCGCTTCTCCTGCCCTGTCACCACATGTCGCCTGTCATCTCAGTTTGGGGGGGGTTCTTAGGGGGCTGCAGGGTTGTAGTTCACTTCTCAGGTAAGTTTGGGCATTTACATTTCTCAGGCGTGTTACGTTTCTCACACAATTTTATGTTTTTCATGCGATCCATGTGTTGTGTTTCCCGTGCAAATTTGGTCATGCGCTTGGGTCCTTGCGATTTACGTTCTCTTGCGATTTACATTTCTCAGGTAAGTTTTGGGTCATTTATGGTTCTCATGCGATTTACGTTTCTCATGCCTTTTCACGTTTCTCATGCGATTTAACGTTTCTCAGGTAAGCTTTGGGTCATTCATGGTTCTCAGGCGATTTTACATTTCTCATGCGATTTTACATTTCTCAGGTAAATTTTGGGTCATTTATGTTTCTCATGCGATTTTTCGTTTCTCATGCGATTTTTCGTTTCTCATGCGATTTTACATTTCTCATGCGATTTTACATTTCTCATGCGATTTTACATTTCTCAAGTAAGCTTTGGGTCATTTATGTTTCTCATGCGATTTTACATTTCTCATGCGGTTTTACGTTTCTCATGCGTTTTTACGTTTCTCAGGTTAGTGGGTCATGCACCTATGTTCTTGCGATTTACGTTTCTCCTGCGATTTACATTTCTCAGGTAAGTTTTGGGTCATTTAGGTTCTCATGCGATTTTACGTTTCTCATGCCTTTTCACGTTTCTCATACGATTTAATATTTCTCAGGTAAGCTTTGGGTCATTTATGTTTCTCAGGCGATTTTACATTTCGCATGCGATTTTACATTTCTCAGGTAAATTTTGGGTCATTTATGTTTCTCATGCGATTTTTCGTTTCTCATGCAATTTTACGTTTCTCAAGTAAGCTTTGGGTCATTTGTTTCTCATGCGATTTTACATTTCTCATGCGATTTTACATTTCTCATGCGGTTTTACGTTTCTCATGCGTTTTACGTTTCTCAGGTAAGTTGGTCATGCACCTATGTTCTTGCGATTTACGTTTCTCCTGCGATTTAAATTTCTCAGGTAAGTTTTGGGTCATTTAGGTTCTCATGCGATTTTACGTTTCTCATTTGAATTACTGGGTGCTAGACCATGGGAAGAGCTGAAGTAGACCTATCATGAAGGATGCATCTTGTCGGGGACTGATCGCAGAGGTGGGGTCATGTCAAACTTTGGGTGTTTGAGCTGAACTCGGTCTCATGCAATTTCTGGTTCTCATGCAATTTCTGGTTCTCATGCGGTTTCACGGTTCTCAGGCATAGTTACGGTTCTCATGTTTCCGACGTTTCATGTTTCTTGCGTTTCTCACGTTTTCCCAGGTTTTCTTACATTTCTCATGTTTTCCATGGTTGTTATGTTTCGCATGTTTCCATGTTTTCTTAAGTTTCTCGTGGTTTCTTACGTTTCTCATGTTTTACGTTTCTCGTGTTTTCTTACGTTTCTCGTGTTCTCTTACGTTTCTCGTGTTTTCTTACGTTTCTCGTGTTTTCTTACGTTTTCCGTGTTTTCTTACGTTTTCCGTGTTCTCTTACGTTTCTCGTGTTTTCTTACGTTTCTCGTGTTTTCTTACGTTTCTCGTGTTTTCTTACGTTCCTTACGGTTCTCTTGGTTTCTTGCGTGTCTCATGTTGTGTTCTCGTGCATGTCATATGCCCTTTCGTTTGCGGCATTTCCGTTAGCTAGTGCTTACATCCAGGATCTGTCACGTCTACAGATCCATACGGGCTGAGGTTTTCGTTTTTAATTGATTGTCGTCCCACAATCTTCTCGCCTGTAGTCCATACGTCACACATGCACGTTCACCATTACACCTTTACTACTACCCACCACGTTCTGTGGGTACCTTAGCCCTGAGTGTTCGTTTTTAATTGCCTGTCTTAGCGCGGCAGGTTGCTCGGGCTCACTTACTGCATACGGTAGGGGGGGTGGTCATTAGGTTCACATTCCGGCGCTGATTGGTCTTGTCATTTCTGCACCCACATCCTTACACTTGTTAGGTACCAGGGGTATTGTTGTGTTCTCTGGTAATTTTTACAGCTGGGTTGTCCATGTTCTTCCACTGCGGGTTTCCCATCACGTCTATGGGTTAAACAGATTGAGATGATCGTTTTTAATTGGCTTGTTCAGTGTCAAGTGTCCTCATCTGTTTTCTTGCACTGCTCACTTATTTCGTACAACCTCACGTTTCTCATGCAACTTGCGTTTCTCATGCAACTTACGTTTCTCATGCAACTTACGTTTCTCATGCAACTTACGTTTCTCATGCAACTTACGTTTCTCATGTAACTTACGTTTCTCATGCAACTGTTTGTTTCTATGCCAACTCACGTTTCATGTTTCTCTCGTTTCCCAGGTTCTCTCGTTGTTCATCGGTTTACGTTCTCGTGCGACCGGCTTTTCTTATGCAGGTTGCGTTTTCGTGCAGCCTCGGTCCGTGTGCTACTCACGTCTTAGTCTGATCACGCTACTCATGTTCTTGTCCAGTCACGTTCTTTCACGCAGTTACTTTCCGGTCGCAGGTTCTCAGTCTTCTCAAGTTTCTCTCGCGATTCATGTTCCTGTCCCAGTTCTGTGTCATTTTCACGTTACCTTCCATGTCCTAGCTCTGTCCGGCCAGGAGTTGCGCAATAGTATGGAACTATTGGTAAGTCAGCCATTGCAGCTCCAGCAGCTTCTGCTGGCTCTGGGGCTTAGGGGATTCCGGATCCCTCTCTGTGCCTGGGCCGGTATCATTAGGCCCAGGTCTTGGACACAGATGCTGGCGGCACGCCTTCTCTTCAGGTTTCCAGCATTGGTGATGGATCAGGTTTCCTTGGAGCGACGCAACAGCCTTGATCGACAAGATCTTTGTTTGGTATACCAGGTAGGCTCGTGACATGGCTTAGGATGTTTCCAGGCTTTCCGGTCTAGGTTGCTTAGTCCTGATGGTCGACAGCCAGTTGCTATTTTGCTTTTCTGTTTTTTTTTTTTTTTGGCCCCTTCCAACTCGTATCGGCCTACAGCACTATCGGCGCGCATCTGGAGGAGACTCAGCATTTCATGTTGTCGGCATACCCCGACAGGCTTTTCTTCGTTGTCTGCGCACTATAGTCAAGCCATCCTCAGGGATCCAGAAGAGTTCCTCCGGCTGTACTCGGCAGTCTTCCCATCGTTTGTTAAATTCTTCATGACGTATCCAACAGGGTCTGTTGACAGCGCTGTATCTGACCTTTCATGGTTCCTAAGGCCAGGGGAGTTGCACTTCTGGCCCAGGGTCTCGCATACTTTTGGTCAATCAACTGGTTGGCACCCCGGTCTTGTCCGTTACATCTGCATGCTCGCAAGACGCAGCATTCGGGAGGCGGCACGTCATCAGGATTCCTGGAGCCTGGCAAGGCGTGGGCTCGGTGTTGGTTTTAAACCAGCCCGTCAGTGCCACTTCTGATATACCCAGGGGGGTCCCCGGTTGCCTCTTCCTAGTGCTCCCCTCTCTGCAGCTCTATGCATGCTTCATTACCGTCCCCTTTTTTGGGCAAATCAAGTTCTGGACCTTCAAGCATACTTTGGCTATTCATTTAGGGTAGGAGCGGCTTCCGTGACTTTGCGCCAGGCGGTCCCGACCATTAGCATTTGGTTAGGTGGAGGTTGTCTTGTTTTCTCTGGGTACGTCTCAGAGCCACTTTGGAGGTGTCATAAGTGTTTGTCAATTTCAGCAGATTGAACGGCAATTCTGTTGGTAAGCTTTCATCCTACTATGGTCATTTTTGCCCCCTTTTAGGCATACTGACCACGTGACCCCTGGCACACCACAGGTCAATGTTCTCATTTGCTCTTGGTCCCTTTCCATACTATCCGTCAGATTGACTCAGAGTACAAATGTAAAGGCTGACCGCAGGTCAGCCTGTTTTTGTAGGAGGAGTCAGGCTGCATAAAGCCTGCCCTCCTTTGCCTCCTCCTCTCGTGGTGGATGCTCTCGTGTCCCACCCACCCATTCCCTTTTTCTTTTTCTTTTATTCCATTTCATTTCATACTTGGGTATGCCCCCTTTTAGGCATACTGACCACGTGACCCCTGGCACACCACAGGTCAATGTTCTCATTTGCTCTTGGTCCCTTTCCATACTATCCGTCAGATTGACTCAGAGTACAAACACACTTCAAGTCCTATAGGTGCTTCTGGGAACAAAATATATGATCTCTGTGTGATGGGACTAACACACTTCAAGTCCTATGGGTGCTTCTGGGAACAAAATATATGATCTCTGTGTGATGGGACTAACACACTTCAAGTCCTATAGGTGCTTCTGGGAACAAAATATATGATCTCTGTGTGATGGGACTAACACACTTCAAGTCCTATAGGTGCTTCTGGGAACAAAATATATGATCTCTGTGTGATGGGACTAACACACTTCAAGTCCTATAGGGGCTTCTGGGAACAAAATATATGATCTCTGTGTGATGGGACTAACACACTTCAAGTCCTATAGGTGCTTCTGGGAACAAAATATATGATCTCTGTGTGATGGGACTAACACACTTCAAGTCCTATAGGTGCTTCTGGGAACAAAATATAGGATCTCTGTGTGATGGGACTAACACACCTCAAGTCCTATAGGTGCTTCTGGGAACAAAATATATGATCTCTGTGTGATGGGACTAACACACTTCAAGTCCTATAGGTGCTTCTGGGAACAAAATATATGATCTCTGTGTGATGGGACTAACACACTTCAAGTCCTATGGGTGCTTCTGGGAACAAAATATATGATCTCTGTGTGATGGGACTAACACACTTCAAGTCCTATAGGTGCTTCTGGGAACAAAATATATGATCTCTGTGTGATGGGACTAACACACTTCAAGTCCTATAGGTGCTTCTGGGAAGAAAATATAGGTCTGTGTGATGGGACTAACACACTTCAAGTCCTATAGGTGCTTCTGGGAACAAAATATAGGATCTCTGTGTGATGGGACTAACACACTTCAAGTCCTATGGGTGCTTCTGGGAAGAAAATGTAGGTCTGTGTGATGGGACTAACACACTTCAAGTCCTATAGGTGCTTCTGGGAACAAAATATATGATCTCTGTGTGATGGGACTAACACACTTCAAGTCCTATAGGTGCTTCTGGGAACAAAATATATGATCTCTGTGTGATGGGACTAACACACTTCAAGTCCTATAGGTGCTTCTGGGAACAAAATATATGATCTCTGTGTGATGGGACTAACACACTTCAAGTCCTATAGGTGCTTCTGGGAACAAAATATATGATCTCTGTGTGATGGGACTAACACACTTCAAGTCCTATAGGTGCTTCTGGGAAGAAAATATAGGAGCTCTGCCTGCCTGCCACGAACACACTACAAGTCCTATAGGTGCTTCTGGGAACAAAATATAGGAGCTCTGCCTGCCTGCCACGAACACACTACAAGCCCCTCTTTCTAAATCAATCTTTGTAAATGAATCTATCTAACTCAATCTCTCTAAGTAAATCTCTCTAACTAACTAAATCCAGCAGAGTGTCACAGATCTATCCTGCTCTATCTACGCCGGAACAGCATGTGACCGGCGCAGACGGCGTGGCGGCCTTTTATAGGGGGGGGCGTGTACTAAAGCCCCTGAGCTGTAATTGGCTACAGGCGTCCTGCCTGTAGCCAATTATGGCTCTTCGAGTTTCCGGGGCTGTGATTGGCCAAGCATGCGGGGTCACAGTGCATGCTTGGCCAATCATCAGCCAGCAATGCACTGCGCCGGCCACGCCGGCCGCAATGCATTGCGGGGCCGCTCGCATCACACGAACGTGATGCGAGCGGCCAATAGTTCTGGGCTCGCCGAGCGAGCGAACGCCCGGTGCTCGATGCGAACGTGGGTTCGCATCGAGCACCGGGCCCATCCCTACCTGGGACTGTTCCTTTGCCTTTCTCTGCACCCGACTGACAATTGCTCTGTGACCTGCTTTGAATTCCCACTTCAGCCTTTCATTTAAACCTGTTACTATTACCAATTCTGTGATTTTCTTCTGACTACGTGCTCGCTTATTCTGCTTTTTTCCTTGTCCTGTGACTCCACACCTGTCTCTAACTTGGTAGTCAGCTGCTCATCTGCTACTTACTTTGGCTTGTGCCCTGACCATCCCGCTGTCTACCAGTGCTGCAGTTGCTGCGTGCTGGTTTAATCTGTACATACATCGACACCAGCAAAACAAAGTTAGACCCTGCCTGTTATCACACATGAACCCAAAGTCTAAAATTAACAAACATGTCTAATATACAATTATACACCTACTGGTACCCTTTGAATGGAGGTAGAAGGTATAGTCTAGTGAAATCATGACTATAATAATGTATACAGCAGATAATGGGCCGAGGTATTAATTATTAAAAAAAATTATCAGTTTCGGAATGTTACCTTTATCGTTTGATTGTGAATCAGGCTTAAGAGAAGACAAAATACAATAACCATAATTAGTAGACTCTTATATGTTAGTGCAACTGCCATTCTATCTGCTGGAGGAGAAAAAAAAAAAAAGAGGGATTTGCTTGTTAAAAATGATATACATTTATTTCTATATTGAAAACAGTAATATACAGGAAAACAAGAAACAAATAACACTTACAATGTTCTTAGTTTCGAGTGTTCTGTGAAGTAGTCAATGTCTTTATGACATTCAGACTCAAGTAAAGAGCAGTGGTTACACTGGTTAACCTGTCAGTTTCCAGCCAATGGGTTGATACTTGGGGCCCTGTAACTTTAAATTTGTACAGTAAAATCATACCGTATTGTAAATGTTAGAGAGGGTGATGTATGTGTGACAGCTCTGTGTAATCATTATTTTATATATTTGTTAGAAAAGTTTTAAATGTTTATTGTGTGACTATTTGGAAAACAATAATTCTGAGACTGATTTTTAATCCCACTTATGAGCACTTCGTATTAACTTGTTATATCGTTTGCTTTTTACTAACTCCACAGTAAAGTTTCAGGATGATTTAAGCGTAACCAAATATGGTAGTATTAGATTGTACAGGAAACGCAGACATTTAGCAAAATAAAGTATCATGTAGTACCAGGCGGCAAGCTGCGTTTCCTCAGCCAATAGAAATATAAGGGGCTGGGTTATGAAGGAATTAGGGAGAGAGATATACATTCCTTTGTATCCTTTGTATTGGTGTGACTGGATCAGCATTTGCATCTGACACTGTCAGCAGCTCCTGTCCAGCAGCTCCGTCAGCTCCGTCTGCTTGTCAGCAGCGCCGTCCATCGCCGTCCATCCAGGCTACCCAGGACGCATCCTCGGACCCCCCCAGCAGCGTGTACCGGGAAGGGAACACGCATCAGAAACCCTCCCCGTACCCTACACTAGGCACCACAGCCCCCCCCTTACATCTCGCCCCGCCGGTGGACGCCAACCGGAAAGCCGCCAGCCGCCTAGGAATCACCGTGGCTCCGGCCTAGCAACAGACCGGCTATCCGCCCCACCACTCTCCTCATCCTGCCCCCGGGAAGCCTTGCGATCCCCCACCAACCCAGACTCACCCCCCCTGTATCTTTGACCCTACTGTAGCTACACGGGAAGCCCCCTAGCTTCAGGACAGCCCGTGGATCGGGCCTAGCTCGGCGGCCATCTTGGTACACCCAGAGGCGCCCACAGCACATCACAGGCCAGCTACATTCAGACCCCCAACGTAGTGTACAGAGCTCCCTGCCTCTCCCAACACCCACCCAGCCTCTAGCTGAGCTGCATTGTTGGAAGCAAAGCGTGCGGGTCTGCATCCCCAGGCGTCAGCAACTTGGGCCTAGACCGTCAGCCATCTTGGTACTCCTTGGTACACCTGGCCACACTGCACCACACTGCACCACAGTACCCACCAGCAACGCTTCCGTGACCCCCTACCCTTCCTGGCTCCCACTCAGCCCCCAGCTCAACAGAGCAACATTCATAGCCGCCGACCGGGTACGCTTTTTTCCCCAGGACACTCACCGCATAAAATAGATATCAAGGACAGGTAAGGACCCCAGGGCACCACACACTATCAGTTGATCCAGGGTCCGCCGATCACCTCCGGGGTCAGGAAGGAATTTTTTCCTCAGCTGCAGCAATTGGCCAGCTCAGCCAGGGGTTTTTTGCCTTCCTCTGGATCAACAGGGAGGGAGGGCAGATCAGCAGGGTTTGCCTTCTTCTCCACCACCTGAACAATCGTACGCGCATCAGGATCATCAGCATCACCACCCCATCATCAGCCACATCGTGCAGAACAATCATCTCTTCAGCAACCGCATCGTCACCACATCTCGCAGGACCGCCATCAACCACATCTAGCTGGACCATCGTCTTCACAGCAGCTGTATCATCGCCACATCTCGCCGGACCTTCGCCAGCTACATCTCGCAGGACCATCATTCCTCAGCAATCACATCGTCGCCACATTAACAACCACATCTCGCAGGACTGTCGTCAACCACATCTCGCAGGATCCTCATCTTCTCATCGCCACATCAACAGCCATATCTTACAGGACCTTCGTCAGCCACATATCGCAGGACCATCATCTCCTCAGCATCCATATCGTCGCCACATCGACAGCCGCATTTCGGAGGACCATCGTCGGCCACATCTCGCAGGACCATCATCCCCTCAGCAACCACACCATCGCCACATCTCGCAGGACCTTCGTCAGCCACATCTCGCAGGACCATCATCTCCTCAGCAACCACACCGTCACCACACCTCGCAGGACCATCATCTCCTCAGCAACTACATCGACAGCCACATCTCGTAGGACCTTCATCAGCCACATCCCGCAGGACCATCATCTCCTCAGCATCCACATGGTCGCCACATCGACAGCCGCATCTCGGAGGACCATCCTCAGCCACATCTCACAAGACCATCATCTCCTCAGCAACCACATCGTCGCCACATCTCGTAGGACCATCATCTCCGCAGCAACCACACCGTCACCACATCCCACAGGACCTTCGTCAAACATATATATTTTGCAGGACCATCATCTCCCCAGCAACCACAACATCGCCACATCGACAGCCACATCCCACAGGACCAGCATCTCCTCAGTAACCACATCATTGCCGCATTGACAGCCATATCTAGCAGGACCCTCGTCAGCTACATGTCGCAGGACCATCACCTCCTCCTCATCAACCGCATCTTCGCCACATCGATAGCCACATCTCGCAGGAACATCATCTCCACAGTAACCACATCGTCGCCACAACTTGCAGGACCTTCATCAGCCACATCTTGCAAACCAATCATCTCCTCAGCAACTACATCGTCGTCAAATCAATATCACCATCATCATACTTATATTTTTTTTCTCTCAGCATGTGCATCTACAAATACTCAGCAGAAACCCTTCGCAGGCTAAGAAACATCACCTCAACATTACCAACGCCCATTCAAAAAATAATACAAAAAGAGCAATTACTAAGGATCAACCCACAATCAACCACCAATCAAAGGAAGACCCCAATTCAGCCGCAACACTTAACATGCGCCATGATTAACACCAGATCGGCAGTCAAGCATAGACAAGAAGTCCGCGACTTCATCACCCAAAACAACTTGGATTGTCTATTCATCACGGACAGCTGGCTAACACCCGACTGCAATACCATTCTAACAGAATTGGTCCCTGAAAAATACAGGATCCTAACGGAGCATAGAATAGGAAAAAAAGGAGGAGGCCTAGATCTTCAAATCTCACCTTACGCTCGGCAAACCTACGCTACAGAACCCAGTGCCTTTTATGGAGACACTTTCTCTACAGCTGCAAACAACACCCCAAGACAGCATTCATATACTGCTATGCTACAGACCACCAGGACCAAAGACAAATCTCCCGATACCCCTCACTGAATTTATTTCAATGCACACCCTGAAAACTAAAAACGTTCTGGTACTTGGAGATTTCAATCTCTGGGCAAACAACACCGAAGACCCCATTGCCTCTGCCTGCATAAACCAACTGGAAGAACTAGGTCTTCAACAACTGATAAATGCTCCTACGCATGGTTCAGGACACACTCTGGACCTCATTTTCAAACAAAATATCGACATCAACATACTCAACAACTCACTGCTACCATGGACCATCACGCTACCATCAAGCCATCAAATTCGAAATCCCCACGAACAACACCCTCCAGAAACCGAACTACTCAACAACAACATACTGGACCAGATCTCAGAAGAAACTACACTCAGAACTCTTCAAAACTACACTATCTAACAAAATAACAACTCTAAATTTAAACCACTCGACGGAAAAAACACTCAGCTCCTTAAACAAAGCGTTACTACAAACAGCATACGCAGTCGCTCCGAAACGCAGAACACTCATCCGCAACAAAAATTCTGGATGGTTTAATGGAACTCTTACTCTACTGAAGCAGGAACGCAGAAGAGCTGAAAGAGCCTGGAGAAGAAACTCTTCAAAGGAAAACCATACAAACTACAATACTCTCACAATGAAAAATCACAAAGCTATCTTCAAAGCTAAAAAAGAACACTTCTCAAACACCATCACAAAAGCTCTAAACCGCCCTCGTGAACTATTCAAACTAGTCGCCCAGACTATGAACCCTACCTGTCTAGAGCCCCCTACAAACGAAACTCAAGAATTTTGCAACGATTTATCAGATTTTTTTATCGACAAAATCGACAACATTCGGGAAAAGATCCAACAGAAAAATACAATTAACCCCATCCAAAAAGAGGAAGCCGATTCAAACTGAACTTTTCGCTGACCCCGATCGCCATAGAGACCACAAAAAACATCATCAGAAGCCTCCGAGACAGCACATCACCCAGTAATATCATGCCCACAAAACTTCTGAAAGAATGCTCCGACATCCTGGCACCTACTATAACACTACTCATAAATCAGTCACTCAAAGAAGGAATTGTTCCTAACTCCCTCAAGCAAGGCATAGTCAAACCCCTCCTAAAGAAACCCAACTTGGATCCAAGAAACCCTAACCACCGAAGACCGATAACTAGCTTGAACACCATCTCCAAGATTTTGGAGAAAGTAGTTGTACAACAGCTACAACTCCATCTGGACACACACAATCTCCTGGACCCTCTGCAATCAGGCTTCCGCCCGGGCCATGGCACAGAAACAGCACTCCTCAAAATATGGAATGATGCCTTGGAAGCAGCAGATGATGAAGAATCATGTCTCCTGGTACTCCTGGACCTTAGTGCAGCATTTGACACACTGGATCACATCACTTTACTCACCCGCCTCCATGAAGTAGCAGGAGTCACAGATTCAGACTTACTATGGTTCACTTCCTTCTTAGGAAATCGATCACAGACAGTGAAACTTGGAGCCTTCACCTCTGAATCTCGCGCAGTCTCTTATGGAGTCCCTCAAGGATCACCTTTATCACCCGTGCTCTTCAACATTTATGTCCGTCCACTCCTTAAAATCATCAGCAAATCAGACCTATGCTTCCACTCATACGCAGATGATACTCAACTCTACCTTCGGATCCCCGGACAAAAAGACAAATATCAGGAATTGGAAAAATGCCTCACATCAATAGACGACTGGATGTCCACAAGCTCCCTCAAACTTAATGGAACCAAAACAGAACTCCTTCTCCTAAATGCTAACCGGAAAACTGAATCTACAACACTATGGACTCCGCCCACCATCCTTGGACAGACCATCCCCCTAAGCATAAAAGCCAAAAGTCTCGGAGTCACCTTCGATTCAGAAATGTCAATGGATGCACAAATAGGATCAGTAGTCAGCGGATCCTACCACCTTCTACGCCTGCTGCGTAGACTCATCCCCTTCATTCCAGAAAAGGACAAAGCCATAGTGGTAGGAACAATCATCAGCTCTCGACACGACTACGCAAACTCCCTCTACATAGGACTAACTAAATTCCAGATTGCACGACTACAAGTCGTGCAAAACATGGCAGCAAGACTAGTCACAGGAAAAAAAACATGGGAATCCATCTCCCCTCCCTGAGGACCCTCCATTGGCTAACCGTAAAGGAACGGATCACATTCAAGACCCTCTGCCTGACCCACAAATGCACACAAGGAGATGCTCCTCAATACTTATGCGAAAAAATACAACACTACACTCCCAATCGCAACCTCATATCTAACAACCAAAACCTCCTCCTCGTCCCCAAGTCCCGGTACAAATCAAGGGGAGAACGAAGATTTGCAGTCCAAGGACCACGGCTATGGAACGCTCTACCTACCAACATCCGCTTGGAAAAAGACCATCGTGCCTTCAGGAAAAAACTCAAGACCAACCTCTTCTAAAAAGGAATCAACGCAGGTCGGATCAAGCGCCTCGAGGCAATTCAGTTCGCAGTTGCAGCGCTATACAAATCATTCATTCATTCATTCACTCTGGCAGAATTTTTTGCGTGTAAGGGTCATCCTAATGTGTTAAGATATTAGAAATAAATTGTCTTCTTCTCAATACATCTGGAGTTTGACTGATCACAAGAGAAGAATAAACCTAACATTTTTGGTCCTTCGCGCCGTTGACAATAGTGTTTATTCGGCTTAGACGGCCCTGAAAAAACTTTGGTGAGTATTGGACTTAGGAACTCACTGAGAATTAAAAGTCCCCCCACTCAACGTTAGTGGTTAAACAGGGGCAGGGGCCTTATGACCCGAATACACTGTCTGTTTTTGAACTTGCGTGATCCAGTCCTCCTGGTGTTTGAGAGGTAAGATAATTTAATTTAAGTCTTTCCTTCTCTTTGTTTGATTCTGGTTTAAACGTGTTGTAATTGCTGACATTGGTATTGATCGTATAATATCTTGATAATCCAGTGTTCGTAGACAGAGACACTTGGGGACGTTGTCTAAAGTAAAAAATTACGTTGCCCGCTGTCCGGACAGACAAAAAAAAGATTTGAGGTATACCGAACGTCAGAGGTTGATTGCCTGACACCGTCGGAGGTTGATTGCCCAACGATTTAAGCGCTATTTAGTTAAGTGATCTAAAAAAGATCGCAAGGCTAATTTCTTTTTTTCTGTGTGTTTATTTTCTCCTTTCTCATGTTTAACTTTTCCGTTGACGTTGTAGCTCATTGAATAATTACTACTGCAGACATATGTTTAAATATTTTTTTTATCTCTGATTCCCCCTATAGTGAGGGGAGTGCTGATATTTTTTTTGTGTTCCTTTTGTTACCGGGAGCCAGGGTCACGATCCCAGTGTTTTATAGGTTAATGATACGATGCGTTGACAATGGGGAATAGTTTCTGAAAAAAAAAGAAAAATGTTTTGTGTCTGCTTAGAAGGCTGTTGTGTTCCTAATGTGCTAAGTGGGAGGGGTAGTATGGATTCAATAATAAAAAAAATAAAAAATAAAGTGTCAGGATTTGGTGGATAAACTTAAAATTGTTAGGACCCAAAGAAAAAAAAAAAGAAAAAAAATGTATGGGTTCATAATAGGAGTTTAAATAACCAGCAAAAAAAAATCATTCTTTACGTTCTTATGTTCTGTGTGTCTGTAAGATTGAAAGTCAGACACTGACCTCACTCCCCCCTCCCTCGTGTTATGGCCTGCTTGCCTATCAGTGAGAGTGGGAGCGGGCAGGGAAGCTGGAAACTTTGCAAAAGCTTAAAGAGATACTTGGTTGAATTGTCTGACGGCTTCGCTCTGTAAGGCAGCAAACACTTTGCTAGCCGATGTATTAAGCAGGTAAACATGTAACATACCAGGTGGTATTGCACTATATGGCCCATAGGGATTGGACCTAGACATGTGCAATTTGTTTAGTTCCTAATTCGTTTTTTAACGAATTTTGACAAATTTGTTAATTCCGAATTTCCGAATTTCAAAATTTGCCAAATTACGAATTTCCGAAATTGCCGAATTAACGAATTTCCGAAATTACGAATTTCCGAATTTTGAATTTTCGGATTTCCTAATTTTCGAATTTCCGAAATTAAGAATTTCCGAATTTCCGAAATTAAGAATTTCCGAATTTTCGGATTTCTGAATTTCCGAATTTCCGAATTTTCGGATTTCCGAATTTTCGGATTTCCAAATTTCCGAATTTCGTATTTTCGAATTTCCGAATTTCGTATTTTTCAGATTTCCGAATTTTGGGATTTCCGGATTTCCGAATTTGGGGTTTCCGAATTCCGAATTTCGGATTTTCGGAATTCCGAATTTTCGGAATTCGGAAATTCAAAAAATAGAAAATCTGAAAAAAGAAAGATAATCTGTTTAATTCTAAATAATAACTAACTATTAAATTATAGGTATTGGAATTCCCTTTCAAATTTGTCTGTTAGTGAACGTAACGAGTACGAATTTATCCGAAGTTACGAATTATTTGAAATATCGAATGCCGCATTTAACCAAATGGAACGTGACAATCTAATTATAATAAATAACAATAATAATAATAAAACCTTTTTCCATTTGTTTAGATGCGGCATTCGTTATTTCAGATAATTTGTAACTTCGGATAAATTCGTACTTGTTAATTTAATAGTTAGTTATAGTTATTAATTAAACTGATTTTCTTTCTTTTTTCAGATTTTCAAATTTTGGAATTTTCAAATCTTTGAATTCCCGAATTCCGAAAATCCGAAAGTCCGAAAATTCGGAATTCCGAAAAACCAAAAATCCGAAATTCGGAAATTCGAATTTTCCAAATTCGGAAATTCGAATTTTCCAAATTCGGAAATTCGAATTTTCGAATTTTCAGATTTCCGAATTTCGAATTTTCGGATTTCCGTATTATCGAATTTTCGGATTTCCATATTATCGAATTTTCGTAAATTCGTAAAATACGAAATACGAAAATTTGGAAATACGAAAATTCGGAAATACGAAAATTCGGAAATACGAAAATTAGAAATGTGAAAATTCCCAAAATTTCCGAATTTGCGTTTTTCCGAATTTCCGAATTCCTGAATTTTAGATTTTCCGAATTTCCGAATTTCCGAAAAAAGCAGAAAAACGAATGAAACAAAAACGAAAATGAACAAATTTTTGGTCAGTGCACAAGTCTAATTGGACCAGAGCCGGTGTCTTGGATTATGGCACTGTCTCAGGTACCACTGGACAACATTGTCTGGGAGACTGGCTACATCTGGGCCGCCTGCTCGGGGACAACCCTTGGCTGGACTCATAGGAGCCAAACCTGCAGCTTCAGGTAAATATCCAATAGTCATATCACTGATGGGCCTAGCAAAAGAGAATTAGACCAGACATAAGTGTTATCTAAATGTTTAACAAACATTTGAGAAGCAGAAAAATAGCTAAGAATGGCTGCATAACAAAGAAATAAACAAACAAGCGTGATGATTCATTACAGGGAGTCTTCAGTGCTCCCTGGCCCCTCCCTTTCAAATTCCTGTGTGAGAGATTGTGTCTGTAAAAAAAATACAATACGGCAATACGGAAAGTTTATATATTGTAAATATTGAAACTTGGTAAAAAGAAAGAAAGAAAAAAAAGGTACCAGGTTGCTTTATTATTTTAGCATGCCATGGTGTTAAAGGAAGTACATGGCAGAAAGTGTTGATGTTCTAAGGCAGTAGAGACATGAAGGTGGATTGCACTGTCGAGTGAATAGGTTGTTGTATAGGGATGAGCCGAACACCCCCGGGTTCGGATCGCACCAGAACCTTCGAACGGACCGAAAGTTTGCGCAAATTTTCGAACCCTATTCGTTATAATGGGCGCGAACGTTCGAAATCAAAATTGCTAATTACAACGGCCAATATGCATGTTAATGTCATAAAACAGGTTTGGGGACCCGGGTCCTGCCCCAGGGGACATATATCAATGCAAAAAGAACTTTTAAAAAAACTAACGTTTTTTCGGGAGAAGTCATTTTAATGATGCATAAAGTGAAAAAAAAAAAAAGTGAAATTTTCCTTTAAATATGGTACCTGGGGGGGTGTCTAAAGTATGCCTGTGAAGTGGCATGTGTTTCCCGTGTTTAGAACTGTCCCTGCACAAAATGACATTTGTAAAGGAAAAAAAGAAGCCATTTAAAACCACTTGCGGCTTTAATGTCACGTCTTGTCCTGGCCGCCATATGGCTGAAAATCCTTGAGAAAAATGGCATGGCTACCCCATCACCCCCCCCCCCCCCCACCCCAGCCCCTTTGGGTCTTGTATGGATATTAAGGGGGACCCCGCACCCAAAATAAAACCCTATACCTACAACCCTATATACTCTGAACAGCAGTATATAGGTGGTGTAAACAAGACACGGACTGTAGGTTTGTTCTTAAGTAGAATCTGAACAGGTACATTATGAAGTGTAGCTCCATCCCCAAAAAATCTATTTTTAAGCTTTTTGGAGAACATAGGGAGGGGTTATCACCCCTGTAACATTTGCTGTCTTTGCACATCTGTTCAGAACATTTCACCTCACTTTCCGTCCCAATGACAAATGTTTTAGGAAAAGTGGGGTTTTAATTGAAACAAGGATTGGTGATAAAGCATCAGTAGAGAGGAGATACCTTTTTCCCATAGGCACTGGTGCTGGTGCCACAACACTGCAACCCCTCACAGATACTGTACTTGGAGCACAGCAGTCACACCTTTTGCGAAGCATTTTTTTTAAAAATTGTAATTACAAACGCCCCTGTTATACAGGGGGCTGAAAAATTGTGCCTTAGGCACTGGTGCTGGTGCCACAACACTGCAACCCTCACAGATACTGTACTCTGAGCACAGCAATGAGACCTGTTGCAAAGCATTGCCTAAAAATTGTAATTACACGCCCAATAGGGGCTTTGAAAAAAAAAAAATTGTGCCTTAGGCACTGGTGCTGGTGCCACAACACTGCAACCCTCACAGATACTGTACTTGGAGCACAGCAGTCACACCTGTTGCGAAGCAATTTTTAAAAAAATTTTAAGTACACGCCCTGTTATTACAGGGCTGCGGCTGAAAAATTGTGCCTTAGGCACTGGTGTGGTGGCATGGATCATTGAGGAGGAGGAAGAGGATAGTCAGTGAACATAACAGGACAGTCACTCAGCATCAGCATAGGCAGTCTTGAAGGGAATGTGACATTATAAATTATTCAGTTATATATCCGCTTCAGGTGCCTGGTAGCTGGTGGTGATCCAAGACTGATTCATTTTTATGAAGGTCAGTCGATCAACCGAGTCGGTGGACAGGCGCACCCTATGATCGGTGACAAATCCTCCAGCAGCACTGAATGTAGCGTTCGGATAGAAAGAACGCTGGATGCAGGTCAAGGCAGTAGCTCAACTGCATACTGTGCAAGCTCTCGGCAGTGATCCATCCTCAGGACCCAGTAAGCCAGAGCATTTGCACCATGTATATCAGGCAGACAACTGGCGATGGTTGCTGGAACCGATCATACCTTGGGGCTGCGGACTATAAAAATTGTTCTGAACGCATCGGTCAGACGTCCACCTTCCCCACCGCTCCTTCTGCTACTGACTGAAGCCTCCGAAGGCCTCAGCAACTCGTCGTCCAGGGACCAGGGTACAGCCAGTTTGTAACCTCCCAGTTTCTGGGACCGCGTTGCACAGACCTTTCTGCAAGGCCTCCCTGAGATGTCTCATCCTCTGCTCCCTCTGCGACGGCAAGATAAGGTCCGCAACCTTCCCCTAGGGGTAGATTTCCTCTCACTTCCTGTTTTCTCTTTCCGTTTGCAAGTAGGAGTCGTTTGTAAGTTGGATGTTTGAAAGTAGGGGCCTGCCGTATATACTCTGCAGAAATTTGCCCTATTAGATGTTGGTGTAGCCACAACACTGTAAGCCCTCACAGTTACTCTTGGTGGGTCTAAGGAAGGGGTGGCTGATGATGCCATTGAGTACGCGTTGGCAGCTGCTCTGCCAGTAGGAGTCGTTTGTAAGTTGGATGTTTGAAAGTAGGGGCCTGCCGTATATACTCTGCAGAAATTTGCCCTATTAGATGTTGGTGTAGCCACAACACTGTAAGCCCTCACAGTTACTCTTGGTGGGCACAGGAATGGGCCCTGCTGTGAGTTGATCAAGATTTGTACTTGCATGCACCTGTTGAACCGGGCAGAAAAATTGGGCCTTTGGTGGTGGTGGTGGACGGTGTTGCCACAAGACTGTAAGCCCTCACAGTTACTCTTGGTGGGTGCAGGAATGGGCCCTGCTGTGAGTTATTAGATCAAGATTTGTAATTGCATGCACATGTTGAACAGGGCAGAAAAATTGGGCCTTTGGTGGTGGTGGTGGTGGACGGTGTTGCCACAAGACTGTAAGCCCTCACAGTTACTCTTGGTGGGTGCAGGAATGGGCCCTGCTGTGAGTTATTAGATCAAGATTTGTAATTGCATGCACCTGTTGAACAGGGCAGAAAAATTGGGCCTTTGGTGGTGGTGGTGGTGGTGGTGGACGGTGTTGCCACAAGACTGTAGGCCCTCATAGTTACTCTTGGTGGGCGCAGGAATGGGCCCTGCTGTGAACTATTAGATCAAGATCTGTAATTACACGCCCCTGTTAAACAGGGGCTGAAAAATTGTGCCTTAGGCATTGGTGCTGGTGCCACAACACTGCAACCCCTCACAGATACTGTACTCTTAGCACAGCAATGAGACCTGTTGCAAAGCATTGCCTAAAAATTGTAATTACACGCCCCAACAGGGGCTGAAAAATTGTGCCTTAGGCACTGGTGCTGGTGCCACAACACTGCAACCCCTCACAGATACTGTACTTGGAGCACAGCAGTCACACCTTTTGCGAAGCATTTTTTTTTAAAATTGTAATTACACGCCCCTGTTATACAGGGGCTGAAAAATTGTGCCTTAGGCACTGGTGCTGGTGCCACAACACTGCAACCCCTCACAGATACTGTACTCTGAGCACAGCAATGAGACCTGTTGCAAAGCATTGCCTAAAAAATTGTAATTACACGCCCCAACAGGGGCTGAAAAATTGTGCCTTAGGCACTGGTGCTGGTGCCACAACACTGCAACCCCTCACAGATACTGTACTTGGAGCACAGCAGTCACACCTGTTGCGAAGCATTTTTTTAAAAAAATTGTAAGTACACGCCCCTGTTATACAGGGGCTGAAAAATTGTGCCTTAGGCACTGGTGTGGTGGCATGGATCATTGAGGAGGAGGAAGAGGATAGTCAGTGAACATAACAGGACAGTCACTCAGCATCAGCATAGGCAGTCTTGAAGGGATGCGACATTATAAATTATTCAGTTATATCCGCTTCAGGTGCCTGGTAGCTGGTGGTGATCCAAGACTGATTCATTTTTATGAAGGTCAGTCGATCAACCGAGTCGGTGGACAGGCGCACCCTATGATCGGTGACAAATCCTCCAGCAGCACTGAATGTGCGTTCGGAAAGAACGCTGGATGCAGGTCAGGCCAGTAGCTCAATTGCATACTGTGCAAGCTCTGGCCAGTGATCCATCCTCAGGACCCAGTAAGCCAGAGCATTTTCGGTGGGAAAGGTGTCCAAGTCTGACCTTGCCCCTAGGTATTCCTGCACCATGTATATCAGACACTGGCGATGGTTGCTGGAACCGATCATACCTTGGGGCTGCGGACTAAAAAATTGTCTGAACGCATCGGTCAGACGTCCACCTTCCCCACCGCTCCTTCTGCTACTGACCGAAGCCTCAGCAACTCATCGTCCAGGACCAGGAGTTTGTAACCTCCCAGTTTCTGGGAACGCATTGCACAGACCTTTCTGCAAGGCCTCCCTGAGATGTCTCATCCTCTGCTCCCTCTGCCACGGCAAGATAAGGTCCGCAACCTTACCCTTGTACCGTGGATCAAGGAGAGTGACCAGCCAGTAATGGTCCCTCTCCTTGATCCGAAGAACACGAGGATCCTTCCGCAGGCTTTGCAGGATCAGGGAGGCCATGCTACGTAGGTTAGCTGAGGCATTCGGTCCGGAGTCTTCTGGGTCACTGAGGATGACATGATCACCAGCCACCTCCTCCCAGCCACGTACAAGTCCACTGGTTTGTTGGGACTGTACATCATCCCTAAAAGACTGCTGCTGCTGATGCTGAGTGCCAGGCTCCACCTCCATGCTCACACAATCCTCCTCCTCCTCCTCCTCCTCCTCTTCCTGTGTGATGGGTGGGACAGAAGGAACACTGTCTGGATAAAGGGGCCTTGAGAGGCAAGGAAGTCCTCCTCTTCCTGCCTCTGTTCTGCCTCAAGTGCCCTGTCCATTATCCCACGCAGCGTATGCTCCAACAGGTGGACAAGAGGTACAGTGTCACTGATGCATGCACTGTCACTGCTCACCATCCTCGTGGCCTCCTCAAATGGTGAGAGGACAGTGCATGCATCCCTGATCATGCTCCACTGGCGTGGGGAAAAAAAGCCAAGCTCCCCTGACCCTGTCCTGGTGCCGTAGTCACAAAGGTACTCATTGATGGCCCTCTGCTGCGTGTGCAGTCGCTGCAGCATGGCCAACATTGAGTTCCACCTGGTGGGCATGTCACATATTAGGCGGTTCTTGGGCAGGTTCAGCTCCTTTTGCAGCTCAGTCAGCCGAGCACTGGCATTATAAGATCGGCGGAAATGCACACAGACTTTCCTGGCCTGCCTCAGGACATCCTGTAAGCCTGGGTACCTGCCAAAGAACCGCTGCACCACCAGGTTGAGGACGTGAGCCATACAGGGCACATGGGTGAGCTGCCCCTGTCGCAGGGCGGAGAGGAGGTTGGTGCCATTGTCAGAAACGACCATTCCTGGCTTAAGCTGGCGTGGTGTCAACCACCTCTCGGCCTGCCCCTGCAGAGCTGCCAGAACCTCTGCCCCAGTGTGGCTCCTGTCCCCCAAACACACCAGCGCAAGCACGGCATGGCATCTTTTTGCCTGCGGAAGGAAGAAGAAGAGGAGGGGGTGGAGGAGAGAGGTGTGTCACAACCAGTAGTAGCATTTTTGAGGCGTGGTGGCGGAACAACCTCCAACACTACTGCACCTTGTCCTGCATCCCTCCAGCTGCCAATAGAGTGACCCAATGGGCCGTGAAAGAAAGATAACGTCCCTGTCCATGCCTGCTGGACCATGAGTCAGCGGTAATATGCACCTTACCGCTGACCGCCCTGTCCAGCGAGGCATGGACATTGCCTTCCACATGCCGGTAGAGAGACGGAATCGCCTTCCGTGAGAAAAAGTGGCGTTTGGGAACCTGCCACTGAGGAACCGCACATTGAACAAACTCACGGAAGGGGGCCGAGTCTACCAACTGAAAAGGCAGCAGTTGAAGTGCTAGCAATTTAGCCAAGCTAGCATTCAACCGCTGGGCATGTGGATGGCTGGGAGTATACTTCTTTCGACGGTCCAGCAGCTGGGGCAGGGAAATTTGCCTGGTAGAATCGGACGTCGGTGTACTGCAAGTACTTGGTTGTGACACACCTAATTCTACACCTTCAGTCCTCTCAGAGCAGCTTTCAGAGAGGACTGAAGATATAGTGGGGATGGAGATCCCAGCTGATGAGGAGCAAGGAGAGGTCCGCTTTGTTCTTTGGTGTGGGTCTTTTATGTGTGCTTGCCAAAGAGCTGCATGGCAGGTCGACATATGTCTGCTCATGCTTGTGGTGCCCAAGCGGCTGATGTTTTGGCCACGCGAGATACGCTTGAGACAAATATTGCAAATAGCAGTGGTGCGATCTGATGCACTCGTCTCAAAAAAGGCCCACACCAAAGAACTTTTGTGATAACGTGCAGAGGCAGCGCCCTGCACAGGCGGAGCTCTGCGGTGTGATACAGTTGCTGTGCTGGCCTCTAGCTGGCCTCCAGGGGGCATCCTGCCTCGTTGGACATGTGACGCCGCATCCTCCTCCTCCTCCTCCTCCTCTCTCCCTTCAGGCACCCACGTGGAGTCAGTGACCTCATCATCCCCTCCCTCTTCACCACGAGAGCAAACCTGGCAGTAAGCTGCAGCTGGTGGAACAGTACTGCCAGATTGCTGTCCTTCAGCATCCCCTCTCTCTGCGCGCACACTACTGCCTTCCTCAAGCTGGGTATCATCATCCGAGCCTTCGAATCGTTGGGCATCCTCCTGGAGCATGTACCCAACACTGTGCTCAAACAGTTCGGGGGACTCCTCAGGAGGACATGGTGGGTCTAGGGAAGGGGTGGCTGATGATGCCATTGAGTACGCGTTGGCAGCTGCTCTGCCAGTACCCTCAGCCTGGGTGAGAGAGGATGAGGAGGATGAGGAGGGCTTGGTCATCCATTCTACCAAGCCTTCGGCATGATGCGGCTCCACATGTCCAGCTGCCGAAAACAAAGACAAGCGTGTCCCATGGCCACGTGCTGATGACGATGCACGACCACGTCCACGGCCAGCACTGTTGTCTCTAGAAACAGAGCCTGCCTGCCCTGTGTTCTTGCCTCGGCACGCTCTGCCTCTCCTTGGCGGTCTTCCAGCCATTGTAGTCGGTAGTGTATATAGTATAAAAAATAGAGCTCCTATGTGTGCTCACAACACACTGTAGGTCCTATGGGTGCTGACACTAACACACTATAGGTACTATGTGTGCTGCTGACACAAAGACACTATAGGTACTATATGTGTGCTGCTGTCAAGAAAATATAGGAGCTCTGTGTGCTGCCATTAACACACTAGAAGTCCTATGGGTGCTGCTGACACAATAGGTAGTATATGTGTGCTGCTGACAAGAAAATATAGGAGCTCTGTGTGCTGCCACTAACACACTAGAAGTCCTATGGGTGCTGCTGACACAATAGGTAGTATATGTGTGCTGCTGACAAGAAAATATAGGAGCTCTGTGTGCTGACACTAACACACTAGAAGTCCTATGGGTGCTGCTGACACAAAGACACAATAGGTAGTATATGTGTGCTGCTGACAAGAAAATATAGGAGCTCTGTGTGCTGCCACTAACACACTAGAAGTCCTATGGGTGCTGCTGACACAATAGGTAGTATATGTGTGCTGCTGACAAGAAAATATAGGAGCTGTGTGTGCTGCCACTAACACACTAGAAGTCCTATGGGTGCTGCTGACACAATAGGTAGTATATGTGTGCTGCTGAGAAGAAAATATAGGAGCTCTGTGTGCTGCCACTAACACACTAGAAGTCCTATGGGTGCTGCTGACACAATAGGTAGTATATGTGTGCTGCTGAGAAGAAAATATAGGAGCTCTGTGTGCTGCCACTAACACACTAGAAGTCCTATGGGTGCTGCTGACACAAAGACACAATAGGTAGTATATGGATGGGACAGAAGGTTGGGACAGAAGTTGGGGTGCAATGCTGTGCTAACAGCACTGCGGTTGGTGCTACTGCAATACTGTACTAACAGTATGCACGCACCAGACTTATCCCCAGCAGCAGCTAATAACACACTAACTGTGCAATCAGCAGCAATGAATGATCACTAATGATGAATGACTCAGGTAGCAATGGTTTAACAAAGAAATAGCAATTAAGCAAAGACAGAATCAGCAGACTGCTCTCTCCTAAAGCCGGAACACATGTGACCGGGGCCGGCGGCGTGGCGGCCTTTTAAATGGTGGGGCGTGTACTAAAGCCCCTGAGCTTTAATTGGCTACAGGCGTCCTGCCTGTAGCCAATTATTGCTCTCCTAGTTTCCTGCGCTGTGATTGGCCAAGCATGCGGGGTCACAGTGCATGCTTGGCCAATCATCAGCCAGCAATGCACTGCGCCGGCCGCAATGCATTGCGGGGCCGCTCGCATCACACGAATGTGATGCGAACGGCCCAAATAGTTCTGGGCTCGCCGACCGAGCGAACGCCCGGTGCTCGATTTGAACGTGGGTTCGAATCGAGCACCGGGCCCATCCCTATTGTTGTATAATTATTATTAAGTGGCTTGAGAAAAGAAAAGGCTGAGGATGTTTTGATTATTTTAAATGTGTCTAGTCCAGAGACAGTATGTGACTGAGTGCTAATTTTACTGCCATAAGGAAACGAGGATTTGCATGGGCTTTGCTAAGAGAAGTGTGTAATAATATTGAAGCTCAGAGAGCGGAGAGAAGGGAATACAACAGACTTGATGTTTTTATAGCACAAAAATGATGGTCAAGAAGGTGTTTCTCGGAAATAGGGATGGGCCCGGTGTTCGATTCGAGCCCAGAACTATTTGGGCCGTTCGCATCACATTCGTGTGATGCGAGCGGCCCACAATGCACTGCGCCAGTCGCAGTGCATTGCTGGCTGATGATTGTCCAAGCATGCACTGTGACCCCGCATGCTTGGCCAATCACAGCGCCGGCAGCGAGGAGAGTCATAATTGGCAACAGGCAGGATGCCTGTAGCCAATTATAGCTCAGGGGCTTTAGTACACGCCCCACTCTATAAAAGGCCGCCGCTGTGGCGGCCTAGTGCACTGTGTTCCGGTGACTGTGATACAGGCAGTCTGTTGTACATTGCTGATGCTGATTCATTGCTGATGCTGATTCATACATTTGAATTTATATTCATTCTGCTGATTGCACTGCTGCTAACAGTATCTGCAGTGCTGTGCTGTGTTATACATTCTGCTGTGCTGAGTGGTGACATTATCTGCTGCTGAGTCGAACTTTATCTGCTGTGATTCTGGGGATTAATCTGGTGTGTGCGTGCTGTTAGTACAGCATTGCAGTATCACCTTTATCCTACTGGCCTATTGTGATCTAAGGCAGCCAGGCAGGCATTTATAGGAGCTAGCGTGTGTGTGTGTGCTGTGTTAGTACAGCACACATAAAACCACCTCAGCCTCTCTATCTGTCATAAGGCCCTGTTGTTGTCATCTAAGGCATCCTCTATCTGCCGTAAGGCCCAGTTGTTGTCATCTAAGGCAGTCAGGCATTTACAGGAGCTAGCGTGTGTGTGTGTGTCTGCTGTGTTAGTACAGCACGCATAAAACCACCTCAGCCTCTCTATCTGCCATAAGGCCCTGTTGTTGTCATCTACGGCAGCCTCTATCTGCCGTAAGGCCCAGTTGTTGTCATCTAAGGCAGCCTCTATCTGCCGTAAGGCCCAGTTGTTGTCATCTAAGGCAGCCTCTATCTGCCGTAAGGCCCAGTTGTTGTCATCTAAGGCAGCCTCTATCTGCCGTAAGGCCCAGTTGTTGTCATCTAAGGCAGCCTCTATCTGCCGTAAGGCCCAGTTGTTGTCATATAAGGCAGCCAGGCATCTACAGGAGCTAGCGTGTGTGTCTACTGTGTTAGTACAGCACACATAAAACCACCTCAGCCTCTCTATCTGCCGTAAAGGCCCAGTTGTTGTCATCTAAGACAGCCTCTATCTGTCGTAAGGCCCAGTTGTTGTCATCTAAGGCAGCCTCTATCTGCTGTAAGGCCCAGTTGTTGTCATCTAAGGCAACCTCTATCTGCCGTAAGGCCCTCTTGCTGTCATCTAAGGCAGCCATCTGCAGGAGTTAGTGTGTGTGCTGTGTGACTCCAGCACAATATACACTACCCACTACAATGCCTGGAAGACCGCCAAGGAGAGGCAGACAGTCCCGAGGCAAGAACACAGGGCAAGCAGGCTCTGTGTCTAGAGACAACAGTGCTGGTCGTGGACGTGGTACATCGTCATCGGCACGTGGCCATGGGACACGCTTGTCCTCCTTTTCGGCAGCTGGACATGTTGAGCCACATCATGCCGAAGGCTTGGTAGAGTGGATGGCCAAGCCCTCCTCATCCTCCTAATCCTCTCTTACCCAGGCTCAGGGTACTGGCAAAGCAGCTGCCAACGCGTACTCAATGGCATCATCAGGCACCCCTTCCCTAGACCCACCATGTCCTCCTGAGGAGTCCCCTGAACTGTTTGAGCACAGTGATGGGTACATGCTCCAGGAGGATGCCCAACGTTTTGAAGGCTCGGATGATGATACCCAGCTAGAGGAAGGCAGTAGCGTGAGCGCAGAGAGAGGGGATGCTCAAGGACAACAATCTGGCAGTCATGTTCCACCAGCTGCAGCTTACTGCCAGGTTTGCTCCAGTGGTGAAGAGGGAGGGGATGATGAGGTCACTGACTCCACGTGGGTGCCTGAAGGGAGAGAGGAGGAGGAGGAGGCAGCACATGTCCAACGAGGCAGGATGCTCTCCGGAGGCCAGCTAGAGACCAGCACACCAACTGAATCACACCGCAGAGCTCCGCCTGTGCAGGGCGCTGCCTCTGCACGTTATCACAAAAGTTTTTTGGTGTGGGCCTTTTTTGAGACGAGTGCATCAGATCGCACCACTGCTATTTGCAACATATGTCTCAAGCGTATCTCGCATGGCCAAAACATCAGCCGCTTGGGCACCACAAGCATGACCAGACATATGTCGACCTGCCATGCAGCTCGTTGGCAAGCGCACATTAACCACTTTGCATCCGCAGGCCGTCATATGACGGCCTCTACTTTCCGGGGGTATATCTGAATGATGCCTGTAGCTACAGACATCATTCAGATATTGCCGTTTTCAGCCGGCGATTCCCTGCACCATAAGAATAATCATAGTGGCTGTTCTGACGCTTGATCGTTCTTATGGGCAGCGGGAGGGGACGCCCCCCCCTCCCGCCGCCCTCCGGTGCTTCTACCGACTCACCGCTTCCATCGGTGAGTCGGACACAGGATCCGCCGGCCCCCGGATGATGACCATAGAGATTTCCGGCGGACCAGATGGTCGCCGGAGTCTCTATGATCGTTCGGAGGCCGGGCGCGATGTTATGACGTCACGCCCGGCCTCTGCATTCAAATAACGGCGCCGCCTCCGCTGGGAAGCGGTGATCGTTTTTTTATTTTTTTTTTTTTATTTTAGGCTTCCCAGCCTAGAGGTGAGATGTGGGGTCTTATTGACCCCATATCTCACTGTAAATAGGTCCGATCATGTAATATTCCTATTACAAGGGATGTTTACATATCTTGTAATAGGAATAAAAGTAATCAATTATTTTTTTTTTTTTTAAACTGTCAAACTCAAAAAATAAAAGTCAAATTAACAATAATAACATATTTTTTTTTTAAAGCGCCCCTGTCCCCGTGAGCTCGTACGCAGAAGTGAACGCATACGTAAGCCCCGCCCACATATGAAAACGGTGTTCAAACCACACATGTGAGGTATTGCCACGAACGTTAGAGCGAGAGCAATAATTCTAGCCCTAGACCTCCTCTGTAACTCAAAACAAGTAAAAAAATGTAAAGCGTCGCCTATGGGGATTTTTAAATACCAAAGTTTGGCGCCATTCCACCAGCGCGTGCAATTTTGAAGCGTGACATGTTGGGTATCTATTTACTCGGCGTATCTTCATCTTTCACATTATGCAAAAAAAATTGGGCTAACTTTACTGTTTTTTTTTTTTTTTTTAAGCATGAAATCGTTTTTTTTCTGAAAAAAACGTGTTCGAAAAATTTCAACGACCGTCATTGTATTCTCTAGGGTCTTTGCTAAAAAAACATATATAATGTTTGGGGGTTCTATGTAATTTTCGAGCAAAAAAATTATGAATTTTACATATAGGAGAGAAATGTCAGAATTGGCCTGGATGCGAAGTGGTTAAAGACCCACACCAAAGAACAAAGCGGACCTCTCCTTGCTCCTCATCAGCTTGGGATCTCCAACCCCACTATACCTTCAGTCCTCTCTGAAAGCTGCACTGAGAGGAATGAAGGTGTAGAATTAGGTGTGTCACAGCCAAGTACTTGCGGGCACTCTGCTAGCAGTACACGACGTACGATTCTACCTGGCAAATTTCCCTGCCCCAGCTGCTGGACCGTCGAAAGAAGTTTTCTCCCAGCCATCCACATGCCCAACGGTTGAATGCTAGTTTGGCTAAATTGCTAGCACTTCAACTGCTGCCTTTTCAGTTGGTAGACTCGGCCCCCTTCCGTGAGTTTGTTCAATGTGCGGTTCCTCAGTGGCAGGTTCCCAAACGCCACTTTTTCTCACGGAAGGCGATTCCGGCTCTCTACCGGCATGTGGAAGGCAATGTCCATGCCTCGCTGGACAGGGCGGTCAGCGGTAAGGTGCATATTACCGCTGACTCATGGTCCAGCAGGCATGGACAGGGACGTTACCTGTCTTTCATGGCCCATTGGGTCACTCTTTTGGCAGCTGGGAGGGATGAAGGACAAGGTGCAGTAGTGTTGGAGGTTGTTCCGCCACCACGCCTCCAAAATGCTACTACTGGTTGTGACACACCTCTCTCCTCCCCCTCCTCTTCTTCTTCCTCCATGGCCTCTTCGAGTGCTCTGTCCTCGGAACCAGTGGTGCTCCGTAGGCGTACAAGGGGCTACGCAAGTACGCAGGCAAAAAGATGCCATGCCGTGCTTGCGCTGGTGTGTTTGGGGGACAGGAGCCACACTGGGGCAGAGGTTCTGGCAGCTCTGCAGGGGCAGGCCAAGAGGTGGTTGACGCCACGCCAGCTTAAGCCAGGAATGGTGGTTTGTGACAATGGCACCAACCTCCTCTCCGCCCTGCGACAGGGACAGCTGACCCATGTGCCCTGTATGGCTCACGTCCTTAACTTGGTGGTGCAGCGGTTCTTGGGCAGGTACCCAGGCTTACAGGATGTCCTGAGGCAGGCCAGGAAAGTCTGTGTGCATTTCCGCTGATCATACAATGCCAGTGCTCGGCTGGCTGAGCTGCAAAAGGAGTTGAACCTGCCCAAGAACCGCCTTATATGTGACATGCCCAAGAGGTGGAACTCAAAGTTGGCCATGCTGCAACGACTGCACACGCAGCAGAGGGCCATCAATGAGTACCTGTGCGACTACGGCACCCGGACAGGGTCAGGGGAGCTTGGATTTTTTCCCCACGCCAGTGGAGCATGATCAGGGATGCATGCACTGTCCTGTCACCATTTGAGGAGGCCACAAGGATGGTGAGCAGTGACAGTGCATGCATCAGTGACACTGTACCTCTTGTCCACCTGTTGGAGCATACGCTGCGTGGGATAATGGACAGGGCACTTGAGGCAGAACAGAGGCAGGAAGAGGAGGACTTCCTGCCTCTCAAGGCCCCCTTTATCCAGACAGTGTTCCTTCTCTCCCACCCATCACACAGGAAGAGGATGAGGAGGAGGATTGTGTCAGCATGGAGGTGGAGCCTGGCACTCAGCATCAGCAGCAGCAGCAGTCTTTTAGGGATGATTTACTGTCCCAACAAACCAGTGGACTTGTACGTGGCTGGGAAGAGGTGGCTGCCGATCATGTCGTCCTCAGTGACCCAGAAGACTCCGGACCGAATGCCTCAGCTAACCTACGTTGCATGGCCTCCCTGATCCTGCAAAGCCTGCGGAAGGATCCTCGTATTCTTCGGATCAAGGAGAGGGACCATTACTGGCTGGCCACTCTCCTTGATCCACGGTACAAGGGTAAGGTTGCAGACCTTATCTTGCCGTCGCAGAGGATGAGACATCTCAGGGAGGCCTTGCAGACAGGTCTGTGCAACGCGTTCCCAGAGACTGGGAGGTTACAAACTCCTGGTCCTGGACGACGAGTTACTGAGGCTTCGGTCAGTAGCAGAAGTAGCAGTGGGGAAGGTGGACGTCTGAACGATGCGTTCAGACAATTTTTTAGTCCGCAGCCCCAAGGTATGATCGGTTCCAGCAACCATCGCCAGCGTCTGATATACATGGTGCAGGAATACCTAGGGGCAAGGTCAGACTTGGACACCTTTCCCACCGAAAAATCCTCTGGCTTACTGGGTCTTGAGGATGGATCACTGGCCAGAGCTTGCACAGTATGCAATTGAGCTACTGGCCTGTCCTGCATCCAGCGTTCTTTCCGAACGCACATTCAGTGCTGCTGGAGGCTTTGTCACCGATCACAGGGTGCGCCTGTCCACCGACTCGGTTGATCGACTGACCTTCATAAAGATGAATCAGTCTTGGATCACCAACAGCTACCAGGCACCTGAAGCTGATATAACTGAATAATTTATTTTGAAATGTCACATCCCTTCAAGACTGCCTATGCTGATGCTGAGTGACTGTCCTGTTATGTTGACTGACTATCCTCTTCCTCCTCAATGATCCTGATGATAGCTTGGAAGAACATTTTTGTTTCTGGGTGCCACCACCAGTGGCTAAGGCCCAGTTTTTCAGCCCCTGTTTAACAGGGGCGTGTAATTACAATTTTTTATGCAATGCTTTGCACACGTCTGATTGCTGTGCTCCAAGTACAGTGTCTGTGAGGGGTTACAGTGTTGTGGCACCAGCACCAGTGCCTAAGGCACAATTTTTCAGCCCCTGTATAACAGGGGCGTGTAATTACAATTTTTTATGCAATGCTTTGCACAGGTCTGATTGCTGTGCTCCAAGTACAGTGTCTGTGAGGGGTTACAGTGTTGTGGCACCAGCACCAGTGCCTAAGGCACAATTTTTCAGCCCCTGTATAACAGGGGCGTGTAATGACAATTTTTTATGCAATGCTTTGCAACAGGTCTGATTGCTGTGCTCCAAGTACAGTAACTGTGAGGGCTTACAGTGTTGTGGCAACACCAACATCTAATGGGGCAAATTTCTGCAGAGTATATACGGCAGGCCCCTACTTTCAAACATCCAACTTAGAAACGACTCCTACTTGCAAACGGAAGGAGAAAACAGGAAGTGAGAGGAAATCTACCCCTAGGAAGGGAAAGTCTATCTTGTTAGATTTAATTTGGGAAAAAGGTATCTCCTCTCTACTGATGCTTTATCACCAATCCTTGTTTCAATAAAAACCCCACTTTTCCAAAAACATTTGTCATTGGGACTAGAGTTGAGCGGACACCTGGATGTTCGGGTTCGGCGGGTTCGGCCGAACTTCGGAAAAAAGTCCGGGTTCGGGACTGAACTTGACCCGAACTTGACCCCGAACTCCATTGAAGTCAATGGGACCCGGACTTTTGAACACTAAAATGGCTGTAAAAAAGTCATGGAAAGGGCTAGAGGGCTGCAAATGGCAACAAAATGTCGTTAAGAGCATGGCAAGTGATCTGCAAACAAATGTGGATAGGGAAATAACTTAAAATAACATAAAAAAAAATAAAAATAAAAATAAAATGCTAGAGGCCCCCTTCTCAGCAGAAGAGGTACAGGAAGTCATTAAGAACCTCAGAAACTCAATGGCACGATGCCGCACATATGGTGGGAATACCCCAGAATACGCACTTTCTGGAAAAAATTATTAACTTTCATCAGGAGACTGGGTGGGAGACAATGTGAAGGAACCAGAGGCACTGTCAGCAACCCAATCTACTATCGCCTGCACTTGTCCTGGCCTCAACATTTGTACAGCCTCATTAGACGCGCCAAAATACCGCTGCAGGCTCTGTCGCCTACTCGCACCTGAGGAAGGTGTTTCACTAGTGCTTCTTGGCCTTTTGGCTAAGATCAAGTGTAGTATCTGTTCTTATCAGTTGCCAGGAGGTGGCGCTTGCTTCCGTCCCTGTTCTGGGCAGCACAGTGGTGTAGTGGTTAGCACTTTCACCTAGCAGTAATAGGGTCGCTGGTTCAAATCCCGACCATGACACCTTCTGCCTGGAGTTTGCATGTTTTCCCTGTGCTTGCGTGGGTTTCCTCCGGGTACTCCGGTTTCCTCCCACACTCCAAAGACATGCTGGTAGGTTAATTAGATCCTGTCGATAAAATTGGCCAAATATGTGTATGTTGTATGTGTATGTGTTTGTAAGCGTGTCAGGACCCCACAGGGCAAGGACCGCACTATAACACAAATGGACACCAGTGGCAAAAAGCGCCCTGAGGCGATTCAGTTCGCATAGGTTGCGCTATACAAGTCATTCATTCATTCAATTATTCATACGGCGAGGGGGAGCAGGGGTGGCGGTTGCTATGCAAAAGCCTGCTGGCGTAAAGGTGACCTGGAGCAGTTCGTAGCCGAAAGGGAAGCCTTCTGATGGGGATGGAGAACCACTGGGGTGGGGCTCAGACTGATTGGCTGATTTGCAAGGGGGTGAGGTGAAAGACTGATGGACATCGGCTGCAGGTGCCAACTCTGAACTTTCATCAGGAGACTGGGTGGGAGACAATGTGAAGGAACCGGAGGCACTGTCAGCAACCCAATCTACTATCGCCTGTACTTGTCCTGGCCTCAACATTCGTACAGCCTCATTAGGCGCGCCAAAATACCGCTGCAGGCTCTGTCGCCTACTCGCACCTGAGGAAGGTGTTTCACTAGTGCGTGTAGCTGGCACAGATCGACCACGTCCTCTCCCTGCAACAGGAGCGCCACCAGCAGCACCAAGACCCGGGCCACGTCCCCTTTTTGATGATCTCCTCATATTTTCAAAATGTATGATCTCACCCTAAATGGGTGTTTTTGTCTATAGCAGAATACATGTACAGTGTCTAAAGCGTTTATGAACACGCAGAAAATGCTATTGGGAAAAAAAACACTGCAAAATTTAATTTTTTTGCAATGTTTTTCCAATATCTGAATACACGGATAGTGTCTAAAGCGTTTATGAAAACGCAAAAAATGCTATTGGGAAGAAAAAAAACACTGCAAAATTAAAATTTTTTGCAATGTTTTTCCAATATCAGAATACACGGACAGTATGTAAAGCGTTTATGAAAACGCAGAAAATGCTATTGGGGAAAAAAAAACACTGCAAAATTAAATTTTTTTGCAATGTTTTTCCAATATCAGAATACACGGACAGTATGTAAAGCGTTTATGAAAACGCAGAAAATGCTATTGGGGAAAAAAAAAACACTGCAAAATTAAATTTTTTTGCAATGTTTTTCCAATATCAGAATACACGGACAGTGTCTAAAGCGTTTATGAAAACGCTGAAAATGCTATTGGGAAGAAAAAAAACACCGCAAAATTTAATTTTTTTGCAATGTATTTCCAATATCAGAATACAAGGACAGTATGTAAAGCGTTTATGAAAACGCAGAAAATGCTATTGGGGAAAAAAAACACTGCAAAATTAATTTTTTTTGCAATGTTTTTCCAATATCAGAATACACGTTTATGAAAACGCAGAAAATGCTATTGGGAAAAAAAAAAAACACTGCAAAATTATTTTTTTTTTGCAATATCAGAATACACGGATAGTGTCTACAGCGTGTATGTATGAACACGCAGAAAATGCTATTGGGGAAAAAAAAAAAAAAAAAGCAAAATTATATTTTAATGCAATGTTTTTCCAATAGCAGAATACACACAGACTATGGTGTATCTCTTAGTATATGCAGTGTTGGTCCTAATGGTGCACTGAGTTTGCAGGTAAAACTTTTATATTTTGTCTGGCACTGGCCTCATGGCACTGTTAAAAGACTGTGCACTGCACCCCAGCCAGGGTACAATTGATTTAGGAATCTCTTCAATAATTCTCTCTGCCTCTTTCTTTTGCTTAATAAAGAAACTCCCTACTCTACTCTAGCTATGTAGATCGCTCACTGATCTAACTAATTAGAAGCAAAGTTAAGGAATGCTGACTGCCTGACTGACTGAATCACACTAACTCCTAAAATCCTCTCAGCAGCACAGGAACCTGTCTATAGCAGAATGACGCTGTGTGCTGTGTGTCTGGACTATATATAGAGGCTGGGTCACATGCTGCACTGGCCAATCACAGCCATGCCATTAGTAGGCATGGCTGTGATGGCTTCTAAGGGCACACTAGTGAAACGATCGTCGATTGGCTGCCCTGCAGCTGTTAAAAAGGCGCCAATACAGCGCCGAACACCGGACCCGTACCTACAGCCAATAGTTCGGGTTCGGGTCCGGGTCCCGAACACCCAAAAGTCCGGTACGGACCCGAACTTTACAGTTCGGGTCCGCTCAACCCTAATTGGGACGGAAAGTGAGGTGAAATGTTCTGAAAAGGTGCACAGACAGCAAAACAAATGTTACAGGGGTGATAACCCTTCCCTATGTTCTCCAAAAAGCTTAAAAATAGATTTTTTTGGATGGAGCTACACTTAAAATGTACCTGTTCAAAATTACAAACAGATTCTACTTAAGAACAAACCTACAGTCCCTGTCTTGTTTGCACCGCCTGTATACTGCTGTTCAGAGTATATAGGGTTGTAGGTATAGGGTTTTATTTTGGGTGCGGGGTTCCCCTTAATATCCATACAAGACCCAAAGGGGCTGGTAATGGGGTGGGGGGGGGGGGGGGTGATGGGGTAGCCATGCCATTTTTCTCAAAGATTTTCATCCATATTGCCAGGACAAGACATGACATTAAAGCCGCAAGCAGTTTTAAATGGCTTCTTTTTTTCCTTTACAAATGTCATTTTTTGCAGGGACAGTTCTAAACACGGGAAACACGTGCCACTTCACAGGCATACTTTAGACACCCCCCAGGTACCATATTTAAAGGAATATTTCACATTTTTTTTTCACTTTCTGCATCATTAAAATGACTGCTCCCGAAAAAACATCAGTTTTTAAAACTTCTTTTTGCATTGATACATGTCCCCTGGGGCAGGACCCAAGTCCCCAAACCTCTTTTATGACATTAACATGCATATAAATCAAATAAGACGTCAATATAAGAATCAACTGATAATTAATGCTAAACGAAAGAAATTCCAACATGCACAAAATTTTTTTTTACAAGGACAGCAATCTAATAAGATGCTGAACTTCTTGATAAGGCGGCAAACCCCATCATTGGTGAAAAACGAGAAAGGGGAGATGGTAAATACACTAGATGAGATACTTGAGACCTTCCAAAAATATTACATTAACATGTACACATCAACGCTGACTTGTACAAGAGAAGAGATAGAGGATTACCTGAAGGATTTAGATCTTCTTAAATTAACAGAGGAACAAAAAGAGGAGATAGAGAGAGACATAGAGGAAGAGGAAATACGAGAAGCTATCTTCTCTTTGGGAAAGGGTAAATCCCCAGGGCCAGATGGCATACCATTGGAAATGTACCAGCGATATGCAGAGATTATGGTACCAGTATGGGACCAAAATGTATGGAGAGGCGTTTCGACAGGGAGAAATGCCTGCCTCCATGTATGATGCTACAGTTATACTGATACCGAAACCAGACAAAGATAGAACTGAATGTGGATTGTACAGACCAATTTCATTATTAAATATAGACTACAAAGTACTGGCAAAAGTACTTGCCAAAAGGCTTAACCAGGTAATTCTATCTATAATAGCGGAGGATCAAACTGGATTTATGCCAGGAAAATCCACCTCAATTAATATTAGAACGCAATTTATGATACAAATGAGAGAGTTTATACCAGAAACAAGTGCCTTGGCATCGCTGGATACGGCCAAGGCATTTGATTCTATAGAATGGGAATTCCTACAGACAGTGCTGGAAATGAACGGATTTGGGGAAAAGTTTAGAAAATGGGTGAGAATAATTTATAAACAACCATGCTCCAACCTGTTAATAAATGGTATATTATCTCCCACAATAAAATTATATAGGGGAACAAGACAGGGTTGTCCAATATCACCACAACTATTTGCCTTGGCAATTGAGGCACTGGCAAATAGATTTAGGCAATCAGATAAATATAAAGGGATTAAAGTTGGGAAAAAAATTGAACATATAGGCTTATATGCGGATGATATTATATTATATATGGGAGATGCGCAAGCATCTTTGATGGAAGCAAGGAGAATAATAGAAACATACGGAAAGTTCTCAGGGTTAAAAATAAATTGTCAGAAATCCGCACTGATGCTGTTAGGTACAGGTAATGAAAGGAGAGTCCAGACCCCATTAAAAATAGTTGAAGTGTTTAAATACTTAGGAGTTAGGGATGGGCCCGGTGCTCGATGCGAACCCACGTTCGCATCGAGCACCGGGCGTTCGCTCGCTCGGCGAGCCCAGAACTATTTTGGCCGCTCGCATCACGTTCGTGTGATGCGAGCGGCCCCCGCAATGCATTGCGGCCGGCGCGGCCGACGCAGTGCATTGCTGGCTGATGATTGGCCAAGCATGCACTGTGACCCCGCATGCTTGGCCAATCACAGCCCCGGAAACTCGAAGAGCCATAATTGGCTACAGGCAGGACGCCTGTAGCCAATTACAGCTCAGGGGCTGTAGTACACGCCCCCCCCTATAAAAGGCCGCCACGCCGTCTGCGCCGGTCACATGCTGTTCCGGCGCAGATTGAGCAGGCTGATTCTGTGACACTCTGCTCGATTTAGTTAGGTAGAGAGATTCACTTACAGAAATTGAGTTAGATAGATTCAGTTACAAAGATTGATTGAGAAAGAGGGGCTTGTAGTGTGTTCGTGGCAGGCAGGCAGAGCTCCTATATTTTGTTACCAGAAGCACCTATAGGACTTGTAGTGTGTTCGTGGCAGGCAGGCAGAGCTCCTATATTTTGTTACCAGAAGCACCTATAGGACTTGTAGTGTGTTCGTGGCAGGCAGGCAGAGCTCCTATATTTTGTTACCAGAAGCACCTATAGGACTTGTAGTGTGTTCGTGGCAGGCAGGCAGAGCTCCTATATTTTGTTCCCAGAAGCACCTATAGGACTTGTAGTGTGTTCGTGGCAGGCAGGCAGAGCTCCTATATTTTGTTCCCAGAAGAACCTATAGGACTTGAAGTGTGTTAGTCCCATCACACACACAGAGCTATATTTTCTTCCCAGAAGCACCTATAGGACTTGAAGTGTGTTAGTCCCATCACACACACAGAGCTATATTTTGTTCCCAGAGGCACCTATAGGACTTGAAGTGTGTTAGTCCCATCACACACACAGAGCTATATTTTCTTCCCAGAAGCACCTATAGGACTTGAAGTGTGTTAGTCCCATCACACACACAGAGCTATATTTTGTTCCCAGAAGCACCTATAGGACTTGAAGTGTGTTTAGTCCCATCACACACACAGAGCTATATTTTCTTCCCAGAAGCACCTATAGGACTTGAAGTGTGTTAGTCCCATCACACACACAGAGCTATATTTTGTTCCCAGAGGCACCTATAGGACTTGAAGTGTGTTAGTCCCATTACACACACAGAGCTATATTTTCTTCCCAGAAGCACCTATAGGACTTGAAGTGTGTTAGTCCCATCACACACACAGAGCTATATTTTGTTCCCAGAAGCACCTATAGGACTTGAAGTGTGTTAGTCCCATTACACACACAGAGCTATATTTTCTTCCCAGAAGCACCTATAGGACTTGAAGTGTGTTAGTCCCATCACACACACAGAGCTATATTTTGTTCCCAGAAGCACCTATAGGACTTGAAGTGTGTTAGTCCCATCACACACACAGAGCTATATTTTGTTCCCAGAAGCACCTATAGGACTTGAAGTGTGTTAGTCCCATCACACACACAGAGCTATATTTTGTTCCCAGAAGCACCTATAGGACTTGAAGTGTGTTAGTCCCATTACACACACAGAGCTATATTTTCTTCCCAGAAGCACCTATAGGACTTGAAGTGTGTTAGTCCCATCACACACACAGAGCTATATTTTCTTCCCAGAAGCACCTATAGGACTTGAAGTGTGTTAGTCCCATCACACACACAGAGCTATATTTTGTTCCCAGAGGCACCTATAGGACTTGAAGTGTGTTAGTCCCATTACACACACAGAGCTATATTTTCTTCCCAGAAGCACCTATAGGACTTGAAGTGTGTTAGTCCCATCACACACACAGAGCTATATTTTGTTCCCAGAAGCACCTATAGGACTTGAAGTGTGTTAGTCCCATTACACACACAGAGCTATATTTTTCTTCCCAGAAGCACCTATAGGACTTGAAGTGTGTTAGTCCCATCACACATACAGAGCTATATTTTGTTCCCAGAAGCACCTATAGGACTTGAAGTGTGTTAGTCCCATCACACACACAGAGCTATATTTTGTTCCCAGAAGCACCTATAGGACTTGAAGTGTGTTAGTCCCATCACACACACAGAGCTATATTTTGTTCCCAGAAGCACCTATAGGACTTGAAGTGTGTTAGTCCCATTACACACACAGAGCTATATTTTCTTCCCAGAAGCACCTATAGGACTTGAAGTGTGTTAGTCCCATTACACACACAGAGCTATATTTTCTTCCCAGAAGCACCTATAGGACTTGAAGTGTGTTAGTCCCATCACACACACAGAGCTATATTTTGTTCCCAGAAGCACCTATAGGACTTGAAGTGTGTTAGTCCCATCACACACACAGAGCTATATTTTCTTCCCAGAAGCACCTATAGGACTTGAAGTGTGTTAGTCCCATCACACACACAGAGCTATATTTTGTTCCCAGAAGCACCTATAGGACTTGAAGTGTGTTAGTCCCATCACACACACAGAGCTATATTTTCTTCCCAGAAGCACCTATAGGACTTGAAGTGTGTTAGTCCCATCACACACACAGAGCTATATTTTGTTCCCAGAAGCACCTATAGGACTTGAAGTGTGTTAGTCCCATCACACACCACAGAGCTATATTTTCTTCCCAGAAGCACCTATAGGACTTGAAGTGTGTTAGTCCCATCACACACACAGAGCTATATTTTGTTCCCAGAAGCACCTATAGGACTTGAAGTGTGTTAGTCCCATCACACACACAGAGCTATATTTTGTTCCCAGAAGCACCTATAGGACTTGAAGTGTGTTAGTCCCATCACACACACAGAGCTATATTTTGTTCCCAGAAGCACCTATAGGACTTGAAGTGTGTTAGTCCCATTACACACACAGAGCTATATTTTCTTCCCAGAAGCACCTATAGGACTTGAAGTGTGTTAGTCCCATCACACACACAGAGCTATATTTTGTTCCCAGAAGCACCTATAGGACTTGAAGTGTGTTAGTCCCATCACACACACAGAGCTATATTTTGTTCCCAGAAGCACCTATAGGACTTGAAGTGTGTTAGTCCCATTACACACACACAGAGCTATATTTTCTTCCCAGAAGCACCTATAGGACTTGAAGTGTGTTAGTCCCATCACACACACAGAGCTATATTTTTTTCCCAGAAGCACCTATAGGACTTGAAGTGTGTTAGTCCCATCACACACACAGAGCTATATTTTCTTCCCAGAAGCACCTATAGGACTTGAAGTGTGTTAGTCCCATCACACACACAGAGCTATATTTTGTTCCCAGAAGCACCTATAGGACTTGAAGTGTGTTAGTCCCATCACACACACAGAGCTATATTTTGTTCCCAGAAGCACCTATAGGACTTGAAGTGTGTTAGTCCCATTACACACACAGAGCTATATTTTCTTCCCAGAAGCACCTATAGGACTTGAAGTGTGTTAGTCCCATCACACACACAGAGCTATATTTTGTTCCCAGAAGCACCTATAGGACTTGAAGTGTGTTAGTCCCATCACACAAACAGAGCTATATTTTGTTCCCAGAAGCACCTATAGGACTTGAAGTGTGTTAGTCCCATCACACACACACAGAGCTATATTTTCTTCCCAGAAGCACCTATAGGACTTGAAGTGTGTTAGTCCCATCACACACACAGAGCTATATTTTCTTCCCAGAAGAACCTATAGGACTTGAAGTGTGTTAGTCCCATCACACACACAGAGCTATATTTTGTTCCCAGAAGCACCTATAGGACTTGAAGTGTGTTAGTCCCATCACACAAACAGAGCTATATTTTGTTCCCAGAAGCACCTATAGGACTTGAAGTGTGTTAGTCCCATCACACACACAGAGCTATATTTTCTTCCCAGAAGCACCTATAGGACTTGAAGTGTGTTAGTCCCATCACACACACAGAGCTATATTTTGTTCCCAGAGGCACCTATAGGACTTGTAGTGTGTTAGTCCCATCACACACACAGAGCTATATTTTGTTCCCAGAAGCACCTATAGGACTTGAAGTGTGTTAGTCCCATCACACACACAGAGCTATATTTTGTTCCCAGAAGCACCTATAGGACTTGAAGTGTGTTAGTCCCATCACACACACAGAGCTATATTTTGTTCCCAGAAGCACCTATAGGACTTGAAGTGTGTTAGTCCCATTACACACACAGAGCTATATTTTCTTCCCAGAAGCACCTATAGGACTTGAAGTGTGTTTAGTCCCATCACACACACAGAGCTATATTTTTCTTCCCAGAAGCACCTATAGGACTTGAAGTGTGTTAGTCCCATCACACACACAGAGCTATATTTTGTTCCCAGAGGCACCTATAGGACTTGAAGTGTGTTAGTCCCATTACACACACAGAGCTATATTTTCTTCCCAGAAGCACCTATAGGACTTGAAGTGTGTTAGTCCCATCACACACACAGAGCTATATTTTGTTCCCAGAAGCACCTATAGGACTTGAAGTGTGTTAGTCCCATTACACACACAGAGCTATATTTTCTTCCCAGAAGCACCTATAGGACTTGAAGTGTGTTAGTCCCATCACACACACAGAGCTATATTTTGTTCCCAGAAGCACCTATAGGACTTGAAGTGTGTTAGTCCCATCACACACACAGAGCTATATTTTGTTCCCAGAAGCACCTATAGGACTTGAAGTGTGTTAGTCCCATCACACACACAGAGCTATATTTTGTTCCCAGAAGCACCTATAGGACTTGAAGTGTGTTAGTCCCATTACACACACAGAGCTATATTTTTTCCCAGAAGCACCTATAGGACTTGAAGTGTGTTAGTCCCATTACACACACAGAGCTATATTTTCTTCCCAGAAGCACCTATAGGACTTGAAGTGTGTTAGTCCCATCACACACACAGAGCTATATTTTGTTCCCAGAAGCACCTATAGGACTTGAAGTGTGTTAGTCCCATCACACACACAGAGCTATATTTTCTTCCCAGAAGCACCTATAGGACTTGAAGTGTGTTAGTCCCATCACACACACAGAGCTATATTTTGTTCCCAGAAGTACCTATAGGACTTGAAGTGTGTTAGTCCCATCACACACACAGAGCTATATTTTCTTCCCAGAAGCACCTATAGGACTTGAAGTGTGTTAGTCCCATCACACACACAGAGCTATATTTTGTTCCCAGAAGCACCTATAGGACTTGAAGTGTGTTAGTCCCATTACACACACAGAGCTATATTTTCTTCCCAGAAGCACCCTATAGGACTTGAAGTGTGTTAGTCCCATCACACACACAGAGCTATATTTTGTTCCAGAAGCACCTATAGGACTTGAAGTGTGTTAGTCCCATCACACACACAGAGCTATATTTTGTTCCCAGAAGCACCTATAGGACTTGAAGTGTGTTAGTCCCATCACACACACAGAGCTATATTTTGTTCCCAGAAGCACCTATAGGACTTGAAGTGTGTTAGTCCCATCACACACAGAGCTATATTTTCTTCCCAGAAGCACCTATAGGACTTGAAGTGTGTTAGTCCCATCACACACAGCTCCTATATTTTGTTTGCAGAAGCACCTATAGGACTTGAAGTGTGTTAGTCCCATCACACACACAGAGCTATATTTTGTTCCCAGAAGCACCTATAGGACTTGAAGTGTGTTAGTCCCATTACACACACAGAGCTCCTATATTTTCTTCCCAGAAGCACCATAGGACTTGAAGTGTGTTAGTGGCATCACACACACAGAGCTATATTTTCTTCCAGAAGCACCTATAGGACTTGAAGTGTGTTAGTGGCATCACACACAGAGCTATATTTTCTTCCCAGAAGCACCCATAGGACTTGAAGTGTGTTAGTCCATCACACACACAGAGCTCCTATATTTTCTTCCCAGAAGCACCCATAGGACTTGAAGTGTGTTAGTCCCATCACACACACAGAGCTTTATTTTGTTCCCAGAAGCACCCATAGGACTTCTAGTGTGTTAGTCCCATTACACACACAGAGCTCCTATTTTCTTTGCAGAAGCACCTATAGGACTTCTAGTGTGTTAGTGGCATCACACAGAGCTCCTATTTTTTGTTCCCAGAAGCACCCATAGGACTTGAAGTGTGTTAGTGGCATCACACAAACAGAGCTATATTTTGTTGCCAGAAGCACCTACAGGACTTGAAGTGTGTTAGTCCCATCACACACACAGAGCTCTATTTTCTTCCCAGAAGCACCCATAGGACTTGAAGTGTGTTAGTCCATCACACACACAGAGCTCCTATATTTTCTTCCCAGAAGAACCTATAGGACTTGAAGTGTGTAGTGGCATCACACAGAGCTCCTATATTTTCTTGCCAGCAGCACCTACAGGACTTGAAGTGTGTTAGTGGCATCACACAGAGCTCCTATATTTTCTTCTCAGAAGCACCCACAGGACTTCTAGTGTGTTAGTGGCATCACACAGAGCACCTCTATTTTCTTTCCAGAAGCACCCATAGGACTTCTAAGTGTGTTAGTGGCATCACACACAGAGCTCCTATATTTTCTTCTCAGCAGCACCCACAGGACTACCGACTACAATGGCTGGAAGACCGCCAAGGGGAGGCAGAGCGTGCAGCGCCAAGAACACAGGGCAGGCAGGCTCTGTTTCTAGTGGACGTGGCCGTGGACGAGGACGTGGTCGTGCATCGTCATCAGCACGTGGCCATGGGACACGCGCGTCTTTGTTTTCGGCAGCTGGACATGTGGAGCCGCATCATGCTGAAGGCTTGGTAGACTGGATGACCAAGCCCTCCTCATCCTCCTCATCCTCTCTCACCAGGCTCAGGGTACTGGCAGAGCATCATCAGCCACCCCTTCCCTAGACCCACCATGTCCTCCTGAGGAGTCCCCCGAACTCTTTGAGCACAGTGTTGGGTACATGCTCCAGGAGGATGCCCACCGATTCGAAGGCTCGGATGATGATACCCAGCTTGAGGAATCTGGCAGTACTGTTCCACCAGCTGCAGCTTACTGCCAGGTTTGCTCTAGTGGTGAAGAGGGAGGGGATGATGAGGTCACTGACTCCACGTGGGTGCCTTTAGGGAGAGAGGATGAGGAGGAGGACTAGGAGGAGGAGGATGCGGCGTCACATGTCCAACGAGGCAGGATGCCCTGGAGGCCAGGTAGAGGCCAGCACAGCAACTGTACAACACCGCAGAGCTCCGCCTGTGCAGGGCGCTGCCTCTGCACTTTATCAGAAAAGTTCTTTGGTGTGGGCCTTTTTTGAGACGAGTGCTACATTATGAAGTGTAGCTCCATCCCCAAAAAATCTATTTTTAAGCTTTTTGGAGAACATAGGGAGGGGTTATCACCCCTGTAACATTTGCTGTCTTTGCACATCTGTTCAGAACATTTCACCTCACTTTCCGTCCCAATGACAAATGTTTTAGGAAAAGTGGGGTTTTAATTGAAACAAGGATTGGTGATAAAGCATCAGTAGAGAGGAGATACCTTTTTCCCAACTTAAATGTAACAGGATAGAATTTCCCTTCCTAGGGGTAGATTTCCTCTCACTTCCTGTTTTCTCTTTCCGTTTGCAAGTAGGAGTCGTTTGTAAGTTGGATGTTTGAAAGTAGGGGCCTGCCGTATATACTCTGCAGAAATTTGCCCTATTAGATGTTGGTGTAGCCACAACACTGTAAGCCCTCACAGTTACTCTTGGTGGGCACAGGAATGGGCCCTGCTGTGAGTTAATAGATCAAGATTTGTACTTGCATGCACCTGTTGAACCGGGCAGAAAAATTGGGCCTTTGGAGGTGGTGGTGGTGGACGGTGTTGCCACAAGACTGTAAGCCCTCACAGTTACTCTTGGTGGGTGCAGGAATGGGCCCTGCTGTGAGTTATTAGATCAAGATTTGTAATTGCATGCACCTGTTGAAAGGGGCAGAAAAATTGGGCCTTTGGTGGTGGTGGTGGACGGTGTTGCCACAAGACTGTAGGCCCTCATAGTTACTCTTGGTGGGTGCAGGAATGGGCCCTGCTGTGAACTATTAGATCAAGATTTGTAATTACACGCCCCTGTTAAACAGGGGCTGAAAAAATTGTGCCTTAGGCATTGGTGCTGGTGCCACAACACTGCAACCCCTCACAGATACTGTACTCTTAGCACAGCAATGAGACCTGTTGCAAAGCATTGCCTAAAAATTGTAATTACACGCCCCAACAGGGGCTGAAAAATTGTGCCTTAGGCACTGGTGCTGGTGCCACAACACTGCAACCCCTCACAGATACTGTACTTGGAGCACAGCAGTCACACCTTTTGCGAAGCATTTTTTTAAAAATTGTAATTACACGCCCCTGTTATACAGGGGCTGAAAAATTGTGCCTTAGGCACTGGTGCTGGTGCCACAACACTGCAACCCCTCACAGATACTGTACTCTGAGCACAGCAATGAGACCTGTTGCAAAGCATTGCCTAAAAATTGTAATTACACGCCCCAATAGGGGCTGAAAAATTGTGCCTTAGGCACTGGTGCTGGTGCCACAACACTGCAACCCCTCACAGATACTGTACTTGGAGCACAGCAGTCACACCTGTTGCGAAGCATTTTTAAAAAAAATTTTAAGTACACGCCCCTGTTATACAGGGGCTGAAAAATTGTGCCTTAGGCACTGGTGTGGTGGCATGGATCATTGAGGAGGAGGAAGAGGATAGTCAGTGAACATAACAGGACAGTCACTCAGCATCAGCATAGGCAGTCTTGAAGGGATGTGACATTATAAATTATTCAGTTATATCCGCTTCAGGTGCCTGGTAGCTGGTGGTGATCCAAGACTGATTCATTTTTATGAAGGTCAGTCGATCAACCGAGTCGGTGGACAGGCGCACCCTATGATCGGTGACAAATCCTCCAGCAGCACTGAATGTGCGTTCGGAAAGAACGCTGGATGCAGGTCAGGCCAGTAGCTCAACTGCATACTGTGCAAGCTCTGGCCAGTGATCCATCCTCAGGACCCAGTAAGCCAGAGCATTTGCACCATGTATATCAGACACTGGCGATGGTTGCTGGAACCGATCATACCTTGGGGCTGCGGACTAAAAAATTGTCTGAACGCATCGGTCAGACGTCCACCTTCCCCACCGCTCCTTCTGCTACTGACTGAAGCCTCAGCAACTCGTCGTCCAGGACCAGGAGTTTGTAACCTCCCAGTTTCTGGGAACGCGTTGCACAGACCTTTCTGCAAGGCCTCCCTGAGATGTCTCATCCTCTGCTCCCTCTGCGACGGCAAGATAAGGTCCGCAACCTTACCCTTGTACCATGGATCAAGGAGAGTGACCAGCCAGTAATGGTCCCTCTCCTTGATCGAAGAACACGAGGATCCTTCCGCAGGCTTTGCAGGATCAGGGAGGCCATGCTACGTAGGTTAGCTGAGGCATTCGGTCTGGAGTCTTCTGGGTCACTGAGGATGACATGATCGCCAGCCACCTCCTCCCAGCCACGTACAAGTCCACTGGTTTGTTGGGACTGTACATCATCCCTAAAAGACTGCTGCTGCTGAGTGCCAGGCTCCACCTCCATGCTCACACAATCCTCCTCCTCCTCCTCCTCCTCTTCCTGTGTGATGGGTGGGACAGAAGGAACACTGTCTGGATAAAGGGGGCCTTGAGAGGCAAGGAAGTCCTCCTCTTCCTGCCTCTGTTCTGCCTCAAGTGCCCAGTCCATTATCCCACGCAGCGTATGCTCCAACAGGTGGACAAGAGGTACAGTGTCACTGATGCATGCACTGTCACTGCTCACCATCCTCGTTGCCTCCTCAAATGGTGAGAGGACAGTGCATGCATCCCTGATCATGCTCCACTGGCGTGGGGAAAAAAAGCCAAGCTCCCCTGACCCTGTCCTGGTGCCGTAGTCACAAAGGTACTCATTGATGGCCCTCTGCTGCGTGTGCAGTCGCTGCAGCATGGCCAACATTGAGTTCCACCTGGTGGGCATGTCACATATTAGGCGGTTCTTGGGCAGGTTCAGCTCCTTTTGCAGCTCAGTCAGCCGAGCACTGGCATTATAAGATCGGCGGAAATGCACACAGACTTTCCTGGCCTGCCTCAGGACATCCTGTAAGCCTGGGTACCTGCCAAGAACCGCTGCACCACCAGGTTGAGGACGTGAGCCATACAGGGCACATGGGTGAGCTGCCCCTGTCGCAGGGTGGAGAGGAGGTTGGTGCCATTGTCAGAAACGACCATTCCTGGCTTAAGCTGGCGTGGCGTCAACCACCTCTCGGCCTGCCCCTGCAGAGCTGCCAGAACCTCTGCCCCAGTGTGGCTCCTGTCCCCCAAACACACCAGCGCAAGCACGGCATGGCATCTTTTTGCCTGCGTACTCGCGTAGCCCCTTGTACGCCTACGGAGCACCGCTGGTTCCGAGGACAGAGCACTGGAGGAAAAAGAAGAGGAGGGGGTGGAGGAGAGAGGTGTGTCACAACCAGTAGTAGCATTTTGGAGGCGTGGTGGCGGAACAACCTCCAACACTACTGCACCTTGTCCTGCATCCCTCCCAGCTGCCAATAGAGTGACCCAATGGGCCATGAAAGAAAGATAACGTCCCTGTCCATGCCTGCTGGACCATGAGTCAGCGGTAATATGCACCTTACCGCTGACCGCCCTGTCCAGCGAGGCATGGACATTGCCTTCCACATGCCGGTAGAGAGACGGAATCGCCTTCCGTGAGAAAAAGTGGCGTTTGGGAACCTGCCACTGAGGAACCGCACATTGAACAAACTCACGGAAGGGGGCCGAGTCTACCAACTGAAAAGGCAGCAGTTGAAGTGCTAGCAATTTAGCCAAGCTAGCATTCAACCGCTGGGCATGTGGATGGCTGGGAGTATACTTCTTTCGACGGTCCAGCAGCTGGGGCAGGGAAATTTGCCTGGTAGAATCGGACGTCGGTGTACTGCAAGTACTTGGTTGTGACACACCTAATTCTACACCTTCAGTCCTCTCAGAGCAGCTTTCAGAGAGGACTGAAGATATAGTGGGGATGGAGATCCCAGCTGATGAGGAGCAAGGAGAGGTCCGCTTTGTTCTTTGGTGTGGGTCTTTTATGTGTGCTTGCCAAAGAGCTGCATGGCAGGTCGACATATGTCTGCTCATGCTTGTGGTGCCCAAGCGGCTGATGTTTTGGCCACGCGAGATACGCTTGAGACAAATATTGCAAATAGCAGTGGTGCGATCTGATGCACTCGTCTCAAAAAAGGCCCACACCAAAGAACTTTTGTGATAACGTGCAGAGGCAGCGCCCTGCACAGGCGGAGCTCTGCGGTGTGATACAGTTGCTGTGCTGGCCTCTAGCTGGCCTCCAGGGGGGCATCCTGCCTCGTTGGACACGTGACGCCGCATCCTCCTCCTCCTCCTCCTCTCTCCCTTCAGGCACCCACGTGGAGTCAGTGACCTCATCATCCCCTCCCTCTTCACCACTAGAGCAAACCTGGCAGTAAGCTGCAGCTGGTGGAACAGTACTGCCAGATTGCTGTCCTTCAGCATCCCCTCTCTCTGCGCGCACACTACTGCCTTCCTCAAGCTGGGTATCATCATCCGAGCCTTCGAATCGTTGGGCATCCTCCTGGAGCATGTACCCAACACTGTGCTCAAACAGTTCGGGGGACTCCTCAGGAGGACATGGTGGGTCTAAGGAAGGGGTGGCTGATGATGCCATTGAGTACGCGTTGGCAGCTGCTCTGCCAGTACCCTCAGCCTGGGTGAGAGAGGATGAGGAGGATGAGGAGGGCTTGGTCATCTATTCTACCAAGCCTTCGGCATGATGCGGCTCCACATGTCCAGCTGCCGAAAACAAAGACAAGCGTGTCCCATGGCCACGTGCTGATGACGATGCACGACCACGTCCACGGCCAGCACTGTTGTCTCTAGAAACAGAGCCTGCCTGCCCTGTGTTCTTGCCTCGGCACGCTCTGCCTCTCCTTGGCGGTCTTCCAGCCATTGTAGTCGGTAGTGTATATAGTATAAAAAATAGAGCTCCTATGTGTGCTCACAACACACTGTAGGTCCTATGGGTGCTGACACTAACACACTATAGGTACTATGTGTGCTGCTGACAAGAAAATATAAGAGCTATGTGTGCTGCCACAAACACACTATAAAGTCCTATGGGTGCTGCTGACACAAAGACACTATAGGTACTATATGTGTGCTGCTGTCAAGAAAATATAGGAGCTCTGTGTGCTGCCATTAACACACTAGAAGTCCTATGGGTGCTGCTGACACAATAGGTAGTATATGTGTGCTGCTGACAAGAAAATATAGGAGCTCTGTGTGCTGCCACTGACACACTAGAAGTCCTATGGGTGCTGCTGACACAAAGACACAATAGGTAGTATATGTGTGCTGCTGACAAGAAAATATAGGAGCTCTGTGTGCTGCCACTAACACACTAGAAGTCCTATGGGTGCTGCTGACACAAAGACACAATAGGTAGTATATGTGTGCTGCTGAGAAGAAAATATAGGAGCTCTGTGTGCTTAGGGTTGCCACCTCATCCCTTTAAACCCGAACACATATTAATTACACAGGTTCTGTGGCTGATTAAGGTGGTAATTAAACTCACATAGTGCCTTATCTGCATTTAATTAGCCTCAGAACCTGTGTGAATTTATGTGTGTTCGGGTTTAAAGGGATGAGGTGGCAACTCTATGTGTGCTGCCACTAACACACTAGAAGTCCTATGGGTGCTGCTGACACAATAGGTAGTATATGTGTGCTGCTGAGAAGAAAATATAGGAGCTCTGTGTGCTGCCACTAACACACTAGAAGTCCTATGGGTGCTGCTGACACAATAGGTAGTATATGTGTGCTGCTGACAAGAAAATATAGGAGCTCTGTGTGCTGCCACTAACACACTAGAAGTCCTATGGGTGCTGCTGACACAATAGGTAGTATATGTGTGCTGCTGACAAGAAAATATAGGAGCTCTGTGTGCTGCCACTAACACACTAGAAGTCCTATGGGTGCTGCTGACACAATAGGTAGTATATGTGTGCTGCTGACAAGAAAATATAGGAGCTCTGTGTGCTGCCACTAACACACTAGAAGTCCTATGGGTGCTGCTGACACAATAGGTAGTATATGTGTGCTGCTGAGAAGAAAATATAGGAGCTCTGTGTGCTGCCACTAACACACTAGAAGTCCTATGGGTGCTGCTGACACAATAGGTAGTATATGTGTGCTGCTGAGAAGAAAATATAGGAGCTCTGTGTGCTGCCACTAACACACTAGAAGTCCTATGGGTGCTGCTGACACAAAGACACAATAGGTAGTATATGGATGGGACAGAAGGTTGGGACAGAAGTTGGGGTGCAATGCTGTGCTAACAGCACTGCGGTTGGTGCTACTGCAATACTGTACTAACAGTACGCACGCACCAGACTAATCCCCAGCAGCAGCTAATAACACACTAACTGTGCAATCAGCAGCAATGAACGATCACTAATGATGAATGACTCAGGTAGCAATGGTTTAGCAAAGAAATAGCAATTAAGCAAAGACAGAATCAGCAGACTGCTCTCTCCTAAAGCCGGAACACATGTGACCGGGGCCGGCGGCGTGGCATATCAATGCAAAAAGAACTTTTAAAAAATAACGTTTTTTCGGGAGAAGTCATTTTAATGATGCATAAAGTGAAAAAAAAAAAGTGAAATTTTCCTTTAAATATGGTACCTGGGGGGGTGTCTAAAGTATGCCTGTGAAGTGGCATGTGTTTCCCGTGTTTAGAACTGTCCCTGCACAAAATGACATTTGTAAAGGAAAAAAAGAAGCCATTAAAACCACTTGCGGTCTTGTCCTGGCCGCCATATGGCTGAAAATCCTTGAGAAAAATGGCATGGCTACCCCATCACCCACCCCCCCCCCCACCCCAGCCCCTTTGGGTCTTGTATGGATATTAAGGGGGACCCCGCACCCAAAATAAAACCCTATACCTACAACCCTATATACTCTGAACAGCAGTATATAGGTGGTGTAAACAAGACACGGACTGTAGGTTTGTTCTTAAGTAGAATCTGAACAGGTACATTATGAAGTGTAGCTCCATCCCCAAAAAATCTATTTTTAAGCTTTTTGGAGAACATAGGGAGGGGTTATCACCCCTGTAACATTTGCTGTCTTTGCACATCTGTTCAGAACATTTCACCTCACTTTCCGTCCCAATGACAAATGTTTTAGGAAAAGTGGGGTTTTAATTGAAACAAGGATTGGTGATAAAGCATCAGTAGAGAGGAGATACCTTTTTCCCAAATTAAATGTAACAGGATAGAATTTCCCTTCCTAGGGGTAGATTTCCTCTCACTTCCTGTTTTCTCTTTCCGTTTGCAAGTAGGAGTCGTTTGTAAGTTGGATGTTTGAAAGTAGGGGCCTGCCGTATATACTCTGCAGAAATTTGCCCTATTAGATGTTGGTGTAGCCACAACACTGTAAGCCCTCACAGTTACTCTTGGTGGGCACAGGAATGGGCCCTGCTGTGAGTTAATAGATCAAGATTTGTACTTGCATGCACCTGTTGAACCGGGCAGAAAAATTGGGCCTTTGGAGGTGGTGGTGGTGGACGGTGTTGCCACAAGACTGTAAGCCCTCACAGTTACTCTTGGTGGGTGCAGGAATGGGCCCTGCTGTGAGTTATTAGATCAAGATTTGTAATTGCATGCACCTGTTGAAAGGGGCAGAAAAATTGGGCCTTTGGTGGTGGTGGTGGACGGTGTTGCCACAAGACTGTAGGCCCTCATAGTTACTCTTGGTGGGTGCAGGAATGGGCCCTGCTGTGAACTATTAGATCAAGATTTGTAATTACACGCCCCTGTTAAACAGGGGCTGAAAAATTGTGCCTTAGGCATTGGTGCTGGTGCCACAACACTGCAACACCTCACAGATACTGTACTCTTAGCACAGCAATGAGACCTGTTGCAAAGCATTGCCTAAAAATTGTAATTACACGCCCCAACAGGGGCTGAAAAATTGTGCCTTAGGCACTGGTGCTGGTGCCACAACACTGCAACCCCTCACAGATACTGTACTTGGAGCACAGCAGTCACACCTTTTGCAAAGCATTTTTTTTAAAAATTGTAATTACACGCCCCTGTTATACAGGGGCTGAAAAATTGTGCCTTAGGCACTGGTGCTGGTGCCACAACACTGCAACCCCTCACAGATACTGTACTCTGAGCACAGCAATGAGACCTGTTGCAAAGCATTGCCTAAAAATTGTAATTACACGCCCCAATAGGGGCTGAAAAATTGTGCCTTAGGCACTGGTGCTGGTGCCACAACACTGCAACCCCTCACAGATACTGTACTTGGAGCACAGCAGTCACACCTGTTGCCAAGCATTTTTAAAAAAAATTGTAAGTACACGCCCCTGTTATACAGGGGCTGAAAAATTGTGCCTTAGGCACTGGTGTGGTGGCATGGATCATTGAGGAGGAGGAAGAGGATAGTCAGTGAACATAACAGGACAGTCACTCAGCATCAGCATAGGCAGTCTTGAAGGGATGTGACATTATAAATTATTCAGTTATATCCGCTTCAGGTGCCTGGTAGCTGGTGGTGATCCAAGACTGATTCATTTTTATGAAGGTCAGTCGATCAACCGAGTCGGTGGACAGGCGCACCCTATGATCGGTGACAAATCCTCCAGCAGCACTGAATGTGCGTTCGGAAAGAACGCTGGATGCAGGTCAGGCCAGTAGCTCAATTGCATACTGTGCAAGCTCTGGCCAGTGATCCATCCTCAGGACCCAGTAAGCCAGAGCATTTGCACCATGTATATCAGACACTGGCGATGGTTGCTGGAACCGATCATACCTTGGGGCTGCGGACTAAAAAATTGTCTGAACGCATCGGTCAGACGTCCACCTTCCCCACCGCTCCTTCTGCTACTGACTGAAGCCTCAGCAACTCGTCGTCCAGGACCAGGAGTTTGTAACCTCCCAGTTTCTGGGAACGCGTTGCACAGACCTTTCTGCAAGGCCTCCCTGAGATGTCTCATCCTCTGCTCCCTCTGCGACGGCAAGATAAGGTCCGCAACCTTACCCTTGTACCATGGATCAAGGAGAGTGACCAGCCAGTAATGGTCCCTCTCCTTGATCCGAAGAACACGAGGATCCTTCCGCAGGCTTTGCAGGATCAGGGAGGCCATGCTACGTAGGTTAGCTGAGGCATTCGGTCTGGAGTCTTCTGGGTCACTGAGGATGACATGATCGCCAGCCACCTCCTCCCAGCCACGTACAAGTCCACTGGTTTGTTGGGACTGTACATCATCCCTAAAAGACTGCTGCTGCTGAGTGCCAGGCTCCACCTCCATGCTCACACAATCCTCCTCCTCCTCCTCCTCCTCCTTCCTGTGTGATGGGTGGGACAGAAGGAACACTGTCTGGATAAAGGGGGCCTTGAGAGGCAAGGAAGTCCTCCTCTTCCTGCCTCTGTTCTGCCTCAAGTGCCCTGTCCATTATCCCACGCAGCGTATGCTCCAACAGGTGGACAAGAGGTACAGTGTCACTGATGCATGCACTGTCACTGCTCACCATCCTCGTTGCCTCCTCAAATGGTGAGAGGACAGTGCATGCATCCCTGATCATGCTCCACTGGCGTGGGGAAAAAAAGCCAAGCTCCCCTGACCCTGTCCTGGTGCCGTAGTCACAAAGGTACTCATTGATGGCCCTCTGCTGCGTGTGCAGTCGCTGCAGCATGGCCAACATTGAGTTCCACCTGGTGGGCATGTCACATATTAGGCGGTTCTTGGGCAGGTTCAGCTCCTTTTGCAGCTCAGTCAGCCGAGCACTGGCATTATAAGATCGGCGGAAATGCACACAGACTTTCCTGGCCTGCCTCAGGACATCCTGTAAGCCTGGGTACCTGCCCAAGAACCGCTGCACCACCAGGTTGAGGACGTGAGCCATACAGGGCACATGGGTGAGCTGCCCCTGTCGCAGGGTGGAGAGGAGGTTGGTGCCATTGTCAGAAACGACCATTCCTGGCTTAAGCTGGCGTGGCGTCAACCACCTCTCGGCCTGCCCCTGCAGAGCTGCCAGAACCTCTGCCCCAGTGTGGCTCCTGTCCCCCAAACACACCAGCGCAAGCACGGCATGGCATCTTTTTGCCTGCGTACTCGCGTAGCCCCTTGTACGCCTACGGAGCACCGCTGGTTCCGAGGACAGAGCACTGGAGGAAAAAGAAGAGGAGGGGGTGGAGGAGAGAGGTGTGTCACAACCAGTAGTAGCATTTTGGAGGCGTGGTGGCGGAACAACCTCCAACACTACTGCACCTTGTCCTGCATCCCTCCCAGCTGCCAATAGAGTGACCCAATGGGCCATGAAAGAAAGATAACGTCCCTGTCCATGCCTGCTGGACCATGAGTCAGCGGTAATATGCACCTTACCGCTGACCGCCCTGTCCAGCGAGGCATGGACATTGCCTTCCACATGCCGGTAGAGTGACGGAATCGCCTTCCGTGAGAAAAAGTGGCGTTTGGGAACCTGCCACTGAGGAACCGCACATTGAACAAACTCACGGAAGGGGGCCGAGTCTACCAACTGAAAAGGCAGCAGTTGAAGTGCTAGCAATTTAGCCAAGCTAGCATTCAACCGCTGGGCATGTGGATGGCTGGGAGTATACTTCTTTCGACGGTCCAGCAGCTGGGGCAGGGAAATTTGCCTGGTAGAATCGGACGTCGGTGTACTGCAAGTACTTGGTTGTGACACACCTAATTCTACACCTTCAGTCCTCTCAGAGCAGCTTTCAGAGAGGACTGAAGATATAGTGGGGATGGAGATCCCAGCTGATGAGGAGCAAGGAGAGGTCCGCTTTGTTCTTTGGTGTGGGTCTTTTATGTGTGCTTGCCAAAGAGCTGCATGGCAGGTCGACATATGTCTGCTCATGCTTGTGGTGCCCAAGCGGCTGATGTTTTGGCCACGCGAGATACGCTTGAGACAAATATTGCAAATAGCAGTGGTGCGATCTGATGCACTCGTCTCAAAAAAGGCCCACACCAAAGAACTTTTGTGATAACGTGCAGAGGCAGCGCCCTGCACAGGCGGAGCTCTGCGGTGTGATACAGTTGCTGTGCTGGCCTCTAGCTGGCCTCCAGGGGGGCATCCTGCCTCGTTGGACACGTGACGCCGCATCCTCCTCCTCCTCCTCCTCTCTCCCTTCAGGCACCCACGTGGAGTCAGTGACCTCATCATCCCCTCCCTCTTCACCACTAGAGCAAACCTGGCAGTAAGCTGCAGCTGGTGGAACAGTACTGCCAGATTGCTGTCCTTCAGCATCCCCTCTCTCTGCGCGCACACTACTGCCTTCCTCAAGCTGGGTATCATCATCCGAGCCTTCGAATCGTTGGGCATCCTCCTGGAGCATGTACCCAACACTGTGCTCAAACAGTTCGGGGGACTCCTCAGGAGGACATGGTGGGTCTAAGGAAGGGGTGGCTGATGATGCCATTGAGTACGAGTTGGCAGCTGCTCTGCCAGTACCCTCAGCCTGGGTGAGAGAGGATGAGGAGGATGAGGAGGGCTTGGTCATCCATTCTACCAAGCCTTCGGCATGATGCGGCTCCACATGTCCAGCTGCCGAAAACAAAGACAAGCGTGTCCCATGGCCACGTGCTGATGACGATGCACGACCACGTCCACGGCCAGCACTGTTGTCTCTAGAAACAGAGCCTGCCTGCCCTGTGTTCTTGCCTCGGCACGCTCTGCCTCTCCTTGGCGGTCTTCCAGCCATTGTAGTCGGTAGTGTATATAGTATAAAAAATAGAGCTCCTATGTGTGCTCACAACACACTGTAGGTCCTATGGGTGCTGACACTAACACACTATAGGTACTATGTGTGCTGCTGACAAGAAAATATAGGAGCTATGTGTGCTGCCACAAACACACTATAAGTCCTATGGGTGCTGCTGACACAAAGAAACTATAGGTACTATATGTGTGCTGCTGTCAAGAAAATATAGGAGCTCTGTGTGCTGCCATTAACACACTAGAAGTCCTATGGGTGCTGCTGACACAATAGGTAGTATATGTGTGCTGCTGACAAGAAAATATAGGAGCTCTGTGTGCTGCCACTAACACACTAGAAGTCCTATGGGTGCTGCTGACACAAAGACACAATAGGTAGTATATGTGTGCTGCTGACAAGAAAATATAGGAGCTCTGTGTGCTGCCACTAACACACTAGAAGTCCTATGGGTGCTGCTGACACAAAGACACAATAGGTAGTATATGTGTGCTGCTGAGAAGAAAATATAGGAGCTCTGTGTGCTTAGGGTTGCCACCTCATCCCTTTAAACCCGAACACATATTAATTACACAGGTTCTGTGGCTGATTAAGGTGGTAATTAAACTCACATAGTGCCTTATCTGCATTTAAATTAGCCTCAGAACCTGTGTGAATTTATGTGTGTTCGGGTTTAAAGGGATGAGGTGGCAACTCTATGTGTGCTGCCACTAACACACTAGAAGTCCTATGGGTGCTGCTGACACAATAGGTAGTATATGTGTGCTGCTGAGAAGAAAATATAGGAGCTCTGTGTGCTGCCACTAACACACTAGAAGTCCTATGGGTGCTGCTGACACAATAGGTAGTATATGTGTGCTGCTGACAAGAAAATATAGGAGCTCTGTGTGATGCCACTAACACACTAGAAGTCCTATGGGTGCTGCTGACACAATAGGTAGTATATGTGTGCTGCTGACAAGAAAATATAGGAGCTCTGTGTGCTGCCACTAACACACTAGAAGTCCTATGGGTGCTGCTGACACAATAGGTAGTATATGTGTGCTGCTGACAAGAAAATATAGGAGCTCTGTGTGCTGCCACTAACACACTAGAAGTCCTATGGGTGCTGCTGACACAATAGGTAGTATATGTGTGCTGCTGAGAAGAAAATATAGGAGCTCTGTGTGCTGCCACTAACACACTAGAAGTCCTATGGGTGCTGCTGACACAATAGGTAGTATATGTGTGCTGCTGAGAAGAAAATATAGGAGCTCTGTGTGCTGCCACTAACACACTAGAAGTCCTATGGGTGCTGCTGACACAAAGACACAATAGGTAGTATATGGATGGGACAGAAGGTTGGGACAGAAGTTGGGGTGCAATGCTGTGCTAACAGCACTGCGGTTGGTGCTACTGCAATACTGTACTAACAGTACGCACGCACCAGACTAATCCCCAGCAGCAGCTAATAACACACTAACTGTGCAATCAGCAGCAATGAACGATCACTAATGATGAATGACTCAGGTAGCAATGGTTTAGCAAAGAAATAGCAATTAAGCAAAGACAGAATCAGCATACTGCTCTCTCCTAAAGCCGGAACACATGTGACCGGGGCCGGCGGCGTGGCGGCCTTTTAAATGGTGGGGCGTGTACTAAAGCCCCTGAGCTTTAATTGGCTACAGGCGTCCTGCCTGTAGCCAATTATTGCTCTCCTAGTTTCCTGCGCTGTGATTGGCCAAGCATGCAGGGTCACAGTGCATGCTTGGCCAATCATCAGCCAGCAATGCACTGCGCCGGCCGCAATGCATTGCGGGGCCGCTCGCATCACACGAATGTGATGCGAACGGCCCAAATAGTTCTGGGCTCGCCGACCGAGCGAACGCCCGGTGCTCGATTCGAACGTGGGTTCGAATCGAGCACCGGGCCCATCCCTATTGTTGTATAATTATTATTAAGTGGCTTGAGAAAAGAAAAGGCTGAGGATGTTTTGATTATTTTAAATGTGTCTAGTCCAGAGACAGTATGTGACTGAGTGCTAATTTTACTGCCATAAGGAAACGAGGATTTGCATGGGCTTTGCTAAGAGAAGTGTGTAATAATATTGAAGCTCAGAGAGCGGAGAGAAGGGAATACAACAGACTTGATGTTTTTATAGCACAAAAATGATGGTCAAGAAGGTGTTTCTCGGAAATAGGGATGGGCCGGTGTTCGATTCGAGCCCAGAACTATTTGGGCCGTTCGCATCACATTCGTGTGATGCGAGCGGCCCACAATGCACTGCGCCAGTCGCAGTGCATTGCTGGTTGATGATTGTCCAAGCATGCACTGTGACCCCGCATGCTTGGCCAATCACAGCGCCGGCAGCGAGGAGAGTCATAATTGGCAACAGGCAGGATGCCTGTAGCCAATTATAGCTCAGGGGCTTTAGTACACGCCCCACTCTATAAAAGGCCGCCGCTGTGGCGGCCTAGTGCACTGTGTTCCGGTGACTGTGATACAGGCAGTCTGTTGTACATTGCTAATGCTGATTCATTGCTGATGCTGATTCATACATTTGAATTTATATTCATTCTGCTGATTGCACTGCTGCTAACAGTATCTGCAGTGCTGTGCTGTGTTATACATTCTGCTTTACTGAGTGGTGACATTATCTGCTGCTGAGTCGAACTTTATCTGCTGTGATTCTGGGGATTAGTCTGGTGTGTGCGTGCTGTTAGTACAGCATTGCAGTATCACCTTTATCCTACTGGCCTATTGTGATCTAAGGCAGCCAGACAGGCATTTATAGGAGCTAGCGTGTGTGTGTGTGTGCTGTGTTAGTACAGCACACATAAAACCACCTCAGCCTCTCTATCTGTCATAAGGCCCTGTTGTTGTCATCTAAGGCATCCTCTATCTGCCGTAAGGCCCAGTTGTTGTCATCTAAGGCAGTCAGGCATTTACAGGAGCTAGCGTGTGTGTGTGCGTCTGCTGTGTTAGTACAGCACACATAAAACCACCTCAGCCTCTCTATCTGCCATAAGGCCCTGTTGTTGTCATCTACGGCAGCCTCTATCTGCCGTAAGGCCCAGTTGTTGTCATCTAAGGCAGCCTCTATCTGCCGTAAGGCCCAGTTGTTGTCATCTAAGGCAGCCTCTATCTGCCGTAAGGCCCAGTTGTTGTCATCTAAGGCAGCCTCTATCTGCCGTAAGGCCCAGTTGTTGTCATCTAAGGCAGCCTCTATCTGCCGTAAGCCCCAGTTGTTGTCATCTAAGGCAGCCAGGCATCTACAGGAGCTAGCGTGTGTGTCTACTGTGTTAGTACAGCACACATAAAAACCACCTCAGCCTCTCTATCTGCCGTAAAGGCCCAGTTGTTGTCATCTAAGGCAGCCTCTATCTGTCGTAAGGCCCAGTTGTTGTCATCTAAGGCAGCCTCTATCTGCTGTAAGGCCCAGTTGTTGTCATCTAAGGCAACCTCTATCTGTCGTAAGGCCCTCTTGCTGTCATCTAAGGCAGCCATCTGCAGGAGTTAGTGTGTGTGCTGTGTGACTCCAGCACAATATACACTACCCACTACAATGCCTGGAAGACCGCCAAGGAGAGGCAGACAGTCCTGAGGCAAGAACACAGGGCAAGCAGGCTCTGTGTCTAGAGACAACAGTGCTGGTCGTGGACGTGGTGCATCGTCATCAGCACGTGGCCATGGGACACGCTTGTCCTCCTTTTCGGCAGCTGGACATGTTGAGCCACATCATGCCGAAGGCTTGGTAGAGTGGATGACCAAGCCCTCCTCATCCTCCTAATCCTCTCTTACCCAGGCTCAGGGTACTGGCAAAGCAGCTGCCAACGCGTACTCAATGGCATCATCAGGCACCCCTTCCCTAGACCCACCATGTCCTCCTGAGGAGTCCCCCGAACTGTTTGAGCACAGTGATGGGTACATGCTCCAGGAGGATGCCCAACGTTTTGAAGGCTCGGATGATGATACCCAGCTAGAGGAAGGCAGTAGCGTGAGCGCAGAGAGAGGGGATGCTCAAGGACAACAATCTGGCAGTCATGTTCCACCAGCTGCAGCTTACTGCCAGGTTTGCTCCAGTGGTGAAGAGGGAGGGGATGATGAGGTCACTGACTCCACGTGGGTGCCTGAAGGGAGAGAGGCGGAGGAGGAGGCAGCACATGTCCAACGAGGCAGGATGCCCTCCAGAGGCCAGCTAGAGACCAGCACACCAACTGAATCACACCGCAGAGCTCCGCCTGTGCAGGGCGCTGCCTCTGCACGTTATCACAAAAGTTCTTTGGTGTGGGCCTTTTTTGAGACGAGTGCATCAGATCGCACCACTGCTATTTGCAACATATGTCTCAAGCGTATCTCGCGTGGCCAAAACATCAGCCGCTTGGGCACCACAAGCATGACCAGACATATGTCGACCTGCCATGCAGCTTGTTGGCAAGCGCACATTAACCACTTTGCATCCGCAGGCCGTCATATGACGGCCTCTACTTTCCGGGGGTATATCTGAATGATGCCTGTAGCTACAGACATCATTCAGATATTGCCGTTTTCAGCCGGCGATTCCCTGCACCATAAGAATAATCATAGCGGCTGTTCTGCCGCTTGATCGTTCTTATGGGCAGCGGGAGGGGACGCCCCCCCCTCCCGCCGCCCTCCGGTGCTTCTACCGACTCACCGCTTCCATCGGTGAGTCGGACACAGGATCCGCCGGCCCCCGGATGATGACCATAGAGATTTCCGGCGGACCAGATGGTCGCCGGAGTCTCTATGATTGTTCGGAGGCCGGGCGCGATGTTATGACGTCACGCCCGGCCTCTGCATTCAAATAACGGCGCCGCCTCCGCTGGGAAGCGGTGATCGTTTTTTTTTTTTTTTTTTTAATTTTAGGCTTCCCAGCCTAGAGGTGAGATGTGGGGTCTTATTGACCCCATATCTCACTGTAAATAGGTCCGATCATGTAATATTCCTATTACAAGGGATGTTTACATATCTTGTAATAGGAATAAAAGTAATCAATTATTATTTTTTTTTTTTAAACTGTCAAACTCAAAAAATAAAAGTCAAAACCACACATGTGAGGTATCGCCACGAACGTTAGAGCGAGAGCAATAATTCTAGCCCTAGACCTCCTCTGTAACTCAAAACAAGTAAAAAAATTTAAAGCGTCGCCTATGGGGATTTTTAAATACCAAAGTTTGGCGCCATTCCACCAGCGCGTGCAATTTTGAAGCGTGACATGTTGGGTATCTATTTACTCGGCGTATCTTCATCTTTCACATTATGCAAAAAAAATTGGGCTAACTTTACTGTTTTTTTTTTTTTTTTTAAGCATGAAATAGTTTTTTTTCTGAAAAAAACGTGTTCGAAAAATTGCTGCGCAAATACCGTGTGAGATAAAAAGTTGCAACGACCGTCATTGTATTCTCTAGGGTCTTTGCTAAAAAAACATATATAATGTTTGGGGGTTCTATGTAATTTTCAAGCAAAAAAATTATGAATTTTACATATAGGAGAGAAATGTCAGAATTGGCCTGGATGCGAAGTGGTTAAAGACCCACACCAAAGAACAAAGCGGACCTCTCCTTGCTCCTCATCAGCTTGGGATCTCCAACCCCACTATACCTTCAGTCCTCTCTGAAAGCTGCACTGAGAGGAATTAAGGTGTAGAATTAGGTGTGTCACAGCCAAGTACTTGCGGGCACTTTGCTAGCAGTACACCGACGTACGATTCTACCAGGAAAATTTCCCTGCCCCAGCTGCTGGACCGTCGAAAGAAGTTTTCTCCCAGCCATCCACATGCCCAGCGGTTGAATGCTAGCTTGGCTAAATTGCTAGCACTTCAACTGCTGCCTTTTCAGTTGGTAGACTCGGCCCCCTTCAGTGAGTTTGTTCAATGTGCGGTTCCTCAGTGGCAGGTTCCCAAACGCCACTTATTCTCACGGAAGGCGATTCCGGCTCTCTACCGGCATGTGGAAGGCAATGTCCATGCCTCGCTGGACAGGGCGGTCAGCGGTAAGGTGCATATTACCGCTGACTCATGGTCCAGCAGGCATGGACAGGGACGTTACCTGTCTTTCATGGCCCATTGGGTCACTCTTTTGGCAGCTGGGAGGGATGAAGGACAAGGTGCAGTAGTGTTGGAGGTTGTTCCGCCACCACGCCTCCAAAATGCTACTACTGGTTGTGACACACCTCTCTCCACCCCCTCCTCTTCTTCTTCCTCCATGGCCTCTTCGAGTGCTCTGTCCTCGGAACCAGTGGTGCTCCGTAGGCGTACAAGGGGCTACGCAAGTACGCTGGCAAAAAGATGCCAATGCAGTGCTTGCGCTGGTGTGTTTGGGGGACAGGAGCCACACTGGGGCAGAGGTTCTGGCAGCTCTGCAGGGGCAGGCCAAGAGGTGGTTGACGCCACGCCAGCTTAAGCCAGGAATGGTGGTTTGTGACAATGGCACCAACCTCCTCTCCGCCCTGCGACAGGGACAGCTGACCCATGTGCCCTGTATGGCTCACGTCCTTAACTTGGTGGTGCAGCGGTTCTTGGGCAGGTACCCAGGCTTACAGGATGTCCTGAGGCAGGCCAGGAAAGTCTGTGTGCATTTCCGCCGATCATATAATGGCAGTGCTCGGCTGGCTGAGCTGCAAAAGGAGTTGAACCTGCCCAAGAACCGCCTTATATGTGACATGCCCAAGAGGTGGAACTCAAAGTTGGCCATGCTGCAGCGACTGCACACGCAGCAGAGGGCCATCAATGAGTACCTGTGCGACTACGTCACCAGGACAGGGTCAGGGGAGCTTGGATTTTTCCCCACGCCAGTGGAGCATGATCAGGGATGCATGCACTGTCCTGTCACCATTTGAGGAGGCCACAAGGATGGTGAGCAGTGACAGTGCATGCATCAGTGACACTGTACCTCTTGTCCACCTGTTGGAGCATACGCTGCGTGGGATAATGGACAGGGCACTTGAGGCAGAACAGAGGCAGGAAGAGGAGGACTTCCTTGCCTCTCAAGGCCCCCTTTATCCAGACAGTGTTCCTTCTCTCCCACCCATCACACAGGAAGAGGATGAGGAGGAGGATTGTGTCAGCATGGAGGTGGAGCCTGGCACTCAGCATCAGCAGCAGCAGCAGTCTTTTAGGGATGATTTACTGTCCCAACAAACCAGTGGACTTGTACGTGGCTGAGAAGAGGTGGCTGCCGATCATGTCGTCCTCAGTGACCCAGAAGACTCCGGACCGAATGCCTCAGCTAACCTACGTTGCATGGCCTCCCTGATCCTGCAAAGCCTGCGGAAGGATCCTCATATTCTTCGGATCAAGGAGAGGGACCATTACTGGCTGGCCACTCTCCTTGATCCACGGTACAAGGGTAAGGTTGCAGACCTTATCTTGCCGTCGCAGAGGATGAGACATCTCAGGGAGGCCTTGCAGAAAGGTCTGTGCAACGCGTTCCCAGAGACTGGGAGGTTACAAACTCCTGGTCCTGGACGACGAGTTACTGAGGCTTCGGTCAGTAGCAGAAGCAGCGGTGGGGAAGGTGGACGTCTGAACGATGCGTTCAGACAATTTTTTAGTCCGCAGCCCCAAGGTATGATCGGTTCCAGCAACCATCGCCAGCGTCTGATATACATGGTGCAGGAATACCTAGGGGCAAGGTCAGACTTGGACACCTTTCCCACCGAAAATCCTCTGGCTTACTGGGTCTTGAGGATGGATCACTGGCCAGAGCTTGCACAGTATGCAATTGAGCTACTGGCCTGTCCTGCATCCAGCGTTCTTTCCGAACGCACATTCAGTGCTGCTGGAGGCTTTGTCACTGATCACAGGGTGCGCCTGTCCACCGACTCGGTTGATCGACTGACCTTCATAAAGATGAATCAGTCTTGGATCACCACCAGCTACCAGGCACCTGAAGCTGATATAACTGAATAATTTATAATGTCACATCCCTTCAAGACTGCCTATGCTGATGCTGAGTGACTGTCCTGTTATGTTGACTTACTATCCTCTTCCTCCTCAATGATCCTGATGATATCTTGGAAGAACGTTTTTGTTTCTGGGTGCCACCACCAGTGGCTAAGGCCCAATTTTTCAGCCCCTGTTTAACAGGGGCGTGTAATTACAATTTTTTAATTAATGCTTCACAACAGGTCTGACTGCTGTGCTCCAAGTACAGTATCTGTGAGGGGTTGCAGTGTTGTGGCACCAGCACCAGTGCCTAAGGCACAATTTTTCAGCCCCTGTTTAACAGGGGTGTGTAATTACAATTTTTTAAGCAATGCTTCGCAACAGGTCTGACTGCTGTGCTCCAAGTACAGTATCTGTGAGGGGTTGCAGTGTTGTGGCACCAGCACCAGTGCCTAAGGCCCAATTTTTCAGCCCCTGTTTAACAGTGCGTGTAATTACAATTTTTAGGCAATGCTTTGCAACAGGTCTCATTGCGGTGCTCAGAGTACAGTATCTGTGAGGGGTTTGCAGTGTTGTGGCACCAGTGCCTAAGGCCCAATTTTTCAGCCCCTGTTTAACAGGGGCGTGTAATTAAAATTTTTTAAGCAATGCTTCGCAACAGGTCTGACTGCTGTGCTCCAAGTACAGTATCTGTGAGGGGTTGCAGTGTTGTGGCACCAGCACAAGTGCCTAAGGCACAATTTTTCAGCCCCTGATTAACAGGAGCGTGTAATTACAAATCTTGATCCAATAGTTCACAGCAGGGCCCATTCCTGCACCCACCAAGAGTAACTGTGAGGGCTTACAGTCTTGTGGCAACACCGTCCACCACCACCACCACCACCACACCACCACCACCACCACCAAAGGCCCAATTTTTCCGCCCATGTTTAACAGGGGCGTGTAATTACAAATCTTGATCTAATAATAAAGGGCTTACAGTGTTGTGGCTACACCAACATCTAATGGGGAAAATTTCTGCAGAGTATATACGGCAGGCCCCTACTTTCAAATATCTAACTTACAAACGACTCCTACTTGCAAACGGAAGGAGAAAACAGGAAGTGAGAGGAAATCTACCCCTAGGAAGGGAAATTCTATCCTGTTAGATTTAATTTGTGAAAAAGGTATCTCCTCTCTACTGATGCTTTATCACCAATCCTTGTTTCAATAAAAACCCCACTTTTCCAAAAACATTTGTCATTGGGACGGAAAGTGAGGTGAAATGTTCTGAACAGGTGCACAGACAGCAAAACAAATGTTACAGGGGTAATAACCCCTCCCTATGTTCTCCAAAAAGCTTAAAAATAGATTTTTTTTGGACGGAGCTACACTTAAAAATGTACCTGTTCAGATTCTACTTAAGAACAAGCCTACAGTCCCTGTCTTGTTTGCACCGCCTGTATACTGCTGTTCAGAGTATATAGGGTTGTAGGTATAGGGTTTTATTTTGGGTGCGGGGTTCCCCTTAATATCCATACAAGACCCAAAGGGGCTGGGGTGGGGGGGGGTGATGGGGTAGCCATGCCATTTTTTCTCAAAGATTTTCAGCCATATTGCCAGGACAAGACATGACATTAATGCCGCAAGCGGTTTTAATGGGCTTCTTTTTTTTCCTTTACAAATGTCATTTTGTGCAGGGACAGTTCTAAACACGGGAAACACATGCCACTTCACAGGCATACTTTAGACACCCCCCAGGTACCATATTTAAAGGAATATTTCACTTTTTTTTTCACTTTATGCATCATTAAAATGACTGCTCCCGAAAAAACTTCAGTTTTTAAAACTTCTTTTTGCATTGATATATGTCCCCTGGGGCAGGACCCGGGTCCCCAAACCTGTTTTATGACATTAACATGCATATTGGCCGTTATAATTAGCACTTTTGATTTCAAACGTTCGCGTCCATTTTAAAGAATAGGGTTCGAATATTTGCACAAACTTTCGGTTCGTTCGAAGGTTCTGGTGCGAACCGAACCCGGGGGTGTTCGGCTCATCCCTACTCGGAAACAAGAAAATGCAGATTGCCTGACAGAGGTAGCAGAAGAGAGGGGGCAGCATTAACCCTTTTAGCACTCAGAGGTTAAGTTGTGCATGTGTGAAAACAGGACTTTTCGGTCAGAAAGAAAGTCTGAATAATAGTCTTAAATAAATATTTCTTTCATATGTTACTTTTAGAATTCACAGTCTTTCAACTGTGAAGTGTTAATGATTCAATGCTGTTTATTTGGGTACATTTATAAAGTTAAAAAGGCTAAGCTCTGAATCAGAATATGTGTTTAAAAAAAAAAAAAGGGGGAGATTCTGTTTTAGGACCCTGTGAATTTCATTTGGGACCAGAGAATAAGGGGAACAATACAAAGGGAGGTTCAAGTTTTCTTAAATTCTGCTAAAATATTGGGGTCTGAGGAAAAATATTCAGAGATATATGTGTGTATGTGTGTGTGCATATATGTATATACATTAATTCTATATGTCAAAAAATGAAAATGCTAGGAAACATTTTATGTCTGCATAGTTGGTGGACTTATATTTGAACAAATGAAAGAATATTGTTTATAACAACTCCAAGGTAAGGAAGCGTTTGGTAGTTTGACTTGTGATTCTGTGCTCATTCATGTTAGGTAAAGAGTATCCATGTTCCCCAGCTCCAATTCTAGTGCAGACATGACACCTCCCACCCCCTCCTTCTACACAACTGAAGAATGAGGCGAGTTCCTTTTTATGGGGTGGGTGTCAGATCACATGAATGAGTACAAAATTGAATCTTTGGAGGTATTTTAGAGTTTAGAACATTAAATTAAGGGAAAAAAAAAAATGTACACTACACAGTCCTTAGAGACAAAGAAACAAATGATGTCCTTCCTGGGTATGACAAACCTTTTGAACAAACAGTAGACTAAAGGGAAGGACACATGACATCAGTACTTACACAGTCATATGGTGGGCACTAGAGGCCGATTGTTTACTACTTAATAAAATTAGACAGTGTAACTGGAGCACTTCCGCCCTGTGTACAGGCAGTGGTAGCTGCAGCTGAAGCAGTTAAGGCCTCAGCATCTATAGTGCTATATCACTCGCTGACACTCAAGGTACCGCATGCAGTGTCTGTTATCCTTTTACAACAAAAGATATCACATTTGAGCCCAGCACGGCACCTTTCCTGTATGACAATACTCTTGACACAACCTCACTTAACAATACAGATGTGTACTACATTAAACTCATCCACACTACTAAATCTGGATGGCACAAATGCAACTGGATATGCAGTAGTGACACAGGATGACATTTTGGAAGCTAGGCCACTACCAAAACATTATTCAGCACAAGTAGCAGAACTTGTAGCACTGACAAGAGCATGCATACTATCAGAAGGAAAATACGTAACCATATACACTGACAGTCAATATGCCTTTTCAACAGTACATGTTTTTGCACAACAATGGAAAAATAGGGGGATGGTCACCTCCAGTGGTAAACCAATTGCACACACGGACTTCATTTGAGAACTCCTAGATGCAATACAGTTACCAAAAGAGCTTGCAATCTGCAAATGTCAAGCACACACAAAATATACGGACCCCATCTTAAACAAAAGGGCAGATGAAGCGGCCAAAGTAGCGACACAAGAAACACATCAAATAATGACAGAACATGAAATCATAGAGATAGATCATACAGTCCTTACTGATATGCAGCAGAATGCACCCCCGGGGAAAGACAATATTGGAAAACAAAGGATTGCATAATAATAATAAGAAATAATATTTACACATCACCTGAAGGGAAACCGGTATTGCCAAGTCCTTATTTAGGTATGCAGCAGTATTGACACATGGAGTTACACATGTGTCAAACAGGGGGATGATTGAGATGTTAAATAAAGTATGTACAGCCTATGGCTTCACAAACTACTAAAAAACTTTTTGCTCTCAATGTATTATATGTGTAAGACACATCGCTCAGGGAGGCATAAGACCACAGAAAGGGAAGTTCCCCACACCGCAATATCCATTCCAACACATTTTCATGGATTTTATTAAATTAGACAAATGTGAAAGGAAGAAATATTGTTTGGTAATCATGGGCACCCTGACCAAATGGGTGGAGATATTCTCGACAGGAAGTACAGATGCACAGACAGTGATAATGGACCCCATTTTGTAAATAAATCTATACAACATTTGACAGAAGTGATGGGAACTCAAGTGAAATACCATTGTGCCTATCATCCCCAATCAGCTGGATTGGTGGAAAGACATAATGACATTCTAAAAAGCAAACTGAGAAAAGCTATGGTAAGAAACAGGTAAAAATTGGATGTACTGCCTACTAGTAGCAGTGACCAGTATGCATATCACATCCACAAAAGAAGGTTTAAGCCCATTTGAAATGATACATGGAAGGCCATATAATATACCCTTATATCCAAATGAAACACCTATTGAGCAGTCTGAGCACACACTAGCATAATACATGTCTAGGCTGTTAAGACAAAGACGTACTAACGATTTTGGTTCTGTCCTAAAAGGTCCAATTCAAAAAGATAAAAAGGTGCATGTGGGAGATTAGGTCCTAGTAAAAGTAATAAAAAGAAAACATTGGCACTCACCTAAGTGGAAGGGACCGTATCAAGTTCTTCTCACCACTCCCACGGCTATAAGGATAGCAGAGAGGTCTACCTGGATTCACCAGTCCCATTGTAAAAAGGTTTTACAGGCAGAGTAGGGCCAGTTGGCTGCAAGAGGTCCAGAAAATCCGGCTACAAAAGGAGGTCTCGCACAAGGCGGGCTCGTCTCAAACCGGTGAAGTCTCCCCTACCCTATTTGCTGGAACTCTGTAGCTGGTTAGGATGAAAGGGGCAATAATTATCCTTGGGTTACTGGTGACTCTAGGAGAGGCATCCATAAGAGGGGGTAGACGGTATGAAAGAGTAGAGGAACCTTTGGATTGGAAAAGAACAGGAAAAGCATTGAATTTAACCTTTATAGAAGGAATAACTAGCACTATACTGGTAGACTTCTGTCAGATCGCAGATTGTGTGGATACAACTGGGGCTAGAGGACTTCTATGGGCAGATAAATATATTTGCTGGCTCTGGAATAGGGCAGGATGTCAAGCATGGGATCAGGCCCTGTGGACCACAGTGCATCACGATTGGGGGTATAATCAACCAGGGGCTAAAAAGAGTGGAATAAAGGGAAGACTCATAATTACAAAAGCGGCCAACTCCCCCCGCACAAATAGTAAGAACTGTAACCAACTATTAATAACATTAAAGGAGCCGAGAAAGGAAGATCAGCGGTTGTATTCTATGGGAGCATGGGTGTCAGGAACTGATCCCTCAGGCAAATTTTGCCTCGAGGTATTACCACCCAATAAAACCAGACAACAGGAAAAGGTAGACACAGAAGGGAAAGAAGAAGGCCATACTAAAATAGAAGTACTGAGCGAAACCATAAGATTTACTAACCTAACAATAGAAGATGCCATAGCTTTGGAGACGGGTTATTAAGAAAACAATGAGTGGTTAGAACGGTTGAGGTACACGGTTAAAACTCAAAAAAAAAAGAAAACTGTTAGTTTGTGCCGGAGCAAGACCACATTTAGCAACAGATCCTTTTCCTCTAGATCACAATACAGATCCAAATGGTTTAAAATGTATGTTGCAATTATATAACAAGAGCTATAAACCTGAAACAAATTCTACCTTTCACACATTGAGTTTGTGGTTTCCCCCAGTACAGAGACCTCAGATACCTCCGCCGGTTACTGCATATCCGGGCAATTTTACTTGTTTTGCACTCCCAGGGAACCGTAGCAGGGTGGATCTTGGGTCATTACCTGATGACTACTGTGTGGAGAGGATTAACATAGACAACAGTGACTGGGTTGAACATGACATTCAGAGAGCTGACATCTGGTGGATGTGTGGGGATAAGAAACTGCGAGCTAGGCTACCTGCCAATGCCCAAGGGGATTGTGCTATGGTCCAGCTGGCTATGCCCCTGAGGATTCTGTCAGAACACCCGTGGACTAAGAGTCACCAACGGTATCGGAGGGACACCTCTCCCATGGGGTCATTTGACTCTCAGATCTACATAGATGAGATTGGGGTTTCCTCGCGGGGTGCGGGATGGGTTTAAGGCCAGGAATCAGGTGACAGCTGGGTTTGAGTCTCTTTTCTGGTGGGTGACTATAAATAAAAATGTTGACTGGATTAACTATATATATTATAACCAACAACGATTTGTAAATTATACTAGGGATGCTGTGAAGGGCCTAGCTGAACAGTTAGCCCCCACATCTCTAATGGCATGGCAGAACCGAATGGCTTTAGATATGGTCCTAGCTGAAAGAGGAGGGGTATGCAAAACGTTTGGTAGTATGTGTTGCACCGTTATCCCTAACAATACAGCTCCTGGAGGGACCGTGACCAGAGCCTTGGAAGGACTGACTGCTCTATCGAATGAATTAGCGGAAAACTCAGGTATTACTGATCCATTGACAAACTGGCTTGAAGGATGGTTCGATAAATGGACTGGACTTATCACATCATGTTTGATTTCAATCGCTGTGGCTTTGGCTGTTTTGGTCACTTGTGGATGCTGCTGCATTCCCTGTATTCAAGGACTTTCACAAAAACTGATTGAACCTGCCGTCTCAAGAACGATGTATCAAACCCTTCCTACCTCTGAGGAGACCTATGTGGACATTGAAGCTCAACTTAATGACATACAGTCTGAAAGTGTATAACACAGGGACTATCATCGAAATGTGTTGAGATAAAATAGTCACACAAAGAGGAGGGAATGTTAGAAAACTTTTAAATGTTTATTGTGTGACTATTTGGAAAACAATAATCCTGAGACTGATTTTTAATCCCACTTATGAGCACTTTGTATTAACTTGTTATATCGTTTGCTTTAACTAACTCCACAGTAAAGTTTCAGGATAATTTAAGCGTAACCAAATATGATAGTATTAGATTGTACAGGAAACGCAGACATTTAGCAAAATAAAGTACCATGTAGTACCAGGTGGCAAGCTGCGTTTCCTCAGCCAATAGAAAAATAAGGGGCTGGGTTATGAAGGAATTAGGGAGAGAGAGATACATTCCTTTGTATCACACTGGCAGAATTTTTTGCGTGTAATGCCCCGTACACACGGTCGGAATTTCCGACGGAAAATGTCCTATCGGACCATGTTGTCGGAAAATCCGACCGTGTGTGGGCGCATCGGACTTTTTCCGTCGGAAAAAAATTTGAGATCCTGCTCTCAAATTTTCCGACAACAAAGTCCGATCGGACTTTTTCCGATCGTGTGTAGCGAATTCCGATGGACAAAGTGCCACGCATGCTCAGATCAAATTACAAGACCAAAGCTATTGGCTACTAGCCTCTAAGTAGTTCCATCGTACGCAACGAACGTCACCACGTTCAGAATGATCGGATTTTCTGACAACTTTGTCCGACCGTGTGTATGCAACACCAGTGTCAGACAAAATCCGTCTGAAAAAATCAGACGGATTTTGTGGTCGGAATTTCCGACCGTGTGTATGGGGCATTAGAGTCATCCTAATGTGTTAACATATTAGAAATAAATTGTCTTCTTCTCAATACATCTGGAGTTTAACTGATCACAAGAGAAGAATAAACCTAACAATATTACATTATGTTATATTTAGTTTTTCTGTGTTGAATGTTCTACCAAAAAAACTTGTCTGATAGCAAGACCACTGATTTGCAACTGTCTGAGGGCTTGACTCCAGTGACAGAAATCAGCCACAAAGCAACTGCAAGGCTAAGACAATATGTTCCTATCCCCATGTGCACAGCATGAACATTATACAGTATATTATTACATTTAGACATTTTAGTGAGATGAATAATATAAATAATCACATAGGAATGTTAGTCATTTCACATCATTTTAAAATCATGAATCCATCCTTCTTATATCTAAAATCACTAAAATCACTAAGTTCACTAAGCTTCTTTACCATTGCTTTCCTGTAAGGAGATGAAGTCAAATCCATCCAGGGAAATATTTGGTTCCTCCTGGCCAGTGCAGAGAGGAGGGGCCAATCCGTGAAGCCAACCCAGGCTGGAGAATTGTGAAGAGAGAAGCCGATTCAGCCCCTCCGCTCTCCACCAAACATGAGGAACAAGAAGGGATGTAGCTGAAACACAAGAGGAAAGCACTCACAAGGCACCCGCGGCCATTTTGTTGGAACCAGGAGCCAGAAAACTGCTGCAGAGCCTAAAAATCCTGTTTTTCCTTGGACAAAAGGCAAAATCCCGATTTGGGACGGCCTCCAATCTGGACGAGGGTCCCAAAATCGAGATTGTCCAGGGAAAATCAGGACTGTTGGTAACTATGGAATTATCGTGTTATCGCTGGAGTTAATCCCCTTTTTAATGCATGCCAATATTCTGTTTGCTTTGCTTGCAGCAACTTGGCATTGCATGCCATTGCTGAGCCTGACTGCATTGGGAGCAAGGGTAACCCGTGTTTTGGTAGCAAGGGTCATAGGGAGCTACGGGAGCTGCCCAGATAAGAGAGACAAATTGCCTAGGCTACAAATTGTTATAAATGACAAAAAAAATTGGTGGCTGGGTTATCATTTACTATTTATTAAGTGTAAAAAATGGAATATTACATTTCCAGAAAAATACCTGCTAATATAAAAAGTGAGGGTATAAAAAAAAATTGTCATTAAAATAGTTATTATATATGTAGCACTAACCCCCGAAGGAGCTGCTGGTTTAGTTTGGGCTTATCGTTACCTTCTTGACCTCGTAGATGTCTAGGGGTTTCCCGAGGTAGAACTGTAGAAACTGACACTGGATCCGCTTTGGGATTTTTATTTGCAAAAAAAAGTAGACAAACACAGTCTCTCAAAAAAAGGATAGAGGGTTTAGTTAGAAAGCTCAGGTACTCTTGGAAATGCTTAGAACTGAAAGTCTCTCATTATAGAATCCAGAGAATAGCCATTCACAACTGGATAAACCTCCTCTCACTAGGCTTAGCAGCCGATAGACTATTCAAATAGAGAAAAGTCTCTGCCACAGACTTGGTTGTAAAACTTGTGAATGAAAGTCTCTGCCACAGACTTGGTTGTAACTGAAGGATATAGACGAACTTGGAGAACCCTCATATGGTACCAGTATCTTGCAGCCGGTCCAGCGATACCGTATGAGCATGGATTCACTTGGTGTCTTTCAACTTAGCTTCCAGGCTCTTGCTGAGGAACCAGCCTTATGCGTGGCCCTCTCCTGAAGAGTCCTCCCCTGGTTGCTTTCTCAGTTGCTGGGCCTCTCCACAGATAAGACGGCACCGGACCACCTTGGAATCCTTCTTCCAGTTACTTTGCCTCGGGCTAGCCAGCCCTGTGGCAGGCGCAGCACTATGAAGTGCCTTATGCGCTGTGGCATTAGAAGAATTTTAGTCTCTGACCTTTTAGTCCAACAGGACTATATCTTACTTTATAATTCCTCTAGCACCGTTCTATGGAAGCAGTAGGTTTAAAGAGCACACCAAACCTCTATGATATCTTCTTTATTAACTTCAGCTTTTCTTCATATAAACACTGACAATTTAGCAGCAGGCAGTGCATGTACAAACATGTGTTGAATAAAGTGTAACAAATGTCAATCTTGTCATTCTACATAAAATGGTAGATGTATTTCTCTCTTCAGTATCTGTACTTTCACTTTAAATACTTTAGACACTTTATGATCTCTCTCAGAGGTATATCTAAAGGCTTAAGAAATAGTTTTGCTTGCTTGAACATTTGTTATGATGTTTGATGATGTCTGAACATTGCTGTTTGGTGTATGTTTGATTTGTTTGCTTGTTCGGTTTGCTTGATAATGCTTGGTTTGTTTGCTGTGTTTGGTTTGCTGTTATGTTTGGTTTGGTGGAACTACAAGTGAACACATAACTAGTTCAGTACTAGGGATGGGCATCGGGCGTTCGACCGCTCGTGGAAATCAGAACTCTAAGATCCGTTCGCATCGAATTCGTGTGATGCGAACGGTCCACAATGCACTGTGCCAGTCGCAGTGCATTGCTGGCTGATGATTGGCCAAGCATGCACTGTGACCCCGCATGCTTGGCCAATCATAGAGCCAGCGGCGAGGAGAGCAATAATTGGCCACAGGCATGATGCCTGTGGCCAATTATAGCTCAGGGGGTTTAGTACACGCCCCACACTATATAAGACCGCGGCATCGGCGACCTCATGTAGTGTGTTCCGGCGTTAGGAACAGTGTCTGCTTGTGCATTATCTGCTGTTGTGATTCATCTGCATTATCTGCTTGTGATTCATCTGCATTATCTGCTTGTTGTGGATTCTGGGGATTAGTGTAGGGAAAGAGAAAAAATAGGCAGGGTAGTTTATTCTTCTCAGTGCTGTTCTCAATCTCTACCAATCTAGCCAACTGCAGGAGTAGTTAGTGTGCTTGTGAGTGCTGTGTTAGTATAGCACTGCAGTAGCACATTAAACCACCTTTACCCTTCTGGCCTGTTGTGTCATCTAAGGCAGCCATCTGCAGGAGTTAGTGTGTGTGTGCTGTGTGAGTATAGCACACTAAACCACCTCACCCTGTATCTGCCCTTCTGCCCTGTTGTCATCTAAGGCAGCCTGCCAGCCATCTGCAGGAGTTAGCGTGTGTGTGCTGTGTGGCTATAGCACAGCACACTAAACCACCTCACCCTGTATCTGCCCTTCTGCCCTGTTGTCATCTAAGGCAGCCTGCCAGCCATCTGCAGGAGTTAGCGTGTGTGTGCTGTGTGACTCTAGCACAGCACACTAAACCACCCTACCCTGTATCTGCCCTTCTGCCCCGTTGTCATCTAAGGCAGCCATCTGCAGGAGTTAGCGTGTGTGTGCTGTGTGACTATAGCACAGCACACTAAACCACCCTACCCTGTATCTGCCCTTCTGCCCTGTTGTCATCTAAGGCAGCCATCTGCAGGAGTTAGTGTGTGTGTGCTGTGTGAGTATAGCACAGCACACTAAACCACCTTACCCTGTATCTGCCCTTCTGCACTGTTGTCATCTAAGGCAGCCAGCCAGCCAGCCATCTGCAGGAGTTAGCGTGTGTGTGCTGTGGGACTATAGCACAGCACACTAAATCACCCTACCCTGTATCTGCCCTTCTGCCCTGTTGTCATCTAAGGCAGCCATCTGCAAGAGTTAGTGTGTGTACACTACCCATTACAATGTCTGGAAGACCAACAAGGAGAGGCAGACAGTCCCGAGCCAAGAAAACAGGGCAAGCAGGCTCTGTGTCTAGAGACAACAGTGCTGGTAGTGGATGTGGTGCATCGTCATCAGCACGTGGCCATGGGACACGCTTGTCCTTCTTTTCAGCAGCTGGACATGTTGAGCCGCATCATGCCAAAGCTTGGTAGAGTGGATGACCGAGCCCTCCTCATCCTCTCTCACCCAGGCTCAGGGTACTGGCAAAGCAGCTGCCAACGCGTACTCAATGTCATCATCAGGCACCCCTTCCCTAGACCCAACATGTCCTCCTGAGGAGTCCCCCGAACTGTTTGAGCACAGTGTTGGGTACATGCTCCAGGAGGATGCCCAGCGTTTTGAAGGCTCAGATGATGATACCCAGCTAGAGGAAGGCAGTAGCGTGTGCGCAGAGAGAGGGGATGCTCAAGGACACCAATCTGGCAGTCATATTATACCAGCTGCAGCTTACTGCCAGGTTTGCTCCAGTGGTGAAGAGGGAGGGGATGATGAGGTCACTGACTCCACGTGGGTGCCTGAATGGAGAGAGGAGTAGGAGGTAGCACATCTCCAACGAGGCAGGATGCCCTCTGGGGGCCAGCTTGAGGCCAGCACACCAACTGAATCACCGCCTGTGCAGGGCGCTGCCTCTGCACGTTATTACAAAAGTTCTTTGGTGTGGGCCTTTTTTGAGATGAGTGCATCAGATCGCACCACTGCTATTTGCAACATATGTCTCAAGCGTATCTCGCGTGGTCAAAACATCAGCCGCTTGGGTACCACAAGCATGACCAGACATATGTTGACCTGCCATGCAGCTCGTTGGCAAGCACACATTAAAGACCCACACCAAAGAACAAAGCGGACCTCTCCTTGCTCCTCGACAGCTGGGATTTCCAACCCCACTATACCTTCAGTCCTCTCTGAAAGATTGTACCAGGCAAATTTCCCTGCCCCAGCTGCTGGACCGTCAAGAGAAGTTTACTCCCAGCCATCCACATGCCCAGCGGTTGAATGCTAGCTTGGCTAAATTGCTAGCAATTCAACTGCTGCCTTTTCAGTTGGTAGACTCGGCCCCCTTCCGTGAGTTTGTTCAATGTGCGGTTCCTCAGTGGCAGGTTCCCAAACGCCACTTTTTCTCACGGAAGGCGATTCCGGCTCTCTACCGGCATGTGGAAGGCAATGTCCATGCCTCGCTGGACAGGGCGGTCAGTGGTAAGGTGCATATTACCGCTGACTCATGGTCCAGCAGGCATGGACAGGGACGTTACCTGTCTTTCACGGCCCATTGGGTCACTCTTTTGGCAGCTGGGAAGGATGCAGGACAAGGTGCAGTAGTGTTGGAGGTTGTTCCGCCACCACGCCTCCAAAATGCTACTACTGGTTGTGACACACCTCTCTCCTCCACCCCCTCCTCTTCTTCTTCCTTCATGGCCTCTCCGAGTGCTCTGTCCTCGGAACCAGCGGTGCTCCGTAGGCGTCCAAGGGGCTACGCAAGTACGCAGGCAAAAAGATGCCATGCCGTGCTTGCGCTGGTGTGTTTGGGGGACAGGAGCCACACTGGGGCAGAGGTTCTGGCAGCTCTGCAGGGGCAGGCCGAGAGGTGGTTGATGCCACACCAGCTTAAGCCAGGAATGGTGGTTTGTGACAATGGCACCAACCTCCTCTCCACCCTGCGACAGGGACAGCTGACCCATGTGCCCTGTATGGCTTATGTCCTTAACCTGGTGGTGCAGCGGTTCTTGGGCAGGTACCCAGGCTTACAGGATGTCCTGAGGCAGGCCAGGAAAGTCTGTGTGCATTTCTGCCGATCATATAATGCCAGTGCTCGGCTGGCTGAGCTGCAAAAGGAGTTGAACCTGCCCAAGAACCACCTTATATGTGACATGCCCACCAGGTGGAATTCAACTTTGGCCATGCTGCAGCGACTACACACGCAGCAGAGGGCCATCAATGAGTACCTGTGCGACTACGGCACCAGGACAGGGTCAGGGGAGCTCGGATTTTTTTCCCCACGCCAGTGGAGCATGATCAGGGATGCATGCACTGTCCTGTCACCATTTGAGGAGGCCACGAGGATGGTGAGCAGTGATAGTGCATGCATCAGTGACACTGTACCTCTTGTCCACCTGTTGGAGCATACGCTGCGTGGAATAATGGACAGGGCACTTGAGGCAGAACAGAGGCAGGAAGAGGAGGACTTCCTTGCCTCTCAAGGCCCCCTTTATCCAGACAGTGTTCCTTCTCTCCCACCCATCACACAGGAAGAGGATGAAGAGGAGGAGGAGGAGTGTGTCAGCATGGAGGTGGAGCCTGGCACTCAGCATCAGCAGCAGCAGTCTTTTAGGGATGATTTACAGTCCCAACAAACCAGTGGACTTGTACGTGGCTGGGAGGAGGTAGCTGCGGATCATGTTGTCCTCAGTGACCCAGAAGGCTCCAGACCGAATGCCTCAGCTAACCTACATTGTATGACCTCCCTGATCCTGCAAAGCCTGCGGAAGGATCCTCGTATTCTTCGGATCAAGGAGAGGGACCATTACTGGCTGGCCACTCTCCTTGATCCACGGTACAAGGGTAAGGTTGCAGACCTTATCTTGCCGTCACAGAGGGAGCAGAGGATGAGACATCTCCGGGAGGCCTTGCAGAAAGGTCTGTGCAACATGTTCCCAGAAACTGGGAGGTTACAAACTCCTGGTCCTGGACGACGAGTTGCTGAGGCTTCGTTCAGTAGCAGAAGGAGCGGTGGGGAAGGTGGACGTCTGACCGATGCGTTCAGACGATTTTTTAGTCGGCAGCCCCAAGGTACGATCGGTTCCAGCAACCATCGCCAGCGTCTGATATACATGGTGCAGGAATACCTAGGGGCAAGGTCAGACTTGGACACCTTTTTCCACCGAAAATCCTCTGGCTTACTGGGTCTTGAGGATGGATCACTGGCCAGAGCTTGCACAGTATGCAATTGAGCTACTGGCCTGTCCTGCATCCAGCGTTCTTTCCGAACGCACATTCAGTGCTGCTGGAGGCTTTGTCACTGATCACAGGGTGCGCCTGTCCACCGACTCGGTTGATCGACTGACCTTCATAAAGATGAATCAGTCTTGGATCACCACCAGCTACCAGGCACCTGAAGCTGATATAACTGAATAATTTATTTTGAAATGTCACATCCCTTCAAGACTGCCTATGCTGATGCTGAGTGACTGTCCTGCTATGTTGACTGACTATCCTCTTCCTCCTCAATGATCCTGATGATAGCTTGGAAGAACATTTTTGTTTCTGGGTGCCACCACCAGTGGCTAAGGTCCAGTTTTTCAGCCCCTGTTTAACAGGGGCGTGTAATTACAATTTTTTATGCAATGCTTTGCAACAGGTCTGATTGCTGTGCTCCAAGTACAGTATCTGTCAGGTGTTGCAGTGTTGTGGCACCAGCACCAGTGCCTAAGGCACAATTTTTCAGCCCCTGTATAACAGGGGCGTGTAATTACAATTTTTTATGCAATACTTTGCAACAGGTCTGATTGCTGTGCTCCAAGTACAGTAACTGTGAGGGCTTACAGTGTTGTGGCAACACCAACATCTAATGGGGCAAATTTCTGCAGAGTATATACGGCAGGCCCCTACTTTCAAACATCCAACTTAGAAACGACTCCTACTTGCAAACGGAAGGAGAAAACAGGAAGTGAGAGGAAATCTACCCCTAGGAAGGGAAAGTCTATCTTGTTAGATTTAATTTGGGAAAAAGGTATCTCCTCTCTACTGATGCTTTATCACCAATCCTTGTTTCAATAAAAACCCCACTTTTCCAAAAACATTTGTCATTGGGACTAGAGTTGAGCGGACACCTGGATGTTCGGGTTCGGCGGGTTTGGCCGAACTTCGGAAAAAAGTCCGGGTTCGGGACTGAACTTGACCCGAACTTGACCCCGAACTCCATTGAAGTCAATGGGACCCGGACTTTTGAACACTAAAATGGCTGTAAAAAAGTCATGGAAAGGGCTAGAGGGCTGCAAATGGCAACAAAATGTCGTTAAGAGCATGGCAAGTGATCTGCAAACAAATGTGGATAGGGAAATAACTTAAAATAACATAAAAAAATAAAAAATAAAAATAAAATGCTAGAGGCCCCCTTCTCAGCAGAAGAGGTACAGGAAGTCATTAAGAACCTCAGAAACTCAATGGCACGATGCCGCACATATGGTGGGAATACCCCAGAATACGCACTTTCTGGAAAAAATTATTAACTTTCATCAGGAGACTGGGTGGGAGACAATGTGAAGGAACCAGAGGCACTGTCAGCAACCCAATCTACTATCGCCTGCACTTGTCCTGGCCTCAACATTTGTACAGCCTCATTAGACGCGCCAAAATACCGCTGCAGGCTCTGTCGCCTACTCGCACCTGAGGAAGGTGTTTCACTAGTGCTTCTCGGCCTTTTGGCTAAGATCAAGTGTAGTATCTGTTCTTATCAGTTGCCAGGAGGTGGCGCTTGCTTCCGTCCCTGTTCTGGGCAGCACAGTGGTGTAGTGGTTAGCACTTTCACCTAGCAGTAATAGGGTCGCTGGTTCAAATCCCGACCATGACACCTTCTGCCTGGAGTTTGCATGTTTTCCCTGTGCTTGCGTGGGTTTCCTCCGGGTACTCCGGTTTCCTCCCACACTCCAAAGACATGCTGGTAGGTTAATTAGATCCTGTCGATAAAATTGGCCAAATATGTGTATGTTGTATGTGTATGTGTTTGTAAGCGTGTCAGGACCCCACAGGGCAAGGACCGCACTATAACACAAATGGACACCAGTGGCAAAAAGCACCCTGAGGCGATTCAGTTCGCATAGGTTGCTCTATACAAGTCATTCATTCATTCACTTATTCATACGGCGAGGTGGAGCAGGGGTGGCGGTTGCTATGCAAAAGCCTGCTGGCGTAAAGGTGACCTGGAGCAGTTCGTAGCCGAAAGGGAAGCCTTCTGATGGGGATGGAGAACCACTGGGTTGGGGCTCAGACTGATTGGCTGATTTGCAAGGGGTTGAGGTGAAAGACTGATGGACATCGGCTGCAGGTGCCAACTCTGAACTTTCATCAGGAGACTGGGTGGGAGACAATGTGAAGGAACCGGAGGCACTGTCAGCAACCCAATCTACTATCGCCTGTACTTGTCCTGGCCTCAACATTTGTACAGCCTCATTAGACGCGCCAAAATACCGCTGCAGGCTCTGTCGCCTACTCGCACCTGAGGAAGGTGTTTCACTAGTGCGTGTAGCTGGCACAGATCGACCACGTCCTCTCCCTGCAACAGGAGCGCCACCAGCAGCACCAAGACCCGGGCCACGTCCCCTTTTTGATGATCTCCTCATATTTTCAAAATGTATGATCTTGCCCTAAATGGGTGTTTTTGTCTATAGCAGAATACACGTACAGTGTCTAAAGCGTTTATGAACACGCAGAAAATGCTATTGGGAAAAAAAAAACACTGCAAAATTTAATTTTTTTGCAATGTTTTTCCAATATCTGAATACACGGATAGTGTCTAAAGCGTTTATGAAAACGCAAAAAATGCTATTGGGAAGAAAAAAAACACTGCAAAATTAAATTTTTTTGCAATGTTTTTCCAATATCAGAATACACGGACAGTATGTAAAGCGTTTATGAAAATGCAGAAAATGCTATTGGGGAAAAAAAACACTGCAAAATTAAATTTTTTTGCAATGTTTTTCCAATATCAGAATACACGGACAGTATGTAAAGCATTTATGAAAACGCTGAAAATGCTATTGGGAAGAAAAAAAACACTGCAAAATAAAAATTTTTTGCAATGTTTTTCCAATATCAGAATACAAGGACAGTATGTAAAGCGTTTATGAAAACGCAGAAAATGCTATTGGGAAAAAAAAAAAAAAAGCAAAATTATATTTTAATGCAATGTTTTTCCAATAGCAGAATACACACAGACTATGGTGTATCTCTTAGTATATGCAGTGTTGGTCCTAATGGTGCACTGAGCTTGCAGGTAAAATCTTTTATATTTTGTCTGGCACTGGCCTCATGGCACTGTTAAAAGACTGTGCACTGCACCCCAGCCAGGGTACAATTGATTTAGGAATCTCTTCAATAATTCTCTCTGCCTCTTTCTTTTGCTTAATAAAGAAACTCCCTACTCTACTCTAGCTATGTAGATCGCTCACTGATCTAACTAATTAGAAGCAAAGTTAAGGAATGCTGACTGCCTGACTGACTGAATCACACTAACTCCTAAAATCCTCTCAGCAGCACAGGAACCTGTCTATAGCAGAATGACGCTGTGTGCTGTGTGTCTGGACTATATATAGAGGCTGGGTCACATGCTGCACTGGCCAATCACAGCCATGCCATTAGTAGGCATGGCTGTGATGGCTTCTAAGGGCACACTAGTGAAACGATCGTCGATTGGCTGCCCTGCAGCTGTTAAAAAGGCGTCAATACAGCGCCGAACACCGGACCCGAACCTACAGCCAATAGTTCGGGTTCGGGTCCGGGTCCCGAACACCCAAAAGTCCGGTACGGACCCGAACTTTACAGTTCGGGTTCGCTCAACCCTAATTGGGACGGAAAGTGAGGTGAAATGTTCTGAAAAGGTGCACAGACAGCAAAACAAATGTTACAGGGGTGATAACCCTTCCCTATGTTCTCCAAAAAGCTTAAAAATAGATTTTTTTGGATGGAGCTACACTTAAAATGTGCCTGTTCAAAATTACAAACAGATTCTACTTAAGAACAAACCTACAGTCCCTGTCTTGTTTGCACCGCCTGTATACTGCTGTTCGGAGTATATAGGGTTGTAGGTATAGGGTTTTATTTTGGGTGCGGGGTTCCCCTTAATATCCATACAAGACCCAAAGGGGCTGGTAATGGGGTGGGGGGGGGGGTGATGGGGTAGCCATGCCATTTTTCTCAAAGATTTTCATCCATATTGCCAGGACAAGACATGACATTAAAGCCGCAAGCAGTTTTAAATGGCTTCTTTTTTTCCTTTACAAATGTCATTTTTTGCAGGGACAGTTCTAAACACGGGAAACACGTGCCACTTCACAGGCATACTTTAGACACCCCCCAGGTACCATATTTAAAGGAATATTTCACTTTTTTTTTTTTCACTTTCTGCATCATTAAAATGACTGCTCCCGAAAAAACATCAGTTTTTAAAACTTCTTTTTGCATTGATACATGTCCCCTGGGGCAGGACCCAAGTCCCCAAACCTCTTTTATGACATTAACATGCATATAAATCAAATAAGACGTCAATATAAGAATCAACTGATAATTAATGCTAAACGAAAGAAATTCCAACAAAAATTTTTTGAACAAGGACAGCAATCTAATAAGATGCTGAACTTCTTGATAAGGCGGCAAACCCCATCATTGGCAATATCAGAGGTGAAAAACGAGAAAGGGGAGATGGTAAATACACTAGATGAGATACTTGAGACCTTCCAAAAATATTACATTAACATGTACACATCAACGCTGACTTGTACAAGAGAAGAGATAGAGGATTACCTGAAGGATTTAGATCTTCTTAAATTAACAGAGGAACAAAAAGAGGAGATAGAGAGAGACATAGAGGAAGAGGAAATACGAGAAGCTATCTTCTCTTTGGGAAAGGGACAGTAAATTTTGGAAGCAGAACAAGATACTAACTATTGGCCAGCTTTATGATAAAAATGTAATTTTGACTTATGAAAACCTATGTAAACAATATAATTTATCGAGTAAACAGTTTTATAGATACCTTCAGTTGAGGCAGGTGCTACAGGTACAGTTCAGAAGGCAGGAATTAAAAATATCCAAATATCCCCTTATAGGCATCCTGAGATCGCAGGGACCAAAAGGATAATTAGCCAAAATCTATACACATCTGCTACAGAAGAAAATAGAAGGCGAACCACTGAAAATAAGGGATAAGTGGGAGGCGGCTATCCCAGACATGAGCGATCATGAATGGGACGAAGCCTGCACTTCTCACTTGAATGTATCCCCTGCAATGAATAACAGGATAATACAGATAAATATAATACATCAAACGTACTGGGCTCCAAATAGATTGTATAAAATGGGGAGGATGGTTGAACCAAGATGTACTAGATGTGGGCAGGGGGGAGCAGACTTTCTTCATGTAATGTGGTACTGTGGTAAAATAGGGAAATATTGGCAACAGGTAGCTAGAAAAATAGGGAAAGTTTTGAATAAACCTTTTATGGCCACAATGGAACTATGTTTGCTGGGGATACTAAGGAAAGAGAGAGATAATAGAGATAATAATACCTTCTTAAGGGAGGTATTATTTTTGGCAAGAAAACAAATAGAAAAATGGATCCAGCCATATCCTCCGACAGTAACCCAATGGGTGAGAGAAGTAAACCAGGTCCTACCCACGAAAAAATAATGTATGAACAAAGGGGAAATGGGCGGAGATATGAAAATATATGGGCAAAATCGAATAGATCATGGTTAACAGCGGATATAGGAAACATAGTATAAGGTGACCATGGATGGTGAGAGAGAGTGGAATGAATGAGAGGAGAAAATGTAAATGTAACTAGTATTATATAAAGAAATGTAAAAGGATATAAACATGTACAATGTAAATTATTATGTAAGGAAAAAGATTTTGTAATAAAGAGTCTTTAAAAAAAAAACATGCATATTGGCCATTATAATTAGCTCTTTAGATTTCGAACGTTCGCGTCCATTGTAACTTATTGGTGTTAGAATGTTCGTGCAAACTTTCGGTCCGTTCGCATGTTCTGGTGCGAACCGAACCCGGGGGTATTCAGCTCATCCCTAAAGAGGAATAGGATAGTCACTCAGCATAATAGGATAGTCACTCAGCATATGCAGTCTTCAAGGGATCCCACATCCATAGAAAAATCAATCGGTTACATCAGCATCAGGTGCGTGGTAGCTGGTGATCCAAGACCGATTCGTTTTTATGAATGTGAGCCGATCAACAGAGTCTGTGAACAGGCGCACTCTGTGATTGGTTACAAAGCCTCCAGGAGCACTGAATGTGCGTTCAGAAAGAACGCTGGATGCAGGACAGGCCAGTAGCTCAATTGCATATTGAGCAAGCTCTTGCCAGTTGTCCATCCTCAAGACCCAGTAACCCAGTGGACATTCTGGTGGAAAGGTCTCCAAGTCTGATCTTGCCCCTAGATATTCCTGCACCATGGAATTCAGACACTGGCGATGGTTGCTGGAACGATCAGACCTGGGCGCTGAGGACTGAAAAATTGCCTGAAGGCATCGGGCAGCTGGCCACCTTCTCCACCGCTCTTTCTGTGACTGAACGAAGCCTCAGCAACATGTTGTCCAGCACCAGGAAATTGTAACCTCCCAGGCTCTGGAAACACATTACACAAAACTTTCTGCAAGGCCTCCCAAAGAGATTTCATCCTCTGCTCCCTCTGCGAAGGCTGGATAAGTTATGCAACTTTACCCTTGTAAGGTGGATCAAGAAGGGTTGCCAGATAGTAATGGTCCCTCTCCTTGATACCACGAATCCTAGGGTCCTTTCGCAAGCTTTGCAGGATCAGGGAGGCCATGCAGCGTAGGTTTGCAGAGGCATTCGATCCTGAGTCCTCTGGGTCTCAGGATCCAAGCTCCCCTGACTCTGTCCTGGTGCCATACTCACACGGGTACTCATTGATGGCCCTCTGCTGCGTGTGCAGCCGCTGCAGCATTGCCAACGTTGAGTTCCACCTGGTGGGCATATCACAAATGAGGCGGTTCTTGGGCAGGTTGCATTCTCTTTGAATGTCAGCCAGCCGAGCACTGGCATTATATGACCGGGGGAAATGACCACAGACTTTCCTTGCCTACCACAGGAGATCCTGTAAGCCTGGGTACCTGCTCAGGAACCGCTCCAACACCAAATTCAGGATGTGAGCCAAACAGGGAACATGGGTCAAGTGTCCCTGTCGGAGGGTGGAGAGGAGATTGGTGCCATTATCACACAAAACCATTCCTGGCTGAAGCTGGCGTGGCGTCAACCACCTCTGAGCCTGCCCCTGCAGAGCTGCCAGAATCTCTGCCCCAGTGTGGCTTCTGTCCCCTAAGCAGACCAACTCAAGCACTGCATGGCATCTTTTTGCCTCAGTGCTTGTGTAGCCCCTTGAACGCCTACGGAGCACCTGTCAGAGAACTTCCCAGAATGGACTCAGTGCTGGGCACTCTGGTGTGCGCCGGTGCGTGCCAGCGCGTTCTAGTATACCTGCGCGCATACCTGCTCCTCTGTACCGCGCTGCCTGCCTGTTGCCAACCATGCCTGTGACCCCAACGCTGAACCTGCCTGCTACACTTTACTGCGCTGCCCACTTGCTGCCAACCCTGCTTGTGACTTGACCTGTCTGCTCAGCTTCTGCTCTGCATCTACTGCCTGTGCGCCAGCCAACTGGTGATTACCAAGCCACCTGCACCGGGATCATTCAACCCTGCAACCCTGCGACCCGCCAGGCTCTCATACCACTCTACACTCCCTTGCCTCATGTCCGCATTACCAGGGGCCAGGAACCAGACACGTAAGGGAGGCCTTCCCCTGATATATCGGGCTCATCGGTCAGGTACCAGGAAGTCTGACAGCACCGCTGGTTCAGAGGAGAAATCTGCAGAGGAAGAGGCCATCGAGGAAGAAAAAGAGGAGGAGGTGGAGGAGAGAGCTGTGGCAGAAACATTACTAGCATTTTGGAGGCGCGGTGGCAGAACAAGCTCCAACAATACTGAACCCTGTCCTGCATCCTTCCCAGCTGCCAGCAGAGTTACCTAGTGTACCGTGAAAGAAAGGTAATGTCCCTGTTCATGCCTGCTGGACCATGAGTCAGCAGTAATATGCACCTTACTGCTGACTGCCCTGTCCAACGAGGCCAAGACATTGTCTTCCACATGGTGGTAGAGAACCAGAATGCCCTTCCGTGAAAAGAAATGGTACTGCACATTCCACAAATTCACGAAAGGGGGCATAGTCAACCATCTGAAGAGGCAGCAATTTGGCCAAGCTAGCATTCAGACGTTGAGCATGTGGATGGCTGGGAGCGAATTTCTTTCGACGGTTTAGCAACTGGGGTAGTGAAATTTGCCTGCTAAAATCCAATGTTCGTGTACCGCTAGCAGATTGGCCGCAAGTATTTGGGACACCTATTTCTATACCTTCATTCCTCTCAGTGCAGGTTTCTGAGAGGACTGGAGGTATAGTGGGGTTGGAGATCCCAGCTGATGAGTAGCAAGGAGAGGTCCCCCTTGTTCTTTGATGTGGGTCTTTTAAGTGTTGTTGCCAACGGACTGCATGGGAGGTCGTCATATGTCTGGTCAAGCATGTGGTGCCCAAGCGGCTCCTGTTTTTGGCCACGCTTGATACGCTTCAGACATATGTTGCAAACAGCAATGGTGTGATCTGCTGCACACGTGTCAAAAAAGGCCCACACCAAAGAATGTGTACAGAGAACAGTCATTGAAAGTCATTTATAAAAATAAAAAAAAATATGCGTGGGGTTCCCCCCAAATTCAATTACCAGGCCCTTCAGGTCTGGTATGGATATTAAGGGGAACTCCATGCCAAATTTTTTAAAAAATGACGTGGAGTGACCCTTTATCCGAGCACGCAACCTGGCAGGCCGCAGAAAAAGAGGGGGGATGAGAGAGTGTCCCCCCTCCTGAACCGTACCAGGCCACATGCCCTCAACATTGGGAGGATGCTTTGGGGATCTGTGACCCCTCAAAGCACCATGTCCCCATGTTGATGGGGACAAGGGCCTCATCCCCACAACCCTGGCGGGTGGTTGTGGGTGTCTGCGGGCGGGGGGCTTATCAGAATCTGGAAGCCCCCTTTAACAAGGGGACCCCCAGATCCCGCCCCCCCTGTTTGAAATGGTAAGGGGGTACAAAAGTACCCCTACTATTTCACAAAGAAAGTGTAAAAAAAATGTTAAAAAACACACTGACACCGTTGGGAAAAGTCCTTTATTAAAAATAAAAAAATAAAAAAAAGATTCCAGCGGTGGTAATCCACTCTTGCTATCCAGCGATGGCTGATCTCTTCTCCAGGGTCCAGCAATGGGTGATCTCTTCCGATGACGTCCAGCGCAGCGCATCCTGTCTCCACGGAAACACTGCGGGAATCCCAGGTCTTAGCTGAGGAGGACTGGGCCACCCGTCACCTGACCCCGCCCCCCTCTTAAGCAAGGAAAAAAACGGGCTTCCCCAGTGATGTACGGGGTGACCCTGCCCCCCTCTGATGTAACGCAGGTTTCCGTTACATCAGAGGGGGCGGGGTCACCCGTACGTCACTGGGGAAGCCCGACTTCCCCCTTGCGTCAGAGGGGGGCGGGGTCAGGTGACGGGTGGCCCGTCCTCCTCAGCTAAGACGGGATTCCCGCAGTGTCTCCGTGGAGACAGGATGCGATGCGCTGGACGTTATCGGAAGAGATCACCCATCGCTGGACCCCGGAGAAGAGATCACCCATCGTTGGATAGCAAGAGTAGATTACCATTGCTGGAATCTTTTTATTTTTTTATTTTTATTTTTTTAATAAAGGACTTTTCCCAACGGTGTCAGTGTGTTTTTTAAAAAAAAATTGTGAAATGGTAGGGGTACTTTTGTACCCCCTTACCATTTCAAACAGGGGGGGTGGGATCTGGGGGTCCCCTTGTTAAAGGGGGCTTCTAGATTCTGATAAGCCCCCCTGCCCGCAGACCCCCACAACCACCGGCCAGGGTTGTGGGGATAAGGCCCTTGTCCCCATCAACATGGGGACATGGTGCTTTGAGGGGTCACAGACCCCCAAAGCATCCTCCCAATGTTGAGGGCATGTGACCTGGTACGGTTTAGGAGGGGGGGGGGCGCTCGTCCCCCCTCTTTTCCTGCGGCCTGCCAGGTTGCGTGATCAGATAAAGGGTCTGGTATGGATTTTTGGGTGGAACTCCACGCCATTTTTTTTTTTTAATTTGGTGTGGAGTTCCCCTTAAAATCCATACCAGACCTGAAGGGTCTGGTATGGATATTTAGGGGGAACCCCACGTAATTTTTTTTTTTATTTGACCCAGGGTTCCCCTTAATATCCATACCAGACCTGAAGGGCCTGGTAATTGAATTTGGGGGGAACCCCACGCATATTTTTTTTTTTTATCAATGACTTTCAATGACTGTTCTCTGTATTACGGGAGCCGACAATTCATTATAGCCGCGAGTGATTTTAAAAGACTTTTTTTCCTGCAAAAATGACACTTTGTGCAGGGACAGTTCTAAGCACGGGAAACATGCGCCCCTTTACAGGCATACTATACACACCCCCCAGGTACGAAATTTAAAGGAATATTACACTTTTATTGTTTCACTTTAAGCATTATTAAAATCACTGCTCCTGAAAAAAACGGCCATTTTTAAAAGTTTTTTTTTGCATTGATACATGTCCCCTGGGGCAGGACCCGGGTCCCCAAACACTTTTTATGACAATAACTTGCATATAAGCCTTTAAAATTAGCACTTTAGATTTCTCCCATAGACTTTTACAGGGTGTTTGCGGCTTTTCGAATTTGCCGCAAACACCCCAAATTGTTCACTGTTCGGTGAACAGGCAATGTTCGAGTCGAACATGAGTTTGACTCGAACTCGAAGCTCATCCCTAGTATTGTGTATTGTATTTAATAACACCGCCTGAAGTATATTAGAAACAGTACACCAGGAACGGCCTGCAGTCAGATATAGCTGGATACAGTGGATATATATATATATATATATATATACACACACACACACACACACACACACACACAAGAGTTGTGTATATATATATATATATGTATATATATACATATACACATACATACACACACACACACACTAGAAAAGCTACAATTTCTGGGGAAATTGTGTGAACTGTTCTTGCCTCCTACCTCAAAAATGTTTTTTTTTTTTCAAAAAATTATTTATTTTTCTTTTAATGATTTTTTTTAATGTTTTACATTTTTTTTTAATTATTTTATTTTGGAATGATTTTTTTTTCAAAAATAATTTTTTTTTTAAAAATTATTTTTATTTTCAAAAATTCAAAAATTATTTTTATTTTTTCAAAAATGTTTTTTTTATTTTTTCCCCCAAAATTTTTTTTCAAAAATGTTTCCTTTTTTTTTTTTCAAAAATTTTTTTTTTTTTTTTTTAAAAAATGTTTTTTTTTTAAAATTATATTTTTTTTTTAAAATTATTTTTATTTTCAAAAATGTTTTTTTTTTTTTTCAAAATGTTTTGGCTGATCATGGGGGGTCATAATGTTTTGCTGATCATGGGGGGTCATAATGTTTTGGCTGATCATGGGGGGTCATAATGTTTTGGCTGATCATGGGGTTGTCAGCTTATTTTTTTAATTATTTTTTTTTATAATGATTTTTTTTAAATGTTTTTTATTTTTTTTATTTAAATTTTTTAATTATTATTTTATTTTTCAATGATTTTTTTTTAAATGTTTTTTTTTTTTTTTTTGGCGTATTGTGGGTTGTGTGTGTGGTGATTGGTTTCTGTTGTCTATGTTCCTGTTTTGTTTCTGTCTTACAGAACCAGTGTGTGATGTGGATCCTGGGCCATTCTTATATTCTTATTCCCAGCATAGCTAGAGAACTGACTACGGTTTGCTCTCCTGCCTAGTGTGGTCACTTATTATTAGGAAAGCAGAGGGACTGGTAGGAACACCAGGGATTTTACACAAATGAAGCAATACAAAAAGAATAGGATACTTTTTCTTACAAGTATAGTACAGCAGGCACATATCAGGAATATGACATGTTGGGTTTACATATGCTTTAAAATATCATAGGAATTTCCTATACTGCTCTATCTAGTCGCTAAATGTCACATTTTCTGTTTACGATAAATGATTTACTGTGCTATAGAAAAACACATGATACAGCCTGGTTACATTTGATTTCTACCCCATCCACATAAAGCTAATGCACATACACTCTCATTGGGTGAGTGTCTGTGCAAATTCTTTATAAATCAACCCTTCTGGGTTTGCTCACACTCTCAGCCTGTTCCTTTATAGTCAGTCAGATAAAAAGTGAATTGCTCCATGCTACAAACCTAATTATATCGGTGAAGTGTCCCTATAGAGTGCCACATCCAAATAAGCTAGACAACAAGGAACATCCCCTAGGTGGACTAAAGGCACAGACATAATTTGTAGAAAAAGTACCATATATACTCGAGTATAAGCCGACCCGAATATAAGCCAAGGCACCTAATTTTACCATAAAAAAACTGGGAAAACTTATTGACTCGAGTATAAGCCTAGGGTGGGAAAAGCGCAGCTACTGTAAGTGCAAAAGAGGGTCAAAATTGCCCATTTGCATGCCTCACTGTGCCCATTTGCAGCCATAGGTCCCCTGAACTTCAAACTTGATAGTTAAGGGTTCCTAGATGCCCCCTAGCTACAGCCAAAGGGTCCCGAAATGACATTGCTGCAGATGGACACAGTTGACTGACTTTGGGGCCCTGTATCTCGGGGCCACTCGGTGCTAGGAACCAGATATGTTATAGTGATAGTTCCACTGGGTTTGCACGCCATATTTGGGGTTCCTAGTACCAAGTGGCCCAGAGATACGGGGCCCCAAGGTTGGGTCAGAAAATGTCATTCTCTGCTGCAGAAAAGTGCAGAAAAGTGCTTGACTCGAGTATAAGCTGAGGGGGGCACTTTCAGCACAAAAAAATGTGCTGATATACTCGAGTATATATGGTATATCATTTTTATTAAGCACAATAAGAACAGCAACATCTATTGGAATGGTTACAATAGCTGTATGCTAAATACAAAATCATCACAATGATTGACTATGAGATTGTATATACCTTTTCTACAAATTATGTCGGTGCCTTTAAAGTCCACCTAGGGGATTTTCCTTGTTGTCATGCTACAAACCAAAACATAAATGAGAGACAGCAAAAGAAAATACAATAATGCAAATAAAAATAAGTCCTAAATAAAGTCCAAAATGTGACACACGTGAAGTATGAAGTGACTAAGTAAAAGTCCCATACACAGTCCAATTTAAATTTGTAAGCAATCTTGATCTGGTAAATAGTTAACAGAGGATCGCTCAGATAGCAATGTACAGGAAGGAGAGGAGCTAAGGGGTGTGTGGGGGTTATAGAAAGCACAACCCACACCCCTTCCTGGCTCTCTCCTCCTCTCTGCTGCTGTCACTAATGTAGGGACAGAATTTGTACCAGGAAAAAGGGGGATTTGGGGGGAATGTGCTTGGTGGGAGATTTGGGAGCAGGTAGGGTGGGGGGGGGGGTGTGCTTGAAGGGGGGATTTGAATGGGAGTTGTTCTAGGAGGGGGGAATTGGTGGGGGGAGGATTTGTAAGTTTACAACCTACAGACCACTGATCTCTGCCTCGCCGAGTACATTTTGGGGCTTGTTCACACCAGGTGCAGTGCAGTAACAGGTGTGAAATTACGTGTTTTCCCATACCACACAAAAATGTGCTGCTTTTTGCAGAAGTGTCAATTTAACGACACCCTGATGCATCTAGCAAATGCACATACGTTTGCACCTGATAAAACGCATGGTACCATAATACCATGTGTTTTGGTGCTGCGCAATTTTAAAAATCATGCCGGCACACTTTTGTGCGTTACATATGCATAGAGCTGCTCATTAACTACCTGAGATCCGCGCTATAGCCGAATGACGGCTACAGCGCGGATCTAATATGCCGGGACGACGTCTATTGACATCGTCCCGGCCACGAGCTGCCTGCGCGCCCCCTGAAGGGCGCGCGCGGTGCGCTCTGTGATTAGCGAGTCTGTGAGACTCGCTGGATCACAGATCCGAGTAAGGGGTTCCCGACCCCTTACCACGTGATCAGCTGTCAGCCAATGACAGCTGATCATGTGATAATAACAGAGCCGGTAATCGGCATTTTTTTCCTCCTCACGCTGACAGCGCGAGGAGAAAAAAAAAAAAAAGCCGATCACCGGCGGCAGTGAAAGGGACATCAGTCCCTCTCACTGCAATGTGCCCAATCCATGGTGCCCACCTTTGCCCAATTAAAGTGCCGCCTACCAGTGCCCACAGTGCCATCTGTCAGTGCCCACAGTGCCATCTGTCAGTGCCCACAGTCGCATCTGTCAGTGCCCACAGTGCCAGTGCTGCACATCAGTGTCACCTGCCAGTGCTCATCTGTGTCACCTACCAGTGCTCATCTGTGTCACCTACCAGTGCTCATCTGTGTCCCCTACCAGTGCCCATCAGTGCCAATCAGTGCCACCCATCAGTGCCACCCATCTGTGCCCATCAGTGCCATCTTTGCTGTCCCCATCAGTACCGACTTATCTGCCACCTTATATAACCTTATATCCCCACCAGTGCAGTCTATCAGTGCCCACCAGTGCAGTCTATCAGTGCCCACCTGTCCCGCCTCATCAGCGCATATCAATGAAGCAGAAAAATTACCTGTTTGCAAAATTTTATAACAAACTATTAAACATGATTTTTTAAAAAAAATTTCCATCTTTTTCAAAAATAAAAACCCCAGCTGTGATTAAATACCACCAAAAGAAAGCACTATTTGTGGGAAAAAAATGATAAAAATGTCATTTGGGTACAGTGTTGTATGACCACGCAATTGTCATTCAAAGTGCGTCAGCGCTAAAAGCTGAAAATTGGTCTGGTCACGAGGGGGGGGGTTAAGTGCACACTAATCAGGTGGTTAAAAAATGTAACGGAACGTGCAAAAAAGCACATGCGCTCGGATGCGCCTCCTGGTGTGAACTAATCCAATCGGTGGCGTGATGAAGGGGCCCTGCGTGGCTCTGAAACGTTGCCATATGTGTTCCATGTGAAAAAGCTTTGGACCCTTCTGAGAAATCCTTGGAGTGCTGATGACATTTGTACACTTTTTTTCCTGGTGTGAACAAACACTCAGACTGCTGTGCCCTGGCATTGTGCACAATTTTAAAGGGTGCCTTGACTGAACACAGATTGAAAAACACTGGTCTAGCTGATTAAAATCTGGGCAATAAATACACTTCATCCTAGACATAACAGCCAGTCATTTTCCACCTGGCTCAGTTAACTTGTAAATCTACTTTTACCAAGCCAGGTGGGGAATGCAGAGCCACTCATGGCCAGAAGTTTAGTGGATTCCTTACAGAATGGGAAGAGTACAAATCTAAGCTATTGTGTGGCCATATGGACGTGCAATGGACCTCATTTGAGGCCCACTGTATATTTTATGTTGACCAGCATTGATATATAGCAGATACTACTTTCTTAGATATCCCAACTGAAGTTCAAATACATAACTATCTTTAATCCCCCTTTTCAGAACTTCATGAGGCTGGTTTACTGAAGAAGCTGAGAACATTCACACAATCGTATGCAACAATATGAAACAGTTATGCAACAATATGAAAAGAAAATGTCTGTTTACTTATTAGACATTGGCGAAAAATTTGTTAATTTTCATCTCATTTGTTTTGTTTTTTTTGGAAATTCGTAAATTCAAAAATCCGAAACTAAGAAAGGAAAATTAAAAAATTCGAAATAACAACTAACTAATAATAACTATTAAATTGTAGGTATTGGAATCTTCTTTTCAAATTTGGCCAAATACAAATTTATCTGAAGTTACGAATTACTTTTTAACTTTTTTATTATTATTACTGTTATTTATTATTATTAATTCCATTTGTTTAGATACTCCATTCATTATTACAGATAAATTGCAACTTCAGAAAAAAATTGTATTCGTTACATTCACTAACAACCAAAAAATTTGAAAGGAAATTCCAATACCTATAATTTAAGTTAAGTTATTATTACTTAGTTATTATTTCAGATTTTTCAAACTTTCGGGTTTTTGGATGTTCGGATATTCATTCCTATTTTTGGCTTTCCGAATATCCAGAAAAATTAGGAAATTCGGTTATTTACGAATTGCACATGTCTATTACTTATTTCATCTGCACAGGATTGGATAATTTAAGTAAATAGTCACACTATTTATAGGCAATCAGCCCAAATGTGCATTTCCTAAGGAAATCCTGTTCCCTATGTATGGAGGAATGATAATTTCATGGCTGAAAGCTCCTGGACAAGACTCAATGTGGACACCCACTGAATAGTATTTTCAAATGCATTTTTGGTTCTCAATTATTTTTATTCAAAAGTACACATAGCTGATCATTACATATTTAAAAAAAAATAAAAATAAAAAAAATAAAACTTGTTTAAATTAATCATATTGTATTTTGTATAGTTGCCTAACAAATGTAGGTCATCAGCATTTGAACTTCTTTTCTAATTACCCTTTCTGCAGGGTGAATTGCATTCGAGTCAAATGCATTGGTCATATCTCATTCATTGACAAAACCTACATTTAGGTCAGTGAAAATTATTTCCATTATGGAATAATGAATAGAAGCATGAAAATCACTCATGATTTCAAAGATTTGTTTCATTTCACCCGTATTCTCAGTCTTAATGATAACTTTGGTTTGTGGACTTCTAAGAAAGAGGCGTTCAATAGCACCTCGTATATTAAGCAGCCGTCGAATAAAGTGAAAAATAGGATATGCTCTAAAATGTACCCCTATATTTAGTACAATCACAGTACGCTGATTACCTCTATTTAGGTAAATTTCTCGAGAAATAGTGCGCTCTTCCTTCCAGGACTGATATGAGATAGTAATGAATGGATAGGTGTACCTTTTCCAGGTTATCTTAATATTCCTTTTCAGGTCCAAATGGAAAACCTGATGTGCCCAATTGTCTTTATGAAGTTGGAACTGTGTCAATGCTGAGGAAAGAAAATCATTTAAAATGAGGGCATGCACATAATTAAGTTACCTTTGTACTATATTAATAAGTATGTCTACACCCCATAAGGAGCTGTAGGCATTAGCAGTGCTAAACTCTTGTATCAATCCCAGAAAGATATTGATCTTAAAGCGGAGTTCCACCCTAGTGGAACTTCAGCTTATCGGATTCCTCCCCCCCTCCGGTGCCACAATTGGCACCTTTCAGGGGGGAGGGGGGTGCAGATACCTGTATAATACATGTATCTGCACCCACTTTCGGGACGAGCATCCCCGCCCATATCCGAGAAAAACCCGCCCCTATCCGAGGATGCCCCGTTGTGTCTTGGGAAACACAGTTCCCAGGACACAGCGGGGACCAATAGAGAAGTGCAGCGCGACTCGCGCATGCGCAGTAGGGAAACGGGCAGTGAAGATGTTGCGTCTTCACTTCCTGATTCCCTGACCGAGGATGGCGGCGGGGCAGCGAGAGACGATCGCTCGCTCGTCACATTCTGCCGACACCGCTGGAACCTGGAACAGGTAAGTGTCCATTTATTAAAAGTCAGCAGCTGCAGTATTTGTAGCTGCTGACTTTTAAAAAAAAATAATCGGGTGGACATCCTCTTTAAAGACATAACAATAAATGAAAAGCCAGCACAATGTCCTTATTATAAACACAAATAGAGAAGTCTCTGTAGAGTAATCAGCTGCAACAAAATAACCAACAGTGCTTGTAGGAGTGTTGAAAAATAGTATTTATAATTATTTCCTCATAATCTTCATCCCTTCACCACACCACATGGGACACCGCTCCCTTAAGATTTTACACTCTCCAAAAATCAGGTGAAAATAAGCCTTAAACTCCACAAATGAACGGGCTTCCTTTTCTGGTCATCGGATCATGGTACGGACTACCTCTTTAGCTTCTAATGTAATTCCACCAGTATTAGATCTGTATGGGTTCACATTGTGTTCTATCCTGGAATTCCAGACTCCAATAGATGTAAACAGTTGTTTTAAGAAGGGGGAGACACAGGAAGCGCCTACCTGAGTGTAGTATATTAAATGCAAGTTATTAGCAAATTAAGTAATGCACTTACAACAAATAACTTAAAAACAAGCTCATCTGTATATAGTGGTGTCTGTGGGTGTAGACCGGCATCCAAAACGAGCATCCACTAATCTGGCAGATGTGTAGGGGAGCCGCAATCCGTCCTGTGGCCACCAGGAAGTTGGCCTGGGACACCGTGGAGCGCAGGGAGATAACGTCACCGGGAAGCAGAGAGACACCAAGGGAAGAACGACTGGGTAAACAAGGCTATGTGCTTAACACTCCCCCACACACTGTTGGTTATTTTGTTGCAGCTGATTACTCTACAGAGACTTCTCTATCCTTGTTTATAATAAGGACATTGTGCTGGTTTTTAATTTATTGTTATGTGTTAAAACCCAGGTTCACACTGAGCTGCGGGAATGAATCTGTTCGCGTTCAGCTGATTTCGGCTGCAATTTCAGAGACATCTTTGCAGGTTTCTGCACAGATGTCAATGTAAATTGTAGCCCAAAATCGCAAAAAGAATTACAGAAACTACCTTTTGAAATCGGTGCAGCGTCATACAGATTAGGACGTTGCCATTGACGGCAATTGCCGCCGATTTGACATGTCAAATCGCATGTCAAAACGCACCAGTGTGAACCAGGGCTAAGATCAATATTTCTGGGATTGATACAAGAGTTTAGGGCTGCTAATGCCTATATCTCCTTATGGTGTGTAGTAGAGCTGCACAATTAAGTGTTAAAAAATCGTGATCTCGATTCAACCCCTCTGACGATCTCTATTGCAAAGTTTGCCGATTCTTTCATATAACAAGTGTAGAGACTTATCTTCTCACTCAGCTGTCAAAAGAAAACATCTGGGCAGTCTGACATGTTTTTTTTTTTTTTTTTTTAAACAATAAATATTTATTAAGAGTTTTCAAGAAATTACAAACAACACAAGATGCTGTGCAGTAACAAATTGCATCAGTAAATGCGTACAACTACATATGGTGGTAGGGAGATAGACAAATCGAGGCATAGGTATTTGAGCGTATGACAAACACATCTTATATAACTTGAGAAAATAAAGCTACTGTGAACCATCTCGTGGGGACTACTAACGTCGTCACTTAACCATTGCTTAAAATATGTACGATCATGGTTAGCGCAAAAGAAAAAGGAAAGACTGTGGTACTTGTTCTGCTCGGGCACCCCTAATAGGGATCTGTTCTGTGCCCGTGTAGAAGAGCTCCTGATAAAAAGACAGAAGAGGGGAGTCTTAGTCAATCAAAGAGTGATATCCTAGCTGTATATAGGTAATAGACTCCTTATTTCGAGCTGTCAGAGGGGTCAAAATAGTCTGTAAAGTGTGAGGTTTTAGTCCAGTCAATCCAGGGGGACCAGGTTTGTGATGTGAGTTTCCGGTCTTTTCTAAGTTGTAGGGTGGTTTCGTGTACAAAATGAGTTTGTACTGTGTGTAAAACTTCCTGAATTGTGGGGGGATCTGTGTCTTTCCACCTTCTGGTGATGGATAGTCTCGCTGCTAGTAGTATGTGGGTCACAATGGATTTCAAGTGGGAGGGGTAAAGGTTGATATCTAGGGATAGGAGGGCCAAAGAGGGGGTAATGGGGGTGAGAATGTTGGTGATTCTGTGCAGGATATGAAAGATTTGTGTCCAGTAAGGTCTGATTTTGGGACAGTCCCAAAGGGTGTGGATGAGGTTGCCTTTTATTCCACAGTTTCTCCAGCAAGTGTGTTTCGTATTCCTATCAAATTTGGATATTCGATCAGGTGTCAGGTACCAGCGGTATGTGATTTTGTATGCTAGCTCCCATAGTGACGAGCAGCAGGTAGCCTTGTATATAGATTTACATGCTGCCTCCCAGTGGTCAGTCTGACAAGTTTTTTAAAATGAAACATTGCAACTCTCTTCCTTCTTAGATCAAAGGGAAACGTCTGTGTGTAAAGAAGAAAGTCTGCCAAGTTTTTAAACGTGTAAATGCAGGAAGTTTAACCACTTAAAGTCTAAATCTTTTTCTGACACTTGTTTCTTAAGTTAAAATCAATATTTTTTGCTTGAAAATTACTTGGAACCCCCAAACATTATATATATATATATATATATATATATATATATATATATATATATTAGCAGAGACCCTAGGGAATACAATGTCAATTGGTGCAGTATTTTATGCCACACTGTTGCCCACATTTGCCCAGCGGTCTTTCAAACGCAATTTTTTGGGAAAAAATACACTTCAATGAACAAAATAAATAAATAAACGAAACAGTAAAGTTAGCCCAATTTTTTTTTTTTTTTTTTAATGTGAAAGATGATGTTACGCCACGAGAATTGTGATCTATCTTCTAAGCAAAAAAAATTGTGATTCTCATTTTAGCCAGAATCGTGCAGCTCTGGTGTGTAGACAAACTAATTATTTACTGATTCATTCAATAGCAGCAGCTGAAGGGTCTGTGACCTGTTTATTTTAACAGATTCATGAGCGGAAGGGGAAGTGAATGGTTGCTGTTCAGTGTTTACTTACTTTTATTGTTTTAGACTTTGTACTATATTACCAAAAGTATTGGGACACCTGCTTTTACACGTGCATGAACTTTAATGGCATCCCAGTCTTAGTCTGTACAGTTCAATATTGAGTTGGCCCACCCTTAGCTATAACAGCTCCAACTCTTCTGGGAAGGCTGTCCACAAGGTTTAGGAGTGTGTCTATGGGAATGCTTGACCATTCTTACAGAAGCGCATTTGTGAGGTCAGGCTGGTGTTGGAAAGAAGGCCTGGCTTGCACTCTCTGCTCTAATTCACCCCAAAGGTGTTCTATCGGGTTGAGGTCAGGACTCTGTGCAGGCCAGTCAAGTTTCTGGACCTCGTTTATGTACTGTTGCACAGTCATGTTGGAACAGGAAAGGCCAACCCCAAACTGTTCCCACAAAGTTGGGAGCATGAAATGTCCAAAATGTCTTCGTATGCTGACGCCTTAAGAGTTCCCTTCACTGGAACTAAGGGACCAAGCCCATCCCTGAAAAACAACCCCACGCCATAATCCCCCATCCACCAAATGATTTGGACCAGTACACAAAGGTCCATAAAGACAAGGATGAGCGAGTTTGGGGTGGAGCAACTTGACTGGCATTCACAGAGTCCTGACCTCAACCCAATAGAACACCTTATGGATGAATTAGAGTGGAGACTGCGAACCAGTAATCCCCAAACACACTGCAGTTTATTTTGGCCACCTGTTCAAAATTTACAATAATGCATGGGTACTCATTGATTGCACTCTGCTAGTGCAGCCTCTGCAGCGTGACCAATGTTCAGTTGCAGCACGGATCAGGTGGTTGGTGGTAATTGATATTGGGGCTGGGTTATTGCCATGTGAACACTGGGTATGACCAACTAAAGTGGCCACAAACCCTTCTAGCCTGGTGGAAGGACCCTCTGGAAGCCTCTGGTTACATCATAATAAGCCTCTGCACAACCAGGTTGAGGAGGACAAGTGCCAAGCAAGGTACATATGTGATTTTTCCCAGGAAAAGGGTCGTCAGAAGGTTAGTGCTATTTTCACACATGACCTTGCCTGGCTGCAGATGATCTAGGGTCAGCCACCTCTTAGCCTAGGCCTAGATTGCTGCCAGAAGCTTTAGTTCAGTGTGGCTCCTGTCTTTCAGGCATACAAGCTGCAACACAGGTTCTGAAGACCCCAAATGGGAGGGGCGAAACTGGTCAAGCGAGGACAGTCAGTAATGAGTGAATTACAGCTGATCCACATGCCGAGGCAGCTATCTGATGTTTACAAATGCTTTTTTACCTTTTAATAAAGCCTAATAATACTACACTATGGGAATCACTATCTTCCTTTCCTATGTCACAGAAATGCTGTATTGAGCCCAGAGATTTACTGAGAGAGAGGAGAAGGAACATAAGAGAGAACATTCATCCACCCACCTGATACAGTATGTTTTTTTTAAGGTGAGTGTGGGACCATAGAAGGGGAGCATGCCACAGAACTATATCACTGAATAAAGAATAATCACTTATATTGCAATACTGCACGGAACACTTTATTTAAAAAAAATGTATGCTGATTTATTTTTCTGATTTGTATATTAAAATTTATGATGCACGCACCATGTTTATGTATCATACTAAAAGTTGATGAAATCATATAAATCATGATTAGATAGGAGGTATTATATATACAGATTAGGTCGATAGTGGCAGTTTTCCTGATTAACATTACAAGTTTTCTAAGCAATTATACAGCAGCAGCTCTAATATCTAATATCTGTCACTCTGGGAGGAGGGTGCCATCGATGCCGACGAAGCCGACGAGTCAGCTGTCGTCGCCCTCTGTGTCTCTTCCCCCCCCAACTCTTTCAAATCTAAATCAAAAAATTTCCCTTTGTTATCTACTAATCCAAATATTTCTGCATTTGTACAACAAACATGCTTAGCCATAAAAATATCTCTTCAGGTAAATCTAATCTAACTACCCCTAGCCTCCAAGTGTTGAAATCTCTTCAAACCCACCCAGACTTGGTCATTAAACCGGCCGATAAAGGCGGGAATGTCGTGGTCATGGATGTTGCTGCCTATGAAATCATGTGCCGCAACATCCTTGACAACTCAGAATGGTACAGACCTATTGCTCCATCAGTGATAAAAAATTTTGCAAACCAGTTTGACCAACTTATTTTTCAAGCCTATCAGACCGCCATTATTGACCTCAACACTTGGAACTTTTTGAAAATTAACAAGCCAACTATTCCTACTTTTTATGCTCTACCCAAGATTCATAAATCCATCTCCTGTCCCCCTGGACGTCCTATTGTATCAGGCTGCCACTGCCTAACAGAAAATGCCAGTGCTCTTGTTGACAAATATTTAGCACCTCATGTTACTTCCTTGCCATCTTATGTCAAGGACACGATTCATCTTCTCAAACTATTACAAAATATAAATTTACCCCCTAACACGTGGTTGGTAACCTTGGACATTGAATGTCTATATAATTGCATCCCACATCTTAGAGGTCTTGAGGTCATACGTGGCCTACTCCTGGAACGTGGTCCTCAATTTGACAACTATGCCAATTTTGTACTTGATCTACTGAAATTTATCCTCATTAAAACTCACTTCATCTTTGGAACTTCCCACTTCCTCCAGGTGCAGGGAGTGGCTATGGGGACCAAGTGCGCGCCCTCATTTGCCAACCTGTACCTGGGGGGGTGGGAACGGAATCTCTTTTTTCCAACCTATGTCCTAATATTAAATCCAAAATCATACATTGGTACAGATACATTGACGATATTCTGCTTTTTTGGTCTGGTTCACAGGAGTACCTCAAGCATTTTTTTGACTCCTTATTTATGAATGACTTTAATTTAAAATTTACGATGGAATCTAGCCAATCATCCGTTAATTTTCTGGACTTAACTATCTCTTGACAAACATGGGAGTATCAGCACCTCCCTGTTTAGAAAACCCTCAGCAGGCAACACTATTCTACATGCTCAAAGCGCCCATCCTCAATCACTACTAAACAGTATCCCATATAGCCAGTATCTCAGGATCAAACGTAATTGCACGTCTGACGTTGACTTTTTTAATGCCTCTAAGGAACTCTATCACAGACTGAAAAATAGAGGTTATAGTCATGCTCTACTCAAACGGTCATTCAATAAAGTCAGGAATCTCGACAGATCGAAGTTGATACACACCATCAAAGACCAGACTAATGCTCAACCAGTGAGACTAATTACTTGATTCTCCTCCATGCACACTCAGATCAGAGAAGTAGTGAATAACTTTTGGCCACTGCTCCTAGCTGACCCTACAGTGAGCAAGTTCATTGGTGTACGCCCAGATATTACTTACAAAAGATGTCCCTCTCTTAGAGACCATCTCACCAGAAGCCATCACTCCCCACGTATAACTCAAATACGTCGTGAGAATGGCACCTACTCATGTGGATCATGTGATATTTGTCAGTTTATTAAGAACTCTAAAACTACTCAATTACCTAATATGTTTTCCCATCAGGTAATGCATCACGTTAACTGTAGGACTATTGGTGTAGTCTATTTAGCCACTTGTACCTGTGGATGTTTTTATATTGAGAAAACTAAACGGCCTTTTCAAGTCCATATTCGTGATCACATTAAGCCTACCTATAAACGCATGATTACCACGGCCATTAATAGACACATTGGCCTGGCACACAACTTTGATCCCCTCTGTATATGTTTCTCGGCACTTGAACATGTCGTGACGCATATTAGAGGTGGAGGCATTGATGAAAAACTCCTACAACTCGAGACCAAATGGATACATAACCTTAATGCCACCCATTTCCCAGGCCTCAATGAACACATCAGTTTTAAACCATTTCTATAACATATCCAGTCTACTTGTACATCATTTCTCTAATGTCTCCTTGCAAATCAAAACGATTAATATTATAGCAAGCAGCTATCTTATGTATTACTGCTGTGCTCCTTTTCTGGCATTTATGGCTCCATACCAGTCTCCTCACTGGACCCTCCTGTTGCTTCGCGCAGTGTTCACGTCATTGCTCTACAGCGAGTTCTATAGATTACCCAGGTATAATGGTAATACAGTGGTGTGAAAAAGTGTTTGCCCCCTTCCTCATTTCCTGTTCCTTTGCATGTTTGTCACACTTAAGTGTTTCGGAACATCAAACCAATTTAAACAATAGTCAAGGACAACACAAGTAAACACAAAATGCAATTTGTAAATGAAGGTGTTTATTATTAAAGGTGAAAAAAAATCCAAACCATCATGGCCCTGTGTGAAAAAGTGATTGCCCCCTAAACCTAATAACTGGTTGGGCCACCCTTAGCAGCAACAACTGCAACCAAGCGTTTGCGATAACGTGCAATGAGGCTTTTACAGCGTCCTGGAGGAATTTTGGCCCACTCATCTTTTGCAGAATTGTCCTAATTCAGTTACATTAGAGGGTTTTCGAGCATGAACGGCCTTTTTAAGGTCATACCACAACATCTCAATAGGATTCAGGTCAGGACTTTGGCTAGGCCACTCCAAAGTCTTCATTTTGTTTTTCTTCAGCCATTCGGTGGTGGACTTGCTGGTGTGTTTAGGATCATTGTCCTGCTGCAGAACCCAAGTTCGTTTCAGCTTGAGTACACGAACAGATGGTCGGACATTCTCCTTCAGGATCTCTTGGTAGACAGCAGAATTCATAGTTCCTTTTATCACGGCAAGTCTTCCAGGTCCTGAAGCAGCAAAACAGCCCCAGACCATCACACTACCACCACCATATTTTACTGTTGGTATAATGTTCTTTTTCTGAAATGCAGTGTTCCTTCTACGCCAGATATACTTGGACACACACCTTCCAAAGAGTTCCACTTTTGTCTCATCGGTCCACAGAATGTTGTCCCAAAAGTCTTGGGGATCATCAAGATGTGTTTGTGGAGAAATTGAGACGAGCTTTGATGTTCTTTTTGCTCAGCAGTGGTTTTCTCCTTGGAACTCTGCCATGCAGGCCATTTTTGCCCAGTCTTTTCCTGATGGTGGAGGCATGAACGCTGACCTTAACTGAGGCAAGTGAGGCCTGCAGTTCCTTGGACGTTGTTGTGGGGTCTTTTGTGACCTCTTGGATGAGTCGTCGCTGAGCTCTTGGGGTAATTTTGGGCGGCTGGCCACTCCTGGGAAGGTTCACCACTGTTCCATGTCTTCGCCATTTGTGGATAATGGCTCTCACTGTGGTTCGCTGGATTCCCAAAGCTTTGGAAATGGCTTTATAACCCTTTCCAGACTGATAGATCTCAATTACTTTCTTTCTCAATTGTTCCTGAATTTCTTTGGGTCTCGGCATGATGTGTAGCTTTTAAGGATCTTCCGGTGGACCTTACTGTGTCAAGCAGCTCCTATTTAAGTGATGCCTTGATTGTGAACAGGTGTGGTAATAATCAGGCCTGGGTGTGGCTAGAGAAATTGAACTCAGGTGTGGACAACCACAGTTATAGTATGTTTTAACAAGGGGGGCAATCACTTTTTCACACAGGGCCATGATGGTTTGGATTTTTTTTCACCTTTAATAATAAACACCTTCATTTACAAATTGCATTTTGTGTTTACTTGTGTTGTCCTTGACTATTGTTTAAATTGGTTTGATGTTCCGAAACACTTAAGTGTGACAAACATGCAAAGGAACAGGAAATGAGGAAGGGGGCAAACACTTTTTCACACCACTGTAGTATGTTTTGCTTTTTTCCTTCCCCTTTTTCTTTTCCCCCCTTTTTTGAGGGTTGTAGATGTTAATGACATTTGCCCTTTGCTATATATGACCTTTTGTTGCTAAACTACAATAAACTGTCATAACAATTATCAATATTTCTATTTAATTGTTATTAAAATTGTGTACTTCCTCTTCTTTCCTTTCTTTATCTTGTTTTGATAATTGTTTTTTCAATTGATTTTGAGATATGAACTTCGGTTCTATACTAAATAGGTTGTAAGCCCCATTGAGTTATTGTTTCTTGTGTGTCATATAGGGACCCAGTTACTACTGGGGATTACTAGGGTTCCCGGCTGGTATTCCTCTCCCTTCTTTTCTCCTTCCAGTGATTCCCCTTTAACATCAGAGCGCGTGGTTGTGCGTGGGGGTCTCGCCACCGCATGTCCAAATATATATACCCACCCCGGTACATCGCTATGTCCTGTTAATGCCCATTGGTATTGGTTCTGTATGGGCACCCAAGGGTTGGGAATTTATTTTACCCAACCTGTTTTACCTCAGGATTTGGCCACTTATACCCAACACTCCTTCCATCGAGTAAACTATTAGCCCCTTTCTTCCATCTGACACTGTTTTCAGCAATTAACCTAATGTTTTTTTTACTGATATTTGCGATGTGTGTATGTGACACACACCGTTATTAGTCCGCAGTACACATTCTATCCACTGAGCGGCTATCAGGAACTAAGTACTCACCGAGGCCAAGATGCCGAGAGCGGTTGCCCTTGCGACTCAGCGCCCACTGCCCCTGAAGGTGGTACAGAGGGCAGTTGGCACCAAGAGGCACAAGCCACCTGCTGGATGGTGACTTGACGTGGGCTCAGGTGCTGCAGCTAGGAGATGGACTGGAACTGAAGTACTGGCTGAGGCTCCAACACAGGTAGACAAGCAGGAGGCAGGCTGAGGGTCAAACACAGAAGGTTAGTCAGGCACAAGCTAGAGGGTCAAACACAGGCAGGCAAGTCCAGGGCAAGGTAGCAAGGCGTAGAGGCAAGGCAGGTCCAAAGGCAGGCAGAGGGTCAAGTACTGACAGCAAGAAGCAGATATCCAAGATGCTGGCCGAGGGTCAAACACAGGAGATAGTGGGAAGTCCGGTAGAGCAAGCCAAAGGTCAAGGTTGGAGAGAGCAGGGAGGTCAGGACGGTCCAGGTCAGCAACAGGTGATCAATCAAGATAGTAGGTACAGACACAAGGACAAGGGACAGCTGAGAGACGAACCAGCATTTGTTTTGGTGCAGAGGCCTCTCTTTTATAGGCCAGCTGGTGGTCACATGGGGGTGCGCTAGTGCGCATGCGCGCGCGCCGCTCGGTGGAGCCGCGAGGGCGCGTGCGCCGCCGCAACATCTCCCCATCTCTTCCTATGCGCCGGAGCGCCGGACCAGTGCGCATGCGCACTAAGGCGCGCGGCGGACGAGGTCCCTGATATTGCCCCCTCCTGAGGGGCGGACTCCGGACGCCCAGGCTGTCCATTAGTTCAGGGTGTTCTTGGTGGAAGATCCTGATCATCCTTGGGGCATGGAAATTTCTGGACGGCTCCCAGGAGTTGTCCTCTGGGGGGGTACCCCTTCCATTTCACCAGGTACTGCAGCTGACGGCCCACTTTCCTGCAACCCAGTAGCGATTCCACTTCATACTCCTCTACACCATCAATTGTGACAGGTGGTGGAGGAAGTTCTTCTCTATCCGGAAAAGGACTAGGGACCAAGGGTCTCAGCAGGGAGGCATGAAATACAGGGTGTATTCTATACGTCTTGGGTAAGGAGAGATCAAAGGCCACAGGGTTTACCATTTTCTTGATCTCAAATGGGTCAATAAACTTGGAGCCCAGCTTTCGTGAGGGACACGAGAGTTTGATGTGAGTGGTTGACAACCATACTTTCTCCCCCGTCTTGAATGAGGGGTTCTCCCTTCTACCTCTGTTGTGATACTTCTTATATTCTTCTTGTGCCTGTTGCATTGTCTCCCGGAGTCTTTGGAAGTTGGCTTGGATGGATTCCAATCGTTCCTGCACAGCTGGAGCTGGCGATTCGGGAAAGGAGTTCGGGAGGAAGGATGGATGAAAACCGAAGTTTGCCCAGAAAGGAGTTTGATTAGTGGCCGAGTGGGAGGAGTCGCTGTACGCAAATTCTGCGTATGCCAGCAGGGAGGACCAGTCATCTTGTGCCGAGGAGCAAAAGCAGCGAAGATACTGTTCGAGCGTTTGGTTAGTACGCTCAGTTTGTCCATTGCTCTGTGGATGGTAGGCTGATGAAAGGCAGGCTCTGATTCCTAGGGACTTGCAGAGTTCCTTCCAAAATTTCAAGGTAAATTGTGAACCCCTGTCCGAGACAATGCTCTTGGGGACCCCATGGAGCCTGACAATCTCTTTAATAAAGATGTTGGCCGTTTCTAAAGCAGAGGGAGTACCAACCATGGGCAGGAAGTGGCTCATTTTGGACAGCCGGTCAACTACTACCAGGATGGTAGAAAAGCCCTCTGAGGGTGGTAGGTCATTGATGAAGTCCATCGAAATGTCGGCCCATGGGCGCTCCGGGATGGGTAGTGGCTTCAGTAAACCCCAAGGTTTGGTCTTGGCCCCCTTGTTCCGTTGGCAAGGTATACAGGAGGAAATGTAGGTTTGGCAGTCTTGTCTCCAGCCTGGCCACCAGAAGGTGCTGGAGATAAGTTCTGCTGTTTTCCGGATTCCAAAATGACCAGCTAGCTTGTGATCATAGAAGGTTTTCAAGATTAAGGGTCTCACCTCTTGGGGAACAAAGATTTTATCCCGGAGCCAGAGCAGGTCTTCACGCCTTTCCAGGGTGGCTACAATGGGGTCTCTGCAATGGGTTGAGGCGGCGTGGAGAGTAGTGGACAAGTCTGTTGGGGTAAGCAGCAGAAAATTCTGGGGAGCCAGAATGGTACTGGGTTCTGTAACTTGGGAGGATTCCGGAGAGATGCGAGAGAGTGCGTCTGCCTTGCCATTCTTGGACCCTGGCCGGTAGGAAATGTGGAATGTGAACCTCGAAAAGAAGAGTGCCCAGCGGGCTTGGCGGGGTTTTAACCGATTGGCAGTCCGTAGGTATTCAAGGTTTTTATGATCGGTGAAGATGGTGATTGGGTGGACTGCCCCCTCGAGAAGGTACCTCCATTCTTCTAGAGCAAATTTGATGGCCAATAACTCTCGACCACCCACATCGTAGTTCCTTTCGGGAGGACTTAATTTCCGGGAGGCGAAGGCCACCGGATGGAGGAGGGCTTTTGGCCCATGCCGTTGAGAGAGAATGGCACCTGTGGCAGAATCAGAGGCGTCCACCTCTAGTACAAAGGGGAGCAGAGGATCCGGGTGCCGTAAAATGGGAGCGGAGGTGAAGAAAGTCTTTAGCTTGATGAAGGCATCCTGGGCCTCCTGGGACCATTGGAAGAGGCCATGTTGATGGGTTAGGTGGGTAATCGGAGCAACAATGGCAGAGAATCCGGCAATGAATCTCCGATAGAAATTGGTGAAGCCACTGAATCGTTGCACAGCCTTCTTGTCCTTTGGTGGTGACCACTCTACCACTGCCTTGACCTTCTGGGGATCCATTGAGGTGCCTTTGGTGGAAATGATGAATCCTAAGAATTGTACTGTAGATCTCTCAAATTCACATTTTTCAGCCTTAAGGTACAGTTGGTGGGCTCTGAGGATGGTAAGTACCCACCTGACGTGTTCTCGGTGAAGTTCCAGGGTCGCTGAAAAGATGAGGATGTCGTCCAAGTATACGACGAAGAAATCATCCAAGTGCTCTCTGAAGATGTCATTCACCAAGTGTTGGAAGGTGGCCGGAGCATTGCATAGGCCAAATGGCATCACCAGATATTCGTAATGGCCAAACCTGGACCTGAAGGCTGTCTTCCACTCGTCCCCTGCGCGGATCCTGACAAGATTGTAGGCACCTCTTAAGTCGAGTTTAGAAAACACCTTGGCCGTTCGGAATCGTCGAAAGAGCTCGGGGATCAGCGGTAATGGGTACCGATTTTTGACAGTAATCTTGTTAAGTTCCCTATAATCGATGCAGGGTCAGAGTGAGCCATCCTTTTTGCCCACAAAGAAAATGCCAGCCCCGGCTGGGGAGGTGGAAGGCCGAATAAAGCCTTTCTCAAGGTTTTCGTCAATATAGGCTTTAAGAGCCTTCAGCTCTGTCTCTGACAAGGGGAATATGCGCCCGAAAGGGATCTCGGAGCCAGTGAGCAGTTCGATGGGACAGTCATAGGCCCAGTGTGGTGGTAGATGGTCGGCCTTTTTTTTATCAAAAACATCCTTAAAGTCCTGGTAGACTGGGGGGATGTATTGAAGATTTTCCGGTGCCGTGATGACTGCCAGATGAGCACCTGGAGCTGGTGCCAAGCAGTGTAGATGACAGTAAGGAGAGGAGAAGGAGACCTCTTTCCGGTCCCAATGGATCTGAGGATCATGGGCCTGTAGCCAAGGAAGTCCTAGGATGATAGGAAACATTGGAGAAGAAATAAGATCGAAGCGTAGAAGCTCCTGATGGCCGGAGTCCGTGGTGGTGAGGATGGGTGAAGTCTCCTGTGTTACTGGTCCTGAATGTGGAAGGGACCCGTCGGCCAAGTGGACCAGTAAGGGTCTTCCTTTATCAAGGCATGGGATATGCCATTCTTTGGCAACAGAGATGTCTAAAAAGCAGCTGCAAGCACCCGAATCAATTACGGCCGGTAACCGAATCTTCTTTCCTGCCAGCTGTAGGGAGACAGAGTCACATAAGCCTGAGCAAGGTTAATGTTTTGACAGTTCATAGTGTGTTGAGGTGGCAACTTACTGGGCCGGATGGGACAATTCAGCAGGTAATGTCCAGATCCTCCACAATAGAGACACAAGTTGGATCTGTGTCTGCGCTGGCGTTCCTCCTGGGACAGACGGGGGCGAACTAGACCTAGTTGCATAGGTTCCCCCTCTGACGCCAAGGGGCAGGAAGGCAAAGGAGTGGTCGGGTACATGGAGGAACCTCTTGAGGGCCCCCACACTGGTCGAGGTCCTTGTAGGCGCTCGGAACGACGTTCACGCATGCGCCGATCCAGTTTGGTAGCCAACTGGATTAGTTCTTCCAGGGACGTGGGGGTCTCCACACGGGCTAGTTCATTCTTTAAGCTCTCGTTTACCCTAATCGGTATTGGTAACGGAGGGCTGCCTCGTTCCACGTCGTGTCGGCTGACCACTTACGGAACTCTGCTGTATAGTCCTCCACGGGTCTTCTACCCTGGGAGAGGGTATGCAAGGTAGCTTCGGCCGTGGCAGTACGTTGGGGATCATCGTACAGTTGGCCCATGGCTTCGAAGAAAGAATCTACCGTGTTTAGCAGGGGGTTCCTTTGCTCCATGAGACCGTGAGCCCAAGTCTGAGGTTCTTCCGATAATAAGGAAATAATGAATCCCACCTTTACGATCTCTGAGGAGAAGGTCCGGGGTTGTAAAGCAAGGTATAAGGAGCAGGCATTTTTGAAGGACCTGAACTTTTTGCGATCGCCTGAAAATCGCTCAGGCACAGGTACCCTGGGTTCTGGCACAGCCATAATCATAGCAGGTGGAGGTTGAACTTGAGGTGCGGAAGTTCCATTGGCTGACCCGGGAGCTGGGCTAGCAGGAGAGGAGGCAGTTGCCAATTGTTGGAGGCAGCTGTCAACTTGAGCATAGCCCTCTTGTAATTTTTGCACCGCTTCCATGAGGGCAGACACCTGTTGACATAGCATCTCCAAAGGAGAACCCGCTCTGTTGGCCTCTGTCATGGCTGGTTCGTACTATCAGGAACTAAGTACTCACCGAGGCCAAGATGCCGAGAGCGGTTGCCCTTGCGACTCAGCGCCCACTGCCCCTGAAGGTGGTACAGAGGGCAGTTGGCACCAAGAGGCACAAGCCACCTGCTGGATGGTGACTTGACGTGGGCTCAGGTGCTGCAGCTAGGAGATGGACTGGAACTGAAGTACTGGCTGAGGCTCCAACACAGGTAGACAAGCAGGAGGCAGGCTGAGGGTCAAACACAGAAGGTTAGTCAGGCACAAGCTAGAGGGTCAAACACAGGCAGGCAAGTCCAGGGCAAGGTAGCAAGGCGTAGAGGCAAGGCAGGTCCAAAGGCAGGCAGAGGGTCAAGTACTGGCAGCAGGAAGCAGATATCCGAGATGCAGGCCAAGGGTCAAACACAGGAGATAATGGGAAGTCCGGTAGAGCAAGCCAAAGGTCAAGGTTGGAGAGAGCAGGGAGGTCAGGACGGTCCAGGTCAGCAACAGGTGATCAATCAAGATAGTAGGTACAGGCACAAGGACAAGGGACAGCTGAGAGACGAACCAGCATTTGTTTTGGTGCAGAGGCCTCTCTTTTATAGGCCAGCTGGTGGTCACATGGGGGGTGCGCTAGTGCGCATGCGCGCGCCGCTCGGTGGAGCCGCGAGTGCGCGTGCACTGCCACACCATCTCCCCATCTTTTCCTATGCGCCGGAGCGCCGGACCAGTGCGCATGCGCACTAAGGCGTGCGGCGGACGAGGTCCCTGATAGCGGCTTTCTTTGGCTTCATTCCCGAGTGGTGCGAGCGATGTGTGCTGCGCGCGCATCCCTCATCTGGACTTATGGGAAATGTAGGCCAGAAGGCGCATCCGCTATTGCGCATGCGCCCGAGGTACCTTTCGCCCGCCGCCTGATCATGAGCAATCATGATCAGGTGTGGGGGGTGTATATAGCCTGCATATCCACACCACTTTGGTGATGGACTCTGGGGCGCCAGTATTTCTGGATTATTGATGCTAAAGGTCAGTCTTTCATTATCTCCTCTGCCTTACTGCTTTACCAATTATAGTTTATATTTACCGGGCAATGTCCTTTTATACAGAAGTCTCTTCACCTACGGTCTTGGACTGGCTGTCTTAAATACGGTTAGCAATACCTAAAAACCGTCTCTGGCTTTCAGCCTTGGCTCTCGGCATCTCTGCTTCCTTTGGATGAGTAAGCAGTTGATATATACAAAATCAGCCATTATCTATTTGGCTTTTTGAAATTCAGTCTAAGGGTGTCCCTTTCTTTCTCTCCCTGTTTTGCCTTATTACAGTACCTATATACCCACAACTTACTCAGACTCTGCATTATTTCCATACCCTGGCGCCCCCTACATTTACGGTTTATTATTACTTGGTAAGTGTTTTTTCTCTTTTGGGCTATAATAGCCATTTGCTGGCATTCAAATAATTTGAAGCCAGGTAATTAACCATTACGACACAATCCATTGTTTTTCACCAGGTTTTATAAACGCCCCCTGCACATGTACGGTTTTATAAACGCTCCCTTTTGGGCACATGTACTCGACCATATCTTTGGTGTTGGTTTGGTCCTGGTTCTGGCCTGATGGTACATATAGCTTTGTGGGTGCGCTCATTTGGGGTAGCTCTTGGGAGGTTCGGGAGAGGATCAGCGTATTTTGACACACTTTGTGAACACTGCTCAATTTGTGGCTTGTGTCTTGAATATGTTTACTAATTAATTCTCTATATTTAATAGACCTATCTTATTTGGGTACAGACTGCCTTAACGACCCTAAAGAAGCCAATGCTTGGCGAAACATGTTGGTCATCTACATCTGAGAACAAAAAACTGTACCCCTGATCTACAACTGTACAGATTTTCTAACTTCACTTTAAAGATGTCAGGTCTTGTATGGTGTTTCAGCCATTAATGAGACCTCCTTTTCCCCTTTTACCAAGTGGGTCTCATGTTGACTGAACCACACATTTTTAATATGCATTATTACTTGTGTATGCTTTCAATTTAATAAATGTTTTTGTAAATTTTATAAAAATCATAAGTGTTCCTTTTACTATACGAGTACCGCTATAATCCCCTATTCCTGTCCCTTTACACATATCCACCATTTAAATCGGGATGAGGTACATTTAATAGTGAGTTTTCCAGGCCTCCTCCACCTAGCAGCTCTAATATATTTATAGTATCAAAAGTGAGTACACCCCTTCCATTTTTGTAAATATTTTATTATATCTTTTCATGTGACAACACTGAAGAAATGACACTTTGCTACAATGTAAAGTAGTGAGTGTACAGCTTGTATAACAGTGTAAATTTGCTGTCCGCTTAAAATAACACACAGCCATTAATGTCTAAACCACTGGTAACAAAAATGTGAACACCCATAAGTGAAAATGTGCATAATTGAGCCCAATTAGCCATTGTTACAAGGTCTTGGGTGTGAATGGGGAGCAGGTGTGTTAAATTTGGTGTTTTCGCTCTCACTCTCTCATATTGGTCACTGGAAGTTCAACATGGCACCTCATGGCAAAAAACTCTGAAGATCTGAAAAAATAATTGTTGCTCTACAGAAGGATTGCCTAGGCTATAAGAAGATTGCCAAGACCCTGAAACTGAGCTGCAGCACGGTGGCCATAACCATACAGTTTAACAGGACAGGTTCCACTCAGAACAGGCCTCGCCACGGCCGACCAAAGAAGTTGAGTGCACGTGCCTTAGCGTCATATGCAGAGGTTGTCTTTGGGAACTAGACCTGAGTGCTGCCAACATTGCTGCAGAGGTTGAAGGGGTGGGGGGGTCAGCCTGTCAGTTCTCAGACCATACACCGCACACTGCATCAAATTGGTCTGCATGGCTGTCATCCCAGAAGGAAGCCTCTTCTAAAGATGATGCACAAGAAAGCCTGAAAACATTTTGCTGAAGACAAGCAGACTAAGGACATGGATTATTGGAACCATGTCCTGTGGTCTGATGGGACCAAGATAAAACGTATTTGGTTCAGATGGTGTCAAGCGTGTATGGTGGCAACCAGGTGAAGAGTAGGGATGGGCCGAACACCCACCCCGTTTGGTTTGCAACAGAACCTGCGAACGGACTGAAAATTCGCACAAACTTTAGAACCCCATTAAAGTCTATGCGACTTGAACGTTCAAAATCAAAAGTGCTAATTTTAAAGACTAATATGCAAGTTATTGTCCTAAAAATGGTTTGGGGACCTGGGTACTGCCACAGGGGACATGGATCAATGCAAAAATTATTTTAAAAAAAATACATTTTTTTCGGGAGCACTGATTTTAATGACGCTTAAAGTGAAAAAAAAGTGAACTATTCCTTTAAATGTCATGCCTGGGGGGTGTCTTTATGCCTGTGAAGTGGCACGTGTTTCCCGTGTTTAGAACAGTCCCTGCACAAAATTACATTTAACGGAAAAAAAGTCATTTAAAACTGCTTGCGGTTTTAATGTAATGTCTGGTTCTGGCAATATGGATGAAAATCATTGAGAAAAATGACATGGGAAGCCCCCCTGCCCATTACCAGCCCCTTTGGGTCTTGTACAGATATCAAGGGGAACCCCGTACCCAAATTAAAAAAAGGAAAGGCGTGGGGGCCCCCAGGCCCTATATACTCAGAACAGCAGTATACAGGCGGTGCAAACAAGACAGGGACTGTGTAGGTTTGTTGTGTTAGGTAGAATCCGTTTGTAATTTTGAACTGGTACATTTTTAAAGTGTAGCTCCAGTCAAAAAATCAATTTTTGAGCTTTTTGGAAAACATAGGGAAGGGTCATCACCCCTGTATAATTTTTTTGGCCGTCCGTCTTTTTTCATCTCACTTCCTGTTGTCTCCTTCCGTTTGCAAGTAGGAGACTTTTGTAAGTTGGATGTTTGAAAGTAGGGGCCTGCCCTATATGCTCTGCAGAAATTTGGCCCTAAGGTGTTGGTGTTGCCACAAGTTAACACTGTAAGCCCTCAAAGTGACTCTTGGTGGGCGCTAGAGCGCCCTGATGTGAATTATTATATCAAAAATTTTAATTACATGCCATTGTTGAACAGTGGTAGAAAAAATGGGCCTTTGGTGGTGGTGGTGGTGGTGCTGGTGCCACAACACTAAGTCCTCACAGTTACTCTCGGTGGGTGCTGGAACGGGCCCTGCTGTGAAATATTATATCAAGAATTGTAATTACACGCCCCTGTTAAACAGGGGCAGAAAAATTGGGCCTTAGGCACTGGTGCCACAACACTGCAACACCTCACAGAAACTCTAGTTGGAGTGCAGGAATGAGCCCTGCTGCAAAGCATTGCATCAAAAATTGTAATTGCATGCCCCTGTTAAACAGGGGATGAAAAATTGGGCCTTAGCCACTGGTGGCAGCGCCCAGAACCAAAAATGTTCTTCCAAGCTATCAGCAGGATCATTGTGTAGGAAGAGGATAGTCAGTCAACATAACAGGATAGTCACTCAGCATCAGCATAGGCAGTCTTGAAGGGGTGTGACATTTCAAAAATAAATATTTGGTTAAATCAGCTTCAGGTGCTTGGTAGCTGGTGGTGATCCAAGACTGATTCATCTTTATAAAGGTCAGTCGATCAACCGAGTCGGTGGACAGGCGCACCCTGTGATCGGTTACAAAGCCTCCAGCAGCACTGAATGTGCGTTCCGAAAGAACGCTGGATGCAGGACAGGCCAGTAGTTCAATTGCATACTGTGCAAGCTCTGGCCAGTGATCCATCCTCAAGACCCAGTAACCCAGAGGATTTTCGGTGGGAAAGGTATCCAAGTCTGACCTTGCCCCTAGGTATTCCTGCCCCATGTAAATCAGATGCTGGCAATGGTTGCTGGAACCGATCATACCTTGGGGCTGCCGACTAAAAAATTGTCTGAACGCATGTCTGATGCCTCATGCTCTGCTCCCTCTGCGACGGCAAGATATGGTCTGCCACCTTACCCTTGTACCGTTGATCAAGGAGAGTTGCCAGCCAGTAATCCCTCTCCTTGGTCCGAAGAATACGAGGATCCTTTCCGCAGGCTTTGCAGGATCAGGGAGGCCATGCAGCATAGGTTAGCTGCGGCATTTGGTCCGGAGTCATCTGGGTCACGAAGGACGACATGATCCGCAGCCACCTCCTCCCAGCCACGTACAAGTCCACAGGTTTCTTGGGACTGTAAAAAATCCCTAAAAGACTGCTGATGTTGAGTGCCAGCCTCCACCTCCATGCTGACACAATCTTCCTCCTCCTCCTCCTCCTCCTCCTCTTCCTGTGTGATCGGCCGGACAGCAGGAACACTGTCTGGATAAAAGTGGCCTTGAGAGGCAAGGAAGTCCTCCTCTTCCTGCCTCTGTTCTGCCTCAAGTGCCCTGTCCATTATTCCATGCAGCGTGTGCTCCAACAGGTGGACAAGAGGTACAGTGTCACTGATGCATGCACTGTCACTGCTCTCCATCCTCGTGGCCTCCTCAAATGGTGACAGGACAGTACATGCATCCCAGATCATGGCCTTCTGGCATGGGGAAAAAAACCCGAGCTCCCCTGACCCTGTCCTGGTGCCGTAGTCGCACAGGTACTCATTGATGGCCCTCTGCTGCATGTGCAGCTGCTGCAGCATGGCCAACCTTGAGTTCCACCTGGTGGGCATGTCACAGATAAGACGGTTCTTGGGCAGGTTCAACTCCTTTTGGAGTTTAGCCAGCCGAGCACTGGCATTATATGATCGGCGGAAATGCACACAGACTTTCCTGGCCTGTCTCAGGACATCCTGTAAGCCTGCGGTACCTGCCTAAGAACCGCTGCACCACCAAGTTAAGGACGTGAGCCACACAGGGCACATTGGTCAGTTGTCCCTGACGGAGGGCGGAGAGGAGGTTGGTGCCATTGTCGCAAACCACCATTCCTGGCTTAAGCTGGCGTGGCGTCAACCACCTCTCAGATTGCCCCTGCAGAGCTGACAGAACCTCTGCCCCAGTGTGGCTCCTGTCCCCCAAGCACACCAGCGCAAGCACAGCATGCCATCTTTTTGCCTGCGTACTTGCGTAGCCCCTTAAATGCCTATGGAGCACCGCTGGTTCAGAGGACAAAGCACAGGAAGAGGCCATGGAGGAAGAAGAAGAGGAGGGGGTGGAGGAGAGAGGTGTGTCACAACCAGTAGTAGCATTTTGGAGGCGTGGTGGCGGAACAACCTCCAACACTACTGCACCTTGTCCTGCATCCTTCCCAGCTGGCAGAAGAGTCACCCAATGCGCCGTGAAAGATAGGTAATGTCCCTGTCCATGCCTGCTGGACCATGAGTCAGCGGTAATATGCACCTTACCGCTGGCCGCCCTGTCCAGCGAGGCATGGACATTGCCTTCCACATGCCGGTATAGAGCCGTAATCGCCTTCCGTGAGAAAAAGTTGCGCTTGGGAACCTACCACTGAGGAACCGTACATTGCACAAACTCATGGAAGGGGGCCGAGTCTACCAACTGAAAAGGCAGCAGTTGAAGTTCTAGCAATTTAGCCAAGCTAGCATTCAACCGCTGGGCATGTGGATGGCTGGGAATAAACTTCTTTCGACGGTCCAGCAGCTGGGGCAGCAAAATTTGCCTGGTACAATCGGACGTCGGTGTACTGCTAGAAGAGTGCCCGCAAGTACTTGGCTGTGACATACCTATTTCTACACCTTCATTCCTCTCAGTGCAGCTTTCAGAGAGGACTGAAGGTATAGTGGGGTAGGAGATCCCAGCTGATGAGGAGCAAGGAGAGGTCCGCTTTGTTCTTTGGTGTGGGTCTTTAAGGTATGCTTGCCAACGAGCTGCATGGCAGGTCAACATATGTCTGGTCAAGCATGTGGTGCTCAAGCGGCTGATGTTTTGGCCACGCGAGATAAGCTTGAGACATAATGTTGCAAATAGAAGCGGGGGGGTCTGATGCACTCGTCTCAAAAAAGGCCCACACCAAAGAACTTTTGGAAAAACACGCAGAGGCAGTGCCCTGCAGAGGCGGAGCTCTGCAGTGTGATTCAGTCGGTGTGCTGCCCTTAAGCTGGCCCCAGGAGGGCATCCTGCCTCGTTGGAGATGTGCCGCTGCCTCCTCCTCCTCTCTCCTATCAGGCACCCACGTGGAGTCAGTGACCTCATCATCCCCTCCCTCTTCATCACTGGAGCAAACCTGGCAGTATGCTGCAGCTGGTGGAACATGACTGCCAGATTGCTGTCCTTCTTGAGCATCCCCTCTTTCTGGGCTATGCTACTGCCTTCCTCTAGCTGGGTATGATCATCAGAGCCTTCAAAACGCTGGGCATCCTCCTGGAGCATGTACCCAACACTGTGGTCAAACAGTTCGGGGGACTCCCCAGGAGGACATGGTGGGTCTAGTCGAGGATTGACTGATGCCATTGAGACGAGGGAAGAGGACGCATTGGCAGCTGCTTTGCCAGTACCCTGAGCCTGGGTGAGAGATAATGAGGAGGATGAGGAGGATGAGGAGGGCTTGGTCATCCACTCTACCAAGTCTTTGGCATGTTACGGCTCAACACGTCCAGCTGCCGAAAATAAGGACAAATGTGTCCCATGGCCACGTGCTGATGACGATGCACCGCGTCCACGACCAGCACTGTTGCCTCTAGACACAGAGCCTGCTTGCCCTCTTTTATTGCCTCATGACTGTCTGCCTCTCCTTGTTGGCCTTCCAGACATACTAATGGCCTGCAGGGAGATGAGAACACCACCAATTGGGGGTAGCTTCAGGTGTATACTGTACTGGGGGCACAATACACCCACTGTAACTGCCTGTGGTATAGCAACAGAACAACTACAGCAGTTGGGGGTAGCTTCAGGTGTATACTGTGCAGGGGGCACAATACACCTACTGTAACTGCCTGTGGTATAGCAACAGAACAACTCCAGCAATTGGGGGTAGCTTCAGGTGTATACTGTATTGGGGGCAAAATACACCCACTGTAATTGCCTGTGGTATAGCAACAGAACAACTACAGCAATTGGGGGTAGCTTCAGGTGTATACTGTATTGGGGGCACAATACACCCACTTTAACTGCCTGTGGTATAGCGACAGAACAACTACAGCAATTGGGGGTAGCTACAGGCGTATACTGTGTTGGGGGCACAATACACCCACTGTAACTGCCTGTGGTATAGCAACAGAACAACTCCAGCAATTGGGGGTAGCTTCAGGTGTATACTGTATTGGGGGCACAATACACCCACTGTAACTGCCTGTGGTATAGCAACAGAACAACTCCAGCAATTGGGGGTAGCTTCAGGTGTATACTGTATTGGGGGCACAATACACCCACTGTAACTGCCTGTGGTATAGCAACAGAACAACTCCAGCAATTGGGGGTAGCTTCAGGTGTATACTGTATTGGGGGCACAATACACCCACTGTAACTGCCTGTGGTATAGCAACAGAACAACTACAGCAATTGGGGGTAGCTTCAGGTGTATACTGTGCAGGGGGCACAATACACCCACTGTAACTGCCTTTGGTATAGCAATAGAACAACTACAGCGATTGGGGGGTAGCTTCAGGTGTATACTGTGCAGGGGGCACAATACACCCATTGTATCTGCCTGTGGTATAGCAACAGAACAACTACAGCGATTGTGGCTAGCTTCAGGTGTATACTGTGCCGGCGCTGTGGTTGGCCAAGCATGCGGGTCACAGTGCATGCTTGGCCAATCATCAGCCAGCAATGCACTGCGATGGCGCAGTGCATTGTGGGCCCTTCGCGCCCCAGAATATGGCGCGAACAGCCCACAAAGTTCTGGCTTCATCAAATGGGCGAACAGCCGATGTTCGAGTCGAACATGCGTTCGACTCGAACACCCAGCCCATCCTTATTGAAGAGTACAAAGACAAAAGTGTCTTGTCTACAGTCAAGCATGGTGGTGGGAGTGTCATGGGCTGGGGCTGTATGAGTGCTGCTGGCACAGGGGAGATACAGTTTGAGGGAACTATGAATGCCAACATGTACTGTGACATACTGAAGCAGAGCATGATCCCCTCCCTTCGGAGACTGGGCTGCAGGGCAGTATTCCAACATAATAATGTCCCTAAATACACCTCCAAGACGACCACTGCCTTCCTAAAGAAGCTGGGGGTAAAGGTGATGGACTGGCCAAGCATTTCTCCAGACCTAAACCCTATTGAGCATCTGTGGGGCATCCTCAAACGGTATGTGGAGGAGCGCAAGGTCTCTAACATCCACCAGCTCCATGATGTTGTCATGGAGGCGTGGAAGAGGACTCCAGTGGCAACCTGTGAAGCTCTGGTGAACTCTATGCCCACGAGGGTTAAGACAGTGCTGGAAAATAATGGTGGCCACACAAAATATTGACACTTTGGGCCCAATTTGGACATTTTCACTTAGGAATGTACTCACTTTTGAGGGAACAGCAAATCTATACTGTTATACAAGCTGTACACTCACTACTTACATTGTAGCAAAGTGTCATTTCCTCAGTGTTGTCACTTGAAAATATATAATAAAAAATTTACAAAAATGTGAAGGGTGTACTCACTTTTGTGTGATACTGTACTGTATTTTTTGACTTTTGATTTAATTTTAAATTTTGTTTGGATTTATTTTAATTTGTTCACTTTTCTGCCAGCTGCCAGCCCGTGGCACAGGTATATCTAAACAGCATTAGATTGCTTCATATATGTCCTTATCTAAGATGTCCTAATGGTAGGCTTGTAGCAATAATGCAGACAACTCTTTGTAAAATCCCTCAACTATATCTTCAGATACTGGCTTAGACCATACCTAATTTTCAAAAATTTTAGGACACATCGGGCTCCATTCACAGAACCAGATCGCATGCAGCATTTAGGTGTCCAGACACATATTTTACCTAAATACCGCATGCGACCCTGAAACCGTCAATTTAATATACTGGGTTATTTACCACAAAACACTGAAAATGCTCTGTAAATACTGCATGAACAGGCATTAAACTCAATTCACAATTCATAATGGATCTTCACTGGGGGGAATTTTATTTTATTTTTTACTAAAGGATTTGTCAAAAAGGTTAAGTGTGTTCCCTGGGAGTGTTTTCTAACTGTGTGGGGGATGGAGTGACTGCTTAGCAGGAAGACAAGATCTCTATGTCCTTTCATCAGAACGACGATCTGCCTTGTTTACATAGGCAGATTCCCGTTCTGCCTCTGTGGGGAAAGATTGTGGGTGGCCGGCAGACATTGCATCTGCCAGACCTACTGGTTGGCTCTCACTCTGGCCAATTGGCACACACACGCCAACACCGGCTAGTGCACGAAACAACGTACAGTTTGATTCCTGCAGCCATGCCACCTTGCTGCAATACAACTGCGTCGGGCGGTCGGCAAGTAGTTAAATACATCAAGGGGGTGAATACGGTTCAGGAGGACATTTTTAATATGAAGTTAAAATAAAGAACACAGGGAATATGACTTCAAATTAGCAGGAGGAACATTCAAAACTAATCTTAGAAAGTGTTATTTTACAGAAAGAGTAGTTCATAATAAAGTTAATAAAGTTCTGAGTCCCAGCAGAGGTAGTGAATCAGTCAACAGTAAGTATATAGTTAAACATGCTAGGGGCAAAAAAGTTAAAAAAATTAAAATTAAAATATTAAAAATGTATATATATATATATATATATATATATATATATATACACACACACACACACACACACACACACATACATATACGCACACACATATATATATATATATATATATATATATATATATATATATATATACTTATATATATATATTATACATACTTGCATACACACACACATACACAGTGCCTTGAAAAAGTATTCATACCCCTTAAAATGCTCCACATTTTATCATGTTACAACCAAAAAGTAAATGTATTTTATTGGGATTTCATGTGGTAGACCAACACAAAGTGGCACAACATTGTAAAGCGGAAGGAAAATGATAAATGGTTTTCAAACTTTTTTACAAATAAATATGTGAAAAGTGTGGCGTACATTTGTATTCAGCCCCCCTGAGTCAATACTTTGTAGAACCACCTTTCGCTGCAATAACAGCTGCAAGTCTTTTTTGGGGATGTCTCCTCCAGCTTTGCACATCTAGAGAGTGACATTTTTGCCCATTCTTGTTTGCAAAATAGCTCAAGCTCTGTCGGATTGGATGAAGAGCGTCTGAACAGCAATTTTCAAGTCTTAACACAGATTCTCAATTGGATTTAGGTCTGGACTTTGACTGGGCCATTCTAACACACGAATATGCTTTGATCTAAACCATTCCATTGTAGCTATGTCTGTGTGTTTAGGGTCGTTGTCATGCTAGAAGGTAAACTTCTGTCCCAGTCTCAAGTCTTTTGCAGACTCTAAAAGGTTTTCCTCCAAGATTGCCCTGTATTTGTCTCCATCCATCTTCCCATCAACTCTAACCAACTTCCCTTTCCCTGCTGAAGAAAAGCATCCCCACAACATGATGCTGCCACCACCGTGTTTCACGGTGGGGATGGTGTGTTCAGGGTGATGTGCAGTGTTCCTTTTCTGCCACACATAGCGTTTTGCTTTTAAGCCAAAAAGGGCACCTTCTTCCACATGTTTGCTGTGTCCCCCACATGGCTTCTTGAAAACTGCAAACGGGACTCCTTATGATTTTCTTTCAACAATAGCTTTCTTCTTGCCACTCTTCCATAAATGGCAGATTTGTGGAGTGTACGACTAATAGTTGTCCGGTGGACAGATTCTTCCACCTGAGCTGTGGATCTCTGCATCTCCTTCAGAGTTACCATGGGCCCCTTGGCTGCTTCTCTGATTAATGATCTCCTTGCCTGGTCTGTCCGTTTATGTGGACGGCCATGTCTTGATAGGTTTGCAGCTGTGCCATATTTTTTCCATTTTCCGATAATGGATTGAACGGTGCTCAGTGAAAAGTTTGGGATATATCTTTATAACCTAACCCCGCTTTAAACTTCTCCACAACTTTATCCCTGTCCTATCTGGTGTGTTCCTTAGCCTTCATGATGCTGTTTGTTCACTAAGGTTCCCTAACAAATCTCTGAGGGCTTCACAGAACAGCTATATTTATACTGAAATTAAATTACACACAGATGGACTCTATTTACTAATTAGGTGACTTCTCAAGGCAATTGGTTCCACTAGATTTTAGTTAGGGGAATTAGAGTAAAGGGGGCTGAATACAAATGCACGCCACACTTCAAATATTTATTTGTAAAAAATGTTGAAAACCATTTATCAATTTCCTTCCACTTTCACAATTATGCACCACTTTGTGTTGGTCTATCACATAAAACCCCAATAAAATACATTCTGGTTGTAACATGCCAAAATGTGGAAAATTTCAAGGGGTATGAATACTTTTTGAAGGCACTGTGTATGTATATGTATGTATATGTGTATGTGTGTATATATATATATATATATATATATATATACACACACACACACACACACACTCTCCTCTCTACTGTACAAAAGTTTTAGGCAGATGTGAAAAAAATACTGTAAATTAAGAACGCTTTCAGAAATAGAAGTGTTAATAGCTTATTACTTTTTATCAATTAAAGCAGTAGTAAACCACTACGATAAAAAAAAATAAAAAAAATAAACCCTCTCCCCTGCAAAATATTAGCATAAATATGCTAGTATGCTATACAACGGTGCCCCATCAATTATAACCTCTGTGCCCATAGTATGCAGCCACTGTGCCCCGCAAATGCAGCCAACTTTGCTCCATCAATTGAAGCCTTTGTGCCCATAATATGCAGCCACTGTGCCTGCGTGCCAATCCGCTGTCTGCCCGACACTTACCCTATTGTGGTGGCAAATCAGGCAACTGGTCAGGCGGCAAGCTGCGGGACGGTAGCTCGACAATGGATACTGTGTCCTCCGACTCCTCCGTACGTTTCTTCTCCCTGTATTCCTTGAGGCCAATGGGATCGCCTCTGCCTTCAGCCAATCAGGTGCCTCCTGATTGGCTGAGAGGTATTTCCGTGTTAGCAAAGCAAATATTCATTTGATACGATGTGAGTATCCTTTGCCTTCAAAACACCATCAATTCTTCTAAATACACTTGCACACAGTTTTTGAAGGAATTCGGCAGGTAGGTTGTTCCAAACATCTTGGAGAACTAACCACAGATTTTCTCTGGATATAGGCTGCCTCAAATCCAGACAGACTTGATGATTTTGAGATGAGGGCTCTGTGGGAGGAACCATCATTTCCAGGATTCCTTGTTCTTCTTTATGCTGAAGATAGTTCTTAATGACATTGGCTGTATGTTTGGGGTCCTTGTCCTACTGCAGAAAATATTTGGGGTCAATCACATGCCTCCCTGATGGTATGACATGATGGATAATATCTGCCTGTATTTCTCATAATTGAGAACGCCATTGATCCTGACCAAATCTCCAACTTAATTTGCAGAAATGCAGCCCCAAACTTGCAAGTCATTAGAACAAATCTGTGGATATTATTCAAGTGCAAAATCAAGTGAGTACCCACAGCACAGGTGTAAAGAACATCTGCGTAGCATATATAAGAGACATTGATGACAAGTTTTTGCATATAGAAGCAGAAGTCAAAAATACCATCAGTGTAGTTTAACCGCTTCCCGACCGGCCACTGCATATATACGTCAGCAGAATGGCTCGGGCAGGCAGAATCACGTACCTGTACGTGATCGTGCATGTGCCTGCCCGTGGGTCGCGCGCGCGCCGCTAGCGGCGCGCTCGCGACCCGGTCGGGAGCTCCGTGACCCGGCCGCGGGACCAGCGGACCCGATCGCCGCTGGTATCCCGCGATCGGGTTACGGAGCGGAAGAACGGGGAGAGGTCTATGTAAACAAACCTCTCCCCGCGCTTCCTACACTGACTGTCAGTGATCGGCGGTTCCCTGTCATCGGGAACGCCGATCAATGACGTCAGACGTACAGCCACGCCCCCCTACAGTAAACACAACACATCACGTCACACTGACTCCTCCCCGCCCCCTTGTGGTTAACCCCCTAACTACAACTGTCATTTACATAGGAATCAGTGCTATTTAAATAGCACTGATTTCTGTATAAATGACAAATGTCCCAAAAATGTGTCAAAAATGTCCGATGTGTCCGCCAAAATGTCGCAGTCACAATAAAAATCGCTGATCGCCGCCATTACTAATAAAAAAAAAATATATTAATAAAAATGCTATAAAACTATCCCCTATTTTGTAAACGCTATAACTTTTGCGCAAACTAATCAATAATCGCTAATTGCGATTTTTTTTACCAAAAATATGTAGAAGAATACGTATCGGCCTAAACTGAGGAAAAAAAAATGTTTTTTTATATATTTTTTTGGGGATATTTATTATAGCAAAAAGTAAAAAATATTGCATTTTTTTCAAAATTGTCGCTCTATTTTTGTTTATAGCGCAAAAAATAAAAACCGCAGGGGCGATCAAATACCACCAAAAGAAAGCTCTATTTGTGGGAAAAAAAGGACGCCAATTTTGTTTTGGAGCCACATCGCATGACCGCGCAATTGTTAGTTAAAGCGACGCAGTGCCGAATTGCAAAAAGGGGCCTGGTCCTTTGGCTGCCAATTGGTCCGGGGCTGAAGTGGTTAAGGAGTTGCATATGGTTGGTCTCTTTTTTATGTGGGAATAAACCTCATGGAGCAAATACGAAGTGTCCAGCATATACAAAACACAGAACTATAATAGAAATGACCATCCTCATACAAGATGACCTATGTTCAATGTTAAGCTGTCAAAGCATCATCAATGGGGAAAGAGGAGAAGAAAAAAAGGGAAGAAAGGAAAGGGAGAAAGCAACAGAAAATACTGTATATATTTTTGAAAGCATTTTAACTTTACAGCATTTCTTCACACCTGCCTAAAACTTTACAAACAGAGAGGGTGAATCTTCATGAGAATGCCATGGACAGCAGTAAAAACCTGACATCCCTCTCCGCTCTATCCAAAATAAAATAAATAGTTTTGCCTTTAGTTATAATTTAAATACACTGTAACAAAAGTTATGTTACAAATTTTTTTATCAATGAAGTTGTCAGTAGAAACTGGGACCTGGCTGTCCTGACAACCCATCCTGGATTTAAAGTTTCACCAAGGAAATATCACACTCTTTTATATTGTTTCAAACAAATGTTTGATGTGATTCTTAAGATACAATATCCACTGTCTTAGAGTTGAATCACCAAACAGATAGATGAACTTCCATGTCAAGCATGTGTCCAGTTCTTCCAGATTGTCATATTTCAGCATACTGCATGTCTTTGGATACCACACAGCCTTCATGACATATCTACTAGGATATTCTAACTTCATTCCAAATGTGCATTTTTCTTTTACTTCTGTAACCCCTACGGAAAAAAAAGACAAATTATATTTATAACCCAAAAAATCATAAGATTTAGAATTTGTAGCATTTCTGACTAATTTTAGTCGAGACTACAAAAGTCTGGAAAGGTGATCCTAAAACATTGGCCATTGTTATTGAGGGACTCAACTTTATCAAAACTGTTGCCAAGTCGCCTGAAATTCATATACCAACGTGCACCCAATTTAAGAAATAAATTGGCCCCCAATGTGCTAAACCCTCCCAAGAAAAAACGGTACCTTTTTGGATGTAACTAGTTTCTATTACTGTAGAAGATGCAAAGCATGTAAATTCACCTCATTTAGCACAGGCAGTGAGTTTACTATTGATAAATTTATCACGTGTAAATCTACACATGTCACTTACCTTATTATTTGCCCATGCGGGTTGCAATATGTGGGACGTACTAAACAGAACCTATGCACCCGCATAAATGAACACCTTAATAACATCAGAAAGGGGTTCCCGAAGCACAGCCTCTTGAATCACTTTAGATTACATCACAATAGGGATCAACGTTTGGCAAAACATTTTTGGATAGACAAAATAGATCCTGATTGAAGGGGGGGTAATATGATCCAAAGAATATCGAAAAATGAAATGGAATGGATCTATAAGTTAAACACACTCTCGCTCTGCATGACAATTTGTAAAAGGGGACATCCAACTCATTTGAATCCATCCTGTTATCCCTTTTTCCTTTTTGTTGTAGGATAGCTTATAATACTTAATTTATTTTATTTTTGTTTATATATATTTTTTTAAATATTATATATTTTTAAATAAAATGTATATAATTTTTTCTCATTATATTTAAATTAAATTGATGGTAGCAATATTTTTTGCAAAAATATCCCCCTATTTTTTGTTTCCTGCTATTTGTTGTTTGTCCACAAGATGGCAGGATTTTAGAAGATTTGTTTAGATTTCAGCCTTTTTTGACACAAAGTGGCTGCAAAGAGGCAGCAGGAGCTCAACGGTGTTGATATGCTTCTGAAATTCTAAATAATTCAGCGAGTATCTCTGACTTTAAGGTCTTCTATAGTTTTGGTATGTTCTGCAATATTTTATTGAGTAGTATGGAAGGATTGATCCGGATTGGGCATCCCCTAACAGGCGGACTTGTATAAAAGCAGACCTGACGTTCATGATCACATGACCCCTGAAGACGTTGGTGTATACTAATGAAACCGGTAGGGTGCTTGATTGTGATACATCATCACTGCTGTTTTTGAAGCGCAGCTGGAACACACCACAGCATTTCTATGCACATCGATATCTAAGCTGCAAGAATTTGCTGTTTTTATCTTGTTTTTATCAGTTTTTTTGGAATATAACTGTGACATACTTCACTATGGAAGTCCTTTCTTTTTAATTTTTCCCACTAACCATCAGACAACTCCCTTCAAATCGTTTTGTTCCTGGGAACATGCTTAAACGATCTGGAATCATTTTGGTGTGGCTGTCCTGGAGGTCGGTTAAACACTGGGATCAACATTGGGATCGTGCACAACTCCTGCTGAATATACCCATATGTGCTTTATGACTACCTGTAATAGGGGTCATGGAAGTCTGGTGAGTAGGATGTGTGACAGGTGATGGTGTCGGAAGATATTTCAGTCAAATGTACCTACTGTTCAGCAGGGATTTGAAGACTGTGTACACTATTTGAAGAAGTTGATACATTGTCTGAAGACTTTGATACACTGGGGGTTATTTACTAAAAGCAAATCCACTTTGCACTGCAAGTGCACTTGGAAGTAAAATCACTGTAGATCCGAGGGGGATATGCAAGTAAAATAAAAAACAGCATTTTAGCTTGCACATGATTGGATGATAAAATCAGCAGAACTTCCCGCCATTTCAGATCTACCCCTTAGATTTAGAGCGACTGCACTTCCAAGTGCACTTTCAGTGCAAAGTGGAGTTGTCTTTGGTAAATAACCCCCATTGCTTGAATATTCTCTATTTGCACTGCTGAACTTAATTTGTGTTTGGACTTTTTATACACATATTGTTATATTAGTAGCTCAGGGCACCTGGGATCTTCTCTCCAGAAGGACGGTGTCAAACATCTTGGAGTTGAGAGCAGCCTTCCAGGCTCTTCTGGCTTTCCGTCATCTGATCCCAGGAGCCTTGGTCCAACTCAGGTTAGACAATACCACAGCGGTGGCATACATCAGAAGGCAGGGGGGTACCCGAAGTCTCTCTTCTCCAGGAGGTGGAACCGATCATGTCTTGGGCCCAGAGGAATCTGAAGGATCTGACAGCGACATATTTTTTCGGGGTTCAGAACGTCCAGGCAGACTTCCTTTCCCGAATATTCCTAGACAACAACTAGTGGTCTCTCCACGAGGAGGTATTCGGTTGGATCCTAACGTTGGAGCTCTCCCCAGAGGTCGACTTGTTTGCCTCCCCCTGCAACAAAAAACTAGCAAGGTACTATTCGAGGTACAGAGATCCTCAGGCCTATGGAGTGGACGCCCTGACAGAGAAATGGTGGTTCCACAAGGCTTATGCCTATTGCGATAATATCGTGGGGCGGACTGTTAAAGCCTTATGAACCCTGTCCATCTCGAGCTGGTTGTAATTCTTAAAAAAAGAGCTATCATAGCAACTTGTAAGTCAGTCACGGATTCTGGAATTCCTCTAATACGTATATTAGAACGTCTTGCCCGATTTTCAAAGTCTTCCAATTTGGATTGTAGGATGACATTTTCCTCTTTAAGGCTATCAATTTCTGAGGAGAAGTTTGATGTATAATTTTCCATATCGTCTACTCTAATTTCAAGTGCAGATGTACGCTGGCCCAATTCCCTAATCTCCTTAGTGAGACTTGTAGTGATTTTGTCTGCGGTAGATTTGAATGATTTGTGAAACAGTTTCTCAATTTGTTTCAGTGTTACAGGAGGTGACAAATCCTTATGTGAAGTAACTTCAAAGTGCTTAATTTCTACCACCTTTTTCTCTGAGAGGGAATTAGATAGACTGTGTGCCTTTAATGAGAATTTTTCACTGAGTGATGTAACACAGGGGGCCTTCTGCATATTGTCCTCCCTGCATATCACCTCAGAGAAAGACGGCTTCAGCGCCATACTGTTATCTCTGTGAGGCAGCACTTGTTTGCTGGTTTTCGGCTTCATTAATGTCCGAAAATCCCCCAAAATGACTGTTATTAGGTAGGATGTTGTGGGCACTGTGTATTGTTGTTTGGGTGCGGGTAGGTGTATTACCTCCCCAGTTATCTGGCTCGTTCGTCCTGAGGGATACGGAGGTCTAAGCCGGCATTACCGCTTAGCTCCATGCATGCGTCTGTACGGCTACTTTCATACTGAGGTGCTATAGTGCTAAAAATAGCGCCTGCAAAGCGCCCTGAAAGAGCCGCTCAATTCACTCCAATGTGAAAGCCCCGAGGGCCCCGAGGTCCGCCTGCCCACCCCAGTGTGAAAGTAGCCTACTACTCTTTGTGATTTCGGGCTGCAATTTACATTGACATCTGTGCAGAAACCTGCACAGATGTCTCTGAAATCGCAGCTGAAATTAGCTGAAGGCGAACTGCTTCATTCCCGCAGCTCAGTGTGAGCCTGGGCTTTAACACATAACAAATGAAAAACCAGCACAATGTCCTTATTATAAACAAGGATAGAGAAGTCTCTGTAGAGTTATCAGCTGCACCAAAATAACCAACACTGGGGCAGTGTTGAAAAATAGTAATTATAATTGGTTCCTCAGAATCTTCATAAATTCACCACACCACATGGGACACCGCTCCCTTAAAGGGGAGTTCCACCCTAAAGTGGAACTTCCGCTCATCGGAACCCCCCCCCCTCCGGTGTCACATTTGGCACCTTTCAGGGGGGAGGGGGGTGCAGATACCTGTCTAAGACAGGTATTTGCACCCACTTCCGGGCATAGACTCCCACGGGAGTCTATGCCTCTTCCTGTCACGCCGCGCTGTCTGCTGGGACAAACACGGGTCTCAGAGACAGCACGGAGCATTCCCTTTGCGCTGCGCGACTCGCGCATGCGCAGTAAGGAACCGGGAAGTGAAGCCACAATGCTGCCGACATCGATGGACCCTGGAAGAGGTAAGTGTCCATTTATTAAAAGTCAGCAGCTGCAGTATCTGTAGCTGCTGGCTTTTAATATTTTTTTTTTTGGTGCAATCCCTCTTTAAACACAAACAAGCTTCCTCATTTGGTCATCGGATCATGGTACGGACTACCTCTTTAGCTTCTAACATAATTCCACCAGTATTAGATCTGTATGGGTTCACACTGTGTTCTATCCTGGAATGCCAGACTCCAATAGATGTAAACAATAGTTTTAAGAAGGGGAGACACAGGAAGCGCCAACCTGAGTGTAGTATATTAAATGCAATTTTTTAGCAAAGTAATGAATGCACTTACAATAAATAAAAACTTAAAAACAACCTCATCTGTATATAGTGGTGTCTGTGGGTGTAGACCGGTATCCAAAACGAACATCCACTGATCTGGCAGATGTGCAGGGGAGCCGCAATCCATCCTGTGGCCACCAGGAAGTCAGCCTGGGCCACCATGGAGCGCAGGGAGATGACTTCACCAGGAAACAGAGAGACCCCAAGGGAAGAACGACTGGGTAAACGAGGCTACTTGCTCGGAGTGTCAGCTCTTTCTACAGGCTCCTTCTACAGACACATTACTGACTCTGCTAATAAATTGCATTTAATATACTACACTCAGGTTGGCGCTTCCTGTGTCTCCACCTTCTTAAATGTGTTTACAGAGTTGGCTTTTCTCTGAGGACAGCTGCCGCCTGTCATCCCACCCTAAGAACTGTTGCTGTATGGACTATTGAGCCGTTATTGCTCTCAGATTTCCTGTCATATTTATACATGTACACAAGTATTTGCACTTAGTTTTTTCTTTTACAAGTTAACAGTAATTTGCCTGCCTAGTATTGGAAGGATTGTGGCGATGCCTGGGTTGAGCTCCACGAGGATAGACAAGCTGAGTGGCCGTGTAGCCCCACCCTCACAATGACGATACGCAAAAAAAGGGCTGGGCTACATGGCCTCTTGAAGCCCAACCCAGGCATTGCCGTGATCCTTTCAATACTAGGATCAGTGGAGTGACACCAGGCAAGCAAACTACTGTTTACATGCACATTTTTAACCTTATATCTGTAAGTGCAATAGGTAAGGGGGATTTGGGGTCTAATTAAACATTGTTTAAAACGTAATTATGCTATGAGAGCATCTTTATCCTTTGGGTATTATCGCTGATGAGCTTGGCATCCAGTAGCAATCTATTGGAGTCTGGCATTCCAGGATAGAACACAGTGTGAACCCATACAGATCTAATACTGGTGGAATTACATTAGATGCTAAAGAGGTAGTCCGTACCATGATCCGATGAGCAGAGAAGGAAGCCCGTTCATTTGTGGAGTTTAAGGCTTATTTTCACCTGATTTCTGGTGAGTGTAAAATCTTAAGGGAGTGGTGTCCCATGTGGTGTGGTGAAGGGATGAAGATTCTGAGGAATGAATTATAATTACTATTTCTTAACCCTCCCCCACGGACTGTTGGTTATTTTGTTGCAGCTGATTACTCTACAGAGACTTCTCTATTTTTGTTTATAATAAGGACATTGTGCTTTTTCATTTATTATGTCTTTAAGATCAATATCTTTCTGTGATTGATACAAGAGTTTAGCGCTGCTAATTCCTATATCTCCTTATGGGGTGTAGACATACTTATTAATATAGTACAAAGGTAACTTAATTATGTGCATGCCCTCAATTTTAAATGATTTTCTTTCCTCCAGCATTGACACAATTCCCCCTTTATGAAGACAATTGGGCACATCAGATTTTCCATTTGGACCTGAATAGGAATATGAAGATAACCTGGAAAAGGCACACCTATCCATTCATCACTACCTCATATCAGTCCTGGAAGGAAGAGCGCACTATTTCTCGAGAAATTGACCTAATTAGAGGTGATCAGCGTACTGTGATTGTACTAAATATAGGGGTACATTTTAGAGCATATCCTATTTATCACTTTATTAGACGGCTGCTTAATATACGAGGTGCTATTCAACGCCTCTTTCTAAGAAGTCCACAAACCAAAGTTATCATTAAGACTGAGAATACAGGTGAAATGAAACAAAACTTTGAAACCATGAGCGATTTTCATGCTTCTATTCATTATTCCATAATGGAAATCATTTTTACTGACCAAAATGTAGGTTTTGTCAATGGATGGGATATGACCAATGCATTTGACTCAAATGCAATTCACCCTGCAGAAACGGTAATTAAAAATGAAGTTCAAATGCTGATGACCTACATTTGTTAGGCAACTATACAACATACAAAATTATTCATTTAAACAAGTTTTATATATTTTTTTTATTATATTTTTTTTATTTATTTTTTTTTTTTTTGTTAAATATGTGATCAGTTGTGTATTTTTCATCTGTAAAGTATTTTTAAATAAAGAATTGTGAACCAAAAATGCATTTGAAAATGCTATTCAGTGGGTGTGCACATTGAGTCGTGTCCAGGAGCTTTCAGCCATGAAATTATCATTCCTCCATACATAGGGAACAGGATTTTCTTAGGAAATGCACATTTGGGCTGATTGCCAATAAATAGTGTGACTATTTACTTCAATTATCCAATCCTGTGCAGATGAAATAAGTAATAGACATTCGTAAATATCTGAATTTCCAAATTTTTCTGAATATTCCAAAATCCAAATATAGGAATGAAAATCCGAACATTCAAAAACCCGAAAGTTAAAAAAAATCTGAAATAATAACTAATAATAACTTAACCTAAATTATAGGTATTGGAATTTCCTTTCAAATTTTTTGGTTGTTAGTGAATGTAAGGAATAAGAATTTTTTACTAAGTTGCAAGTTATCTGTAATAACGAATGGCGTATCTAAACAAATGGGATGTAACAAATTAATAATGATAAATAACAGTAATAATAAAGTATTATTATTATTTTGTTCCGTTCTATTTGTTTTGGATAATTCGTAACTTCCGATAAATTTTGTATTCGTTACGTTCACTAACAGCCAAATTTGAAAAGAAAATTCCAATACTTATAATTTAAGTTAGTTTTTATTAGTTATTTAGAATTTTCAGATTTTTTAATTTTCCTTTCTTATTTTCGAATTTACGAATTTCCAACAAAAACGAAAATGAACAAATTTTTCCGCAATGTCTAATAAGTAAACAGACATTTTCTTTTCACATTGTTGGATAACTGAAGTTAATCTACATAATCTATTGTGTGAATCTTTTCAACTCTTTCAGTAAACCAGCCTCATGAAGTTCTGAAAAGGGAGATTAGAGATAGTTATGTATTTGAACTTCAGTTGGCATATCTAAGAAAGTAGTATCTGCTGTATATCAATGATGGTCAACATAAAATATACAGTGGGCCTCAAATGAGGTCCATTGCACGTCCATATGGCCACACAATAGCTTAGATTTGTACTCTTCCCATTCTGTAAGGAATCCACAAAATTTCTGGCCATGAGTGGCTCTGCATTCACCACCTCGCTTGGTAAAAGTAGATTTACACGTTAACTGAGCCAGATGGAAAATGACTGGCTGTTATGTCCAGGATGAAGTGTACTTATTGCCCAGATTTTAATCAGGTAGACCAGTGTTTTTTGGTGTTCAGTCAAGGCACCCTTAAAAATTGTGCACAATCCCAGGGAACAGCAGTCTGAGTGTTCGTTCACACCAGGAAAAAAAAAAGTGTAGAAATGTCCTCAGCACACCAAGGATTCCTCAAAAGGGTCCAAAGCTTTTTCACATGGTACACATATGGCAAAGTTTCAGAGCCACGCAGGGCCGTCAAGAACGCGGTGACGTACAACACTACGACGAGCCGAGAAAATGAAGTTCAATGCTGGGTATTAAAGCAGTCCACACCTCAAACGTCGGCTGGCATGTGATAAATGTTTATAAATATAAATATTACAACGAATGCTATAAACAACCAATACAAGATATAGAAGAGAAACATGGCCCTCTAGTGGCTGGAGTTGACAATGCAACCAACAGGAAGATTAACCGGAACACAGAAAAACGGTGAACAATGTTATATATGTGTTATAAAGAAAATATATATACATGCCTAGAAACCATATCATGCATATAATAAGATGTATGCAATAAATGAACAAAAAGAGATTAAAGAGGTATCCAAACAGTATAGTGAGGAAACAAAATTATGAGCAAAAGAATAAGGCTACAAGCGGGACTGGGATTACAATTAAGAGGCTCACAGGGCCGCGCCCCTCGTTGGCTTCAGTACTTTTAGCAGTCCAACATCTCTCATGTTAAGTTCGGCTGTTTTTAATCTGCAAATTGATCGTATATCTTAATATGTTGTGAAAGGCAAGCTATCTTCACAGGCAGTTTTCTGGAGACACATTTCTGGTTGAATTTCTTGTTTTTAATACCTTTTATTGGAATGTTTCGCCCATAATATCTCCACCCAATATGTGAGTCCATGCATCGTTCATCATTGTTGTAATATATGTTGTAATCAATGATGTTTATCATATCATATATGTTTTGTATACTTTGTATTTTGATCCTTTGTTATTACTATATTTTAGATGTATGATTGACCCTCTGATTAACACCCCTGAAGGAGACAGACACGCTTCGGGTGAATCACAATCTCAGAGTCAATCATTGTGGTGATTTTGTATTTAGCATACAGCTATTGTAACCATTCCAATAGATGTTGCTGTTTTTATTGTTAATTATTGTGCCTAATAAAAATATATACCTTTTCTACAAATTATGTCTGTGCCTTTAGTCCATCTAGGGGAATTTCCCTTGTTGTCTAGCTTATTTGGATGTGGCACCTTATAGGTACACTTCACCGATATAATTAGGTTTGTGGCATGGAGCAATTCACTTTTTATCTGAGTGACTATAATGGAACAGGCTGAGAGTGTGAGCAAACACAGAAGGGTTGATTTATAAAGAATTTGCACAGACACTCACCCAATGAGAGTGTATGTGTATTAGCTTTATGTGGATGTATGTGGATGGGGCAGAAATCAAATGTAACCAGGCTGTATCATGTGTTTTTCTATAGCACAGTAAATCATTTATCGTAAACAGAAAATGTGACATTTGGCGACAAGATAGAGCAGTATAGGAAATTCCTATGATATTTTAAAGCATATGTAAACCCAACATGTCATATTCCTGATATGTGCCTGCTGTACTATACTGGTAAGAAAAAGTATCCTGTGCTTTTTGTATTGCTTCATTTGTGTAAAATCCCTGGTGTTCCTACCAGTCCCTCTGCTTTCCAAATAAAAAGTGACCACACTAGGCAGGAGAGCAAACCGTAGTCAGTTCTCTAGCTATGCTGGGAACTCAGTCTGCTCCGCTCCAATAAGCACTTATCTTGCTTATCTATCACTGGGAAGCTCAGTGTACTGTTGCTTCTCCTCCTCCCAAGTCTTACGCAGCTGAGAACAGAGGGAATGTGATCACTTATAAAAAAAAAAGGAGAGAAAAAATTGGATTTATAATTTTATTTTTATATCTATACAGAAATGTTTTACTTTTCACTTCTATTTTAAAATGAATGTGTTGCTTTACAAGGTGTTCGTTTACTATCACTTTAATCCATCTAGTGACCAACTGTGGCACATACACTTACACTTTGCAAATTCTTTACAAATAAATTCCAGTAGTGTGATGGATATGAGGAGGCTTCATTTTTTGTTTTTACTGTATTTACAGTGTATGTATACCTTACCAATAAACTTTTTTTTAATGGTATCTTTCCGTCTGCTTAATATACCATTCAAAGCATTTTGTTATATCTGTTTAAGAAGTTAAAAAAATACCTGCTGATCTTGCCAGAAATCTTGTGAACAGATAACTTCCTATGCTCTCTATCTGTGCTGACCTTTTAAATTACATGACTGGTGTAATGCTGATTTGCTAGATGACCTATATTGGAATCAAACACATAACACCTTCTGGATTAAATGGTCAAACAAATGGCCCCTTTATTAATTCCAAAAACAACAACTTTATAAAAATAACCTTTTTATTTTTTATATATACCGTATATACTCAAATATAAGCCGAGATTTTCAGCCCTTTTTTTAGGGCTGAAAGTCCCCCCCTCGGCTTATATTTGAGTCATCGCCGTCTGCCTACATGAACAGCGTGTCATGCAGACGGCAGTGTTCAAAAGCCGCGCCTCCTCCTCCTCCCCGTCCGTGATGGGAGGAACACTTACTTTGCCAGCAGTAAGTCAGTGTGCAGTGTTCCAGCTATCACGGACGTCCTGTCATTCTCATCTCATGGACGAGGATGAGAGGATGTCCGTGATAGGCGGAACACTGCACACTGACTGCTGGGAAAACAGTGTTCCTCCTATCACGGACGAGGAGGAGGAGGCGCGGCTTTTGGATCTTGAATTGAATGGCGCCTATACACGCTGTGGGGGCTAGATCGCACAGGGAGGGAGGCACATAAAGTCTGCAATGGTGGATACGGGATACGACCCCGGACATGCAGATTGGCACAGGTAGGCTGCAATGGGGACAGGGGGGGGGGGTTGTACAGGACACAGGGGACATGCAGTTGCAGATGGGCATTTGCTGACCCTCTTTTCCACTTACAGTAGCTGCTGCATTTTTCACACTTGGCCTATACTCGGGTCAATGAGTTTTTCCCATTTTTTTTTTGTGGTAAATTGGGGGCCTCGGCTTATATTCGGGTTGGCCTATACTCGAGTATATACGGTATATAAATATATATAGCTGATTAGATAGCATTACCTTCTTTCAGGAACCTCAGACGTAGC